>CM055902.1:39979150-40577213 GCA_029582155.1 Panopea generosa | reverse complement strand
ACTGAATATTAAACGATAGCTATGTAAATCAGGTCAGATTTCAACATAACAATCTATTATTTTTATTTATTGTGTAAATATAAACGTATTAATAAAATATGATGGCAGTTTCCCTTGGAGTTTGTTTCACTGACGGGTTGTATATGTAATGTAGGTAAAAGCAAGTTTAAATATCTGTTAATATTTATTTCAACTATATTTGACTGCAGTGTTAACAATTGTATGGAGTCAAGACTACGATAAAAAGTATTCTGGATACCGCACGATTGGTTTACTGGTATCAATGGATTGACGATATACATGTTTACCGTTTATAATTCATGGAATGTATAACATTACTTATTGAACGCGCCTCGTACCAAACTCTAATCAGGAATATCATCCCAGTACATATAGGGAACATAAAGACTAACTACGTTGAGGAACGTATAAAACACCACATCTTGCTGCATCATCTTCAGTTATGGTTCAAGTGTAATTGCTGCAAAAATAACTGCACCCGCAATCGATGAGTGAATTAAATGACTACAAATAACAAAGTAAATATCATAATCTTGGGTAATACAAGAAACAAACAATTTCGTGCATAATCCAACTATTATGCTCACATAAAAATAATAACTGACTTTGTATGCGTATTTAGTCAAACCTTTATTAAGCAGCCGCTAAATAGAGTAAACGTGAATACTGAAGAGTCTTTATGTTATATAACTGACTGTACAAAATAACCGTATGTAACTGAGGATAGAAAACAACGGTAAAACTGACGGTAAAAACAACGGTATATAACTGACGGTACAAAACAATGGTATATAACTGACGGTACAAAACAACGGTATGTAACTGAGGATAAAAAAAACAACGGTATATAACTGACGGTAAAAACAACGGTATATAACTGACGGTAAAAACAACGGTATATAACTGACGGTACAAAACAATGTTATATAACTGACTGTACAAAATAACGGTATATAACTGACGGTAGAAAACGACGATAAAACTGACGGTAGAAAACAACGGTATATAACTGACGGTAAAAACAACGGTATATAACTGACGGTACAAAACAATGGTATATAACTGACGGTACAAAACAATGGTATATAACTGACTGTACAAAACAACGGTATATAACTGACGGTAGAAAACAACGATAAAACTGACGGTACAAAACAACGGTATATAACTGACTGTACAAAATAACGGTATATAACTGACTGTACAAAACAACGGTATATAACTGACGGTACAAAACAACGGTATATAACTGACTGTACAAAACAACAGTATATAACTGACTGTACAAAACAACGGTATATAAGTGACGGTAAAAACAACGGTATATAACTGACGGTAGAAAACGACGATATATAACTGACGGTACAAAACAACGGTATAAAACTGACGGTATAAAACAACGGTATAAAACTGACGGTATAAAACAACGGTATATAACTGACGGTACAAAACAACGGTATAAAACTGACGGTATAAAACAACGGTATATAACTGACGGTACAAAACAACGGTATATAACAGACGGTAAAAACAATGGTATATAACTGACTGTACAAAACATTGGTATATAACTGACAGTACAAAACAATGGTATATAACTGACTGTACAAAATAACGATATATAACTGACGGTAGAAAATGACGATAAAACTGACGGTAGAAAACAACGGTTTATAACTGACTGTACAAAACAACGGTATATAACTGACTGTACAAAACAATGGTATATAACTGACGGTACAAAACAACGGTATATAACTGACTGTACAAAACAACGGTATATAACTGACGGTACAAAACAACGGTATATAACTGACTGTACAAAACAATGATGTATTACTGACTGTACACAACAATGATATATAAAACTGATTGTACAAAACAATAACTTTCCATTAAAATTATCTCTAGATATCTGTAATATATATTGTATGCACATGTCACTATAATAAAATACTTACTACTTACTTACTTACTTACTTACTTACAGTTAGATCTATATAGAATAAGGTTTAGGATTTCAACGGTAAAACATATTCCAAATAGTATCTTTTTTAAAGTATTTATTTTCATAGTAGGAATGTATCCGCACATAGAAATGTACAATAAATGGTAAGTTGACTAGCAGTGGCACCCTTCAAATGCTCATGAAATCAAGCAGTTGTTAAAATCATACACAAGTCATTTTTAAACACCAGTGATGTCTTAATACAATATATGCAATGCCAGTGTGGCTTTGATCCCCTACTACCCCCCCCCCCCCCCCCTCCACCCCAAGAGTGTACACCCCCCCCCCCCCTCGCCAACTCTACAACCCAACATATTTAAGTTCAGCAAAATAAATCACCATAGAAACGAATATAATAACAAAAAAAAGTATTTACAAAAAAAAAAATCCTACTATATAAAAATTCAAGTTCAGCAAAATAAATCACCATAGAAACGAATATGATAACCAAAAATAAGTATTTACAGAAAAAAAAATCCTACTATCTAAATTCTATTATATAGGATTTTTTTTTTTTGGAAATACCTTTTTATGTTATTATATTCGTTTCTATGGTGATTTATTTTGCTGAACTTGAATATGGGGGGGTTGTAGAGTTGGGTAGGGGGGGGGAGGGGGTTGTACACTCATGGGGTGGGGTGGGGGTAGTAAGGGTCAAAGCCACACGCCGAGTACCTGTACATACATACACACAACTTCTACTACCACTACTACTTCTAATACTATTTCTATTACTACTACTACTACTACTACTACTACTACTACTATCACTACTACTACTTTATTTTTTGCTTCTGTAATGCGTGCTTTACAGTCAGAATGATCTTGTCGATTAAATCGCGTCCCGTGATAAATTCAACTAAACAACTATGATAAATCCGATTATTCCCGAGCGAGATGGCCGAAATGAATGGGCAAATATCAAGGACAAGGCTATCGGCCCGACCATCGTATCGCTTATTTTCCTTATCGGTACGACGGAATCATTTTAATTTACATAGCACAAGAGTGAGGAGAAATAAAGAATTGAGGGAATTATTTTTATACAAGACATGAAAGGAGTAAACAAAAGGGAAATAGACAATGCATGACAATACATGTAATAAAAAAAATCAAAAGACAATATAGTATAATACAACATGCAGCAGAAATGACATCATAAGACAATCCATCTGACAATTCCTGGAATGCTGCCATATGAAGACATCAGAATAACACAAATTGTTCCAGGCATAACAGGTACTTTAGTCATACATCGCTGACATACGCTTTATTAAAAGCAATAACAGCTGCAGTTAGGTTTTTATAGCAAACAAATTATGTTGTATTTCCATAATGTGTTTCCTATAAAAAAAACTAACTGCAGCTGTCCATGTATGTGTGCCTTGCTTCTGACGATGTAAATCTTTTATGGCACATGTGTGTCGTTATATAATATATCGTTATAATGGCACATGTGTGTCGTTATATAATATATTGTTATAATATTGCATAATGACAACCATGATAAATGACACATTATGTACATTACATATATTGCATAACAATAACTGTTCGATCAAAACCAGGAAATTTCCCAGTTAAATTGAAATGTTGGTCGTTTATTCAAGGTGCCTTACATGTCTTTATAAAAGATTAGTGGTGTACATTGTAACTGCTTCTTGACTCTAATCATCAAAATAACTTTGGAATTTAGTGTAATTCTTAGTTTTTGGTTCAATGATGTTTGGTAGTTATAATTTTTAATATTACAAAGATGTATATCTGGTGGGAAATCATCTGTTTATAGATTCTCAATTTATTTTCATTCAGAGACCACATCAACCGTTTTTGGATGATGTAACAGATGTATACATTGTTGCTGCATTCCTTTACACCATGGATTTGGATGATGTGAAGTCTGCCCCAAGAACCCCGCCCCCTATTATTTACCTTATTGGACAATGATCAAATGGAAGACTGGCTTAACAGAACGTTGAAGAAAGTTCCGGACAGTTTGCAGTTAGTTAATCTTGAAAGAGTTTATCAACTTCATAGGGATCTAAAAACCGTTAATGCAGAAGACCAACAGTTTGAAACAATGAAAGTTAATGATAATTATTTCTGGTGCAATGTGTAATATTACGCGTATATACTTCATTGCCATGGCTTAAAAACATCTTGTAAAAAAGCATCACTTGAAATTTCATAAAAAACATACTCATGTTGAGAACAGTAATTAATTGTGTTGTTTTAATAATTTTTATTTAAAAAAGCAACAATTTATTTTAGTGCAGCAAACAAACATGTGTACATCTGTTGTAAATGTGTCTGAAAGTAGTTTCAAGTTTAATTGATTGAATATTTAAGATAATAAAATGCATAATTAGATTTTAGTTTTTTTTACAACTACTAATGTATCATTTTTAGAAAGAAAACATTTTAAATTCAAAAACACATGCAAATTAATTGTAAGTGTAAACTTGAAGATAATGAAATAGAATAAAAAATCAGTGAAAAATACATAAAAACAAAGAGCAAACAGTTTTACAACAAGAGCTGTCGAAGGGACAGCTCGTTCGACTACTCGAATATTTGTCACAAATGTACAAAATTGATTGAGACTGATAAAAAATCCAAGCAAATAAGAGTTATCTAACTTACTAAATTGACAAAATTGAGTAGGTATTATTACTGCAATACCTTGTATGAAGTTTCAATCCAATACATGCAGTGACTGGTGAGTTATAAAATTTCTAAGTCAATCAAAGGCCCTAATTTGCAAAAAAAACAAAAAACATCTGGCAAGATTTATCCCACTCGATTAATTTAATTGATTTCATGACTACAAAGCCATATGCAAAGTTTCAATCAAATACATTGAGTTGTTGGAGTGATATGGACTTGACGGAACTTGCACGCAAAACTTTAACCAAAAATTTTAAGTTTAACAAGGGCAATAATTTGCATTATATTCATGCAAGAGTTATCTAACTTATTGTAGTAGGGTTGCTGACTAGAAAGGCTTGTGTAAAGTTTCAATCAAATGCATTAGGCGGTTGGTGAGATATGGACTTGATGGTACTTTCACGCAAAACTTTAACCAGAATTACTAAGTTAAACAAGGGCAATAATTTGCATTATATTCATGCAAGAGTTATCTAACTTAGTTATTGTAGTAGAGTTGATGACTGGGAAGGCTGTGTTACGTTTCAAGTCAATACATACAATGATCATTGAGATAGGGACTTGCATGCAAAAATTTAACCAAGGTGTGACGCCTGGACTTTATTTTTACATTGTTTACCATTGATCAAAAGAAGTCCCATTGACTGGGGACCGTCTCTTCAAGTACGACCAAATTGTTGACCAAAACTGCCCATGTTGTTTTAGGCAACAAAATTTGATTACGCTCCTTGCTCCTGCAAAATAGTTTATCACAAGATATAGAATAATTATGAGTGTTAATTTGACTATATAATAGTATATGTCTCTACATGCTTGCAAACTTTGGTCTCAAAAAAAAATGGTCTCTAAGTGTATTTTCCAAAATTATTTTTGTGCATGATTGTCTACTATATAAATTGCAACTAATTTGTACATTAAATTGCAATCAATTTGTTCATTGAACAAAACCAAATGTAACATCTGCTATTCAGATAAATCGTCTTTTAACTAATCATTTATTATAATATAACATAATTATATTTTTATATGCATGTTCACTGCCAATATGCAAATATATTACTTAAGTAATAAGCATATTAAAAAGTACGAGTCGCTATGATATACCATTACAAAACTGTATGAAGTATTTGCATTTACTTGTAGTCTTTATTCGTTGTTGTGAATTTAATTATCTCCCTTTATGAAATTAAATATAGATGAATTCACTGTATCTATATGATCCAACGGGTTTATAAATCTGTCCTTTATATAGCATGTGAGTAGTCATGAATCCTTAACTGGATCCTACTCATATAAAGCTATCAGTTCATGTATGTAAATTTGTCCACCCCGTCCAGATGTGTTGCATGTAATTCCATAATATATAAGTCATGGTCGACACCAAATTTTTTGGTTTGGCAGAGGCATTGATATTGTATCTATGGTTTGCATTGTAGCTAGGCGCACTCGCCGTAGTCTGTTCTGTACATTTATGTCTTGGTTATTCACAAATAATTATCTCCATATATATATATATATATTACATATAAGCACAAGCCTTTGAGAGTGCTAATTGTTTTCACTACATCAAGGACTTATATAGAGA
Organism: Panopea generosa; assembly: GCA_029582155.1. Taxonomy (NCBI): domain Eukaryota; kingdom Metazoa; phylum Mollusca; class Bivalvia; order Adapedonta; family Hiatellidae; genus Panopea; species Panopea generosa. The sequence goes on along the minus strand of CM055902.1, from coordinate 40,570,932 downwards.
TACAAGTCCCTGGTTTATGGAAGCTGTTCGACTCTGTTATAATTATCACTTATTTTGATCAGTGACATAATTAACAGTTAATAAAGGGTAAAATGTGTTTAAATTTGGGTTTAACACAACGCAAAAACAAATACGACACCAATTTGTGTGTAATATATGCTGTATGATAAATCTTCCTTGCCGATATCTGCCCCGTTTTATAACGTGCGGTAGAATAATACATAATGATATAATAAAACATACAAACATATACAATCTATTGACATCCCGTTTGTCTAGTTGCACATTCCATGTTTTTAAAATTGTTTACAATTTGATCGGGTGAGGTACAGGAAAAAAATTAAGCAAGACCCTTGGCTTTCCATTTAAAAAAGCAACAAGTCATGACGAACAATATGGCTCAAGTGATTTCGTTCAGAAAACAAATGCACGTATGTACATCGGCAGTAAATGCGTCTGCAAATTGTTACAGATTTCATTGAAATTAAATCAAAACAAATGTAGGTTTTATTGAAACATGTCAACTCAATTATAATTATTATTTTTTTATATTTTTTATATTTATTGACATAATTAACAGTTTGGCAACGGTCGAAAACGTGTTTAAACGGGGGTTTAACACAATGACAAAATCAAGTGTGTTGCTGCAATATAAATCTTCCCTGTTGATAAAGCAAAAGTTTATCCGTTTCCCCCGCTTTACTATGTGGAATAATACACAATGATATGGTAAAATATACATAATTATACAATCTATAAGCAGTCCATTGTCGAGTTCCTTCTCCATGTCCGGTGCCAATGTTTTTAGAAGCTGAACGGATTTTAGACACCCAGAGATAGGTCAACCTGTTGTTGTGTGAAAATTGTATTGCATTTCCTGTATTTAATAATGTGTTAAAGTGTCTTAAATAAAATATTTTATTTAGTTATATTTTGAAGATTTTTTTTAACATGTTTCACCCACGCATCTGGCATATACATGTAGAACTATATATTTTTTAACAAATTTAGAAAAATGACAAAAATGTAATTGTATATTTTTCTGTTCAAACGTAGTAAAAGTTCTAAAAATATAAAGCATATATCTGAAAAATATATTGCACTTGATGGGGTGTTAAAACTCTTTTAAAAAATCTAAATCGAATAAAGAGCACCCGACCCAGACGAACAATTTTCTAGATTACTCAAAGAACTACATGAAAAAGACACCAATCTGAACTATCATATACAAAGCATCCAATTGGATCATCGCTCGGCCGCTTCCGTAAATTTCGAACGATTACGGAAATTGCCAAGCGATGTTCCGGTTGCAAAGCATCTTAAAAACAGGAATTGTCCTACAAGACTGACGCTCAACAAAAGATGATCCAATATACAAAAAGGTCCTTAATGTAAACATTGTAATTATATGCCAATATCACTCACATGCATTTCATCGAAACTCATACAACATAATAGTATGCTTGTATCAAGTGAAATTACTCACTTGGACAATAACAGTCTTCTTAGTCAAGTTCAACTTGGTTTTCTAGTAAAACATAGCTGTGAGACTCAATTAATAGACCTTACTCTTATTTTAATAACAGGTTAAATTAACTGATCTCATAACACTGGCAAAACATTTGATACAGTTGACCGTAACCTCCAAACATATCTATATATTTTAAATTAAGGGATATAATACTAAATAATCCTTATGGATAAGTGCGTTTTTTACAACTTGAAGATAAAACCCAAACAGTATTTGGGTCACGTGACAGAATCTGTCCCAGTCATGTCCAGCATGCCACAAATTTAATCTTTATTTTTACCCATGCTTCTTTCTGGCGTATAAATATAGATATACAAACTTTACCCCAGGACCTCATCCGACATCTTACTGGTGGCATGAGGAGGAGGGTTGAGGTTGTCATCCGGATACGCGGAGGCTATCAACAATATTGAAGATTGGGACACAATATGTCATGTTGGGTAATAGTAAAACTATCCACTTGGAAATGCCTTTTAAACTCTAAAGCTCCATGCTTAAAACATGTATATTTTGGTAAAAAACAGTTCTTGTACGTGTGCTTTGATATTATGATTAAAAGGTACACTAAATTAATAGCTGTGCCTGTTTCTGATTGTTGAAGGGTTCTCGCTACACATCACATTTTTCTTATCTCAAATTGTCGGTCTCTTCATGACAGCACACACAGTGTGTTGTCATTCATTGTCAAATTTCCGGGGGCACTTAATTGTTGTCCAGGTATATATAAATAGTGATTGCATTGCAGGTAGTTTATTTTATAGCAATGTGTATGCTGATGTGGTATAGTGGTTAGCATGCTTGCTCCAAGACCAAGATCGATTCAAAGGTATGGGGTGAGGTGACCGGGTTATTTCTTAAACCAAGGAATTATATAGAGAAAGAAATGCATTTGATTGAGAGTTTGAGAACACTCGCGTATTCACACGATATGTCGCAATATCTCGTTTTCAAATATCTTAACTTCCATTCATCTCAGGAACAAAAATCAAAATTCTTAAATTGCAGAATGAAATTCCCATTCCCAACAATTTGTGTTTAAAAACGTTGAAGTGAATCTGATTACAAAATTTGTATATTGCAGCTAAAATAACGATAAATTACGGGAACTTTTCATTCAAACCTCAATATCTTTAATTCAAGATCATTTTGCATGATCGAAACATGTTTAATCATCTAAAATTACATACAACTTACAGTTTATGTTAAGAAATCGGTTGCCTATGAGTTATGAATGCTTAATTTGTCAAATAATGAATTCTTCGTGTTCTGTTTTATCAACATTTAGTCAGGAGATGCAAGTTTCCTATCCTTTTATCCAAGTCCTTGCTTAAACGTACTCCCGCAGTAATTTATTCGGAAAGGGTACTGTGAAAACATGCAATCCTTCGGGGGAACTTCTACGTTAATTATTGATGCAAGTGTCCGTAAACCTCTCGAAGAAACGAGGCTCCCCATAATAATCAGAAATTGTTTCCTGGAAGTAACGAGAATAAACAAAACAAAACCATGTGTGCAGTTTTATTATTCCACGGTAGTCGGGCACATAGGCTTTAAAATATAATTGTATTCACAGAATACGTGAGCATAGTAAAACAATCTCCATTCAAATCATGTAATATATATATTTATATTATTTTGAAATGTATTTATTTTTTATAAAATTTTATATATTTAATTTTTGTTAGTTTTGCCCAAGAATTGGCTATATCAAAAAGCTATTCCTGAAAATATAATATAGGTTAGAGATTATTTCTGAATACAACACGTGCGCCATTTTTTCTCACCGGGTTGCTCAAAAATGGGGAGCATTCCAACATTTATCGACATAGAAGTGAGAGATCAGGTACTGTATGAGTAACATTGTTGATACTATTATAAAGAAGTTTTTTATACAAATGTACTCAGCTGAATTGTTAAATCGCAACAGATGCAGTCGAAAATTAACACTAGTTTTCGCGACAAATTTGACAGCTGTTGCTGAATGTTTATTGAATTATAATAAATTAAAACGGTATTTAATTAAATTAAATGAAAAAGGTTTCACCTTACCAACTGGAAAAGTGTTTCACACCACCTAGCATGGGTATCGTGTTGTTTTTTTATTATCAATTATATGGGTTCACCATATCGTATCCTTTGTGACAATTGATTAAAAACCATGTTCATTTGAAAATTACATATCTCTTGTATACCGTGATATACCTATTAGAAGGAATGCCCGTATAATAAGTTTTATTAGACTCGCTCGATTGGGTATGACCAGTATACTTAAAATTGCCTGTCAATTTGTTAAAAACACGAAAAATTGTCAAAAAAGTAAAATTCTATATCTCAATAGGCATTTTTATATTATTTTTAATATTGTCTTATTAAATATGCAACAGACACTGTATTATGATTGAAATTAGTGCAATAAACCCCACAATCACTTATATGAATCCGGTAAAACCTAAATGGCGAGCAAATAGGTAGATATTCACATTATACAAATTATACAATGCTTAATGTGAGTTAATTATTAACTGATTCTTACTGCGTGCTGAAAAAACACCACACCGACAAAACCACTGTGAAGGAAAAAAATCCAATGTTTCCAGCAAAATAAATAGTTACATCTTAATTTTGTTATTATTTTCAATATGGGTTTAGCATATTGTACTCTTTTTGACAATTGATTAAAACCATTGTCATTTGAGAATAATTGCCTGCCAGTTTGTCAACAGACAGCAAAATATTGTAAAAATAAAATTCTATACCTAAATAGGCATTTTTATTCATTCTGTACATTTTGTGTACATTTAAAGTGGTGTTTTTAAGTATATTATATATGAATACCAGCAGAGCTTTCAAAAAAACTATTCATGATTAAAAATAAAAAGTGAATTTCGTAAGAATTCTTATATTTCAATATGTAATCAAATTAATAGCAGCCTTTATATCCGAGTGTTCCACCCATGAAAACACAGTTTTCATTTTCGGTTTTCAATGTTAGTATGTATCTTTATATTGTTGGGTTTTTTTTGTGCTTTTTTTCTATGTGTTACTATATGAAGCATATAGTCACCGTTTCGTCCATGCGTCCCCAAGTTCTTGTCCGGGCTATTTCTCTACAACCTCTGGTTGGAATTTTATGAAACTTGCTAGGATGCATTATTACCATGTGCAGATGTGCATATTGTCTTTGTGTTTCAGTTCGATTATTTTTCACGGAGTTATGGCCCTTTGAGCACTAAGGGAATATAGTACAGAGTCAAACGCTCACTTGGGGAGCATCCATCAGTTCCACTGATATTTTCTTGTGAAGGCTTAGTAGCAGCTGCACAGCCTGTATGTTCGAGCAGTTCCTGGCCATATCCTGCCCAGTGCTCCTGGACATGTCCCCCTTCCCAATTTTCACCATTATGACGCTATTTTTTCCAAGGAAGAGACCCAGACCCACCCCATTCTCAAAAAGAACACTACCTATATTAAAGGGCATTTTATTTAGCCACAGAATATTAATGAAAGTTTGTGTCATTTGCAGACTCAAGAGCTTCGATGCTACTTAAAAGAACTGGGGGCTGAGATTTCAGAAGAGAATACAACTGAAGGTGGAGCAAAAGATTTATTGCAATGCATAGAAGGCAGTGAAGTGTGCTGGACAGAAATAAGTAATGATGCAGGTATGCATATGGTAATATTTATGTGTTGGTAACTTTGTGAATTTTCAAAAATATGTTGTAACAGTCTTGAGCAAACTTGTTTCTTCTTAGTCAGATTATAACATACAACTGTTTGTTCCATATTGCTAAAGATGAATGGCAACATTTTTGATAAATGTTAAATGTTTTAGTCTAATATAAATAAATAGATGAAGCCCAGAGGCCACAAAATGCAATATACATGATATTATTGATTTATTTTGAAATCGAAATTAAATGGGAAGGGCCAAATCTAATGTTGGACCAACCCCATTTCATGTAAAATAATGAAATAAAAAATGATTAAACTGATAATTAAATTGTTGAGTTATGTCTTGAATTTGGGTTGTTTGCTGTATTTTGTTGTTTAGTGCTTGTTCCTTGTTCAAGAAAGGTAATTTAGTTGAAAGCTTAATTGGATATGAAGTTACAATTCATATACATTGCATATTTAAATAGTTTTATCATAGAAATTTTAATATTATAGATTTAGATACAGTCTTCAATGGTATCATTTCTATGATGCTACTGGTTCCCTCGGAACAGAATCAGGATGCTGTCACACTGTTTTGTCAAAAGGTGTCCAAATTTCCAAAAGGGGACAAAAAAGGAGCCGTAAGATTAAGAATGTAAGTAACATACAAATATGTTAATATTTAAACCTTTGAATCAGGCCATCATTAAAGTTATATTGTTTGCTGTGGGTGAGTAGATGGGTAGGTAAAATCTGTTATCTTTTTCTTTATAATCAATAAGAATGAATTAATGGTGTTTTAAGGCACGTCGACACATAAATATATCATTTTGTGCGCGCAATATAATCAATAAGAGAATCTTTTTAAAGACATGTAATAATCGAGAATATTTTGAATTTTCGGGTTTGTTTTGGGTCAGTCGGAAGCGCTAACAAACAATATTTAAATTTAGGCCCCAATGAAACTGGATGCCATATGCAATCTTTGATGTACAATAAATAATTTTTCGCAGTTAAGTTTTGTTTAGATATTTGGAAATGTAATAAAAATATTGTTTAAGTTTATAGTTGTGCAGTGGATAGAGTGTTGGTCAGTCATGCTAGTGGTTGTGGTTTCAATCCAAGTGTCTGTTCTGGGTCTACCTAGAAAACGAACTCAATATTGATTCATACAAGCTCTGAAGTAACTTTGCAATCAAGCTAAAAAAAGTTTGTATTAACTAAAACATAATATTTTTATTGTCCTTGTACAGATTATCTAACTTATTCCACGGCTTGGAAGAGAAGTCTCCATTGAAGGCAGATTTGTACCTCAGTATGCTGAAACTAGCGAAGGAAGCTGATCTGGCTTCCATGGTGATTGTAGATTTAGATCAGGTGAATGTTTGTTTAAAACTTTTGTTAACATGACAAATAACTGCTTTAATTAATATTTGTAATACTGTTAACCAACTTCTAGTGATCTTATGAAACAACACATCAATAATTATTTAAAAGGATATCTGGAATTATAATTAGACATACATATGCATTTTTGTGTGTTGCCTATATTTTGAAGTCCGTGCCATTTTAAGAATGGTGGTGGGGAAATAAATGTTACCCTGTCCGTCCATTTGTTCATGCATTCAGTGTAGAAAATTGGTTTCTGATCTAGAACATATGTGTGAAGGGGTGCATGTGTTTGATTTATATTTTGTTTGTACCTATATAATTCGACATTTGTCAGCATTGAGTTAAATCTCACGGAAGTTAACATTATGAATATATGTGATCCTACCGTTGGGAGGTAAAACCTGCCACTTTTTTACCCCATCTACCGCTCTATTGTTTTAGGTAAAAAATCTACTGCTTTGAAATATCTGCAAAATATGCATATACAAAGACCATAAATCTCGTCTCCAGCTGTGTTATATTGGCTTGACCATGTCACTACATCCCATGTCCCAATAAACAATCAAAGCAATTATCGGATTAGTCGGTACCATGCTGTGTTTTCCCTCAGGCCAAACTTGATCCAAAAATAGCGGTTCCCCAAATGTTTAAAAATAAAAAATTTTGGCAATAGTCTGGTTCCCTGACCCACAAAGGAAGTACTAAAATTGTTATCTCCCCTTGATCAAGATGGCGCCAATTTGGAACATCCAAATAAATTTCTGTAAAGAATTCAAGATAGATAGATTTATGTATAATGTCAGCGCTAGATTTTGGTAATTTCATAAATATTTACTACATTTACAATAATTGGAACTGAATGTATGTAAAGGTATTTCTATAAAAATGCAAATATTAATCATATTTACATCGACTATATATTGAAAATAGTGGGTGGGATCAGGTATTTATTTTTAAGTTTCATAGTATCCTTTTCTAAATCAAGTCATAACATGATTCAGTTAAGCTCCCTGCTTATAAGTATCTAAATAGGATGCTAGGTGAAATCTAGAACAGAACACTATTATATACTAGAGTGTTGTCTGATGAGCTCCAAGCTTGCCTGTGAAAGCAATTATAGAATAAAACATGAGTAGAAATAAGTTATTTTAGTTATTTTTATTGTTGTTTCTACATTAACCGCAAAAATATAATGACCAAAAATCTACTGATATTTTATCAAATCTACTGATTTGAAATCTAAGATTCAGCAGATTCATCACATGTATGATTATGACCCTTTTCAACTTAATTTTATATAAAAAATTGGGTTTCCGATCAAAACCAGGGACATATGTGTTGACAGACACATTTTTAGTGTTAAATATTTTATTTCTGGTGTTTTTACATGAGAACATATAAATATAATTTTAATTAAATTACTCTCATTCTTATTTGTATATTTTGATTTCATGATAGGTGAAGAAATGGCTATCAGAATGGGACATCGGTACTCAGAAAGTCCAACATATTTACAGAGCTCTCCATGAAATACTGATAGTTGCTAAATTGAGGTATGTCTTGTAAATTGTTTAATTAGGCAATCCATAGTTTTATGTTTGACTAACTTAAACCACTAAGAATAACGTTGTCACTAAACATCTCAACCTGATATTAGACTCAACTTAACAATCTTAATTTCTCTAAATGCTTAGTCATGAGACATTAAATGACCACACATAACCAACCTTTACTCAGTGGTGGAGGATAACATACAAACTAATCATGCTGTGTGGTGTTTAGCATCGCTTTCAGCAATTTTTCAGTCTAAATGCTGAGTGCCAAATAAGTAGCTTGTAGTACCATTTCTCAAGACTGGTATAATCACGGCCGGAAACCGTACCCACAACCTTCTGAACCACCGCAGTGGTTATTGTGCAGTTACAGTTTTTGGCTAGCGGAGTGATATAAAACATAAATCTATGGATTGCAAAATCCTATAAATCATATATTAGTGCCAGTTTTCGGTGTTCTTATCTGACCATAGAGAGGTTTGTATGGTGAAGATAGTGAGTTTGATTCCTTATGATATTGCTGTGATTATCCAGTGTGTCATTGGCCAACATATTTATTTGATCACTCACATTGTATGATTAGTTAAATATGTAACTATGTTTGAACAGATGTTTTCAGGAAAACATTTCTGAGCATCATTTTGACCAATATTGGTACACTGCAGTCCTGTTCTAATACAGTCCACGGAATCCAAAGATTCAGACCATGCTATTATAAAGTGATGTTTAATTGGATATTTCATGCAATCGATGACTAACAAACGATCAGTTACCCTAACTTTCCTAGAATCCTGGAAGGTTACAGTTTATTAAACAACTCTAGAGCACAGCCATCTCCTCAAGTATCTGATAACTTTACAACATAGAAGGCAGCTGGTTATAGTGTATACCAGTGGCTACTCATGAAAAAAATAACAAGGCCATCTTTAAAAAAAGTCATTGTTTGCTGTGCTCAGACCCATAATTTTTCAAGATGGTAGGCAGGTAGCTATTTTTTGGCCAGCTTTTGATTTTGTTTCATCATTTTATTACAAAATGAATGAAAAAAATCAATGCTTTGAAAGCCAGTAAAAAAATATTGGTAGCTGAATTTTGAGTGAATAGGTACTGCCAAATTTGAGTTGAATTTATGGTGAAAAACCGCAGATGATTACCAATGAAAAAATGGTAAATATAATCATGTCATTATTTAGATGTAATTACCAGACAAATATATAGTTACAACTTATAGAAAAAATAACAAAAATATCGCCAATTAAATTAATGGTTTAATAATCAATTGCAACACACATATAGTATTTCATTGATATCCAGCAATAATATATATACAAGTGTTTTGTTGTTTTTTTACAATTTATCTATTTCAATTAAAAGTTGTATAACAGGTGGTTGTAACTTGTTATGCTCCCCCAAAGTAGGGAAGCATATAGTCGCCGCTTCGTCTGTCCGTCCGTTTGTCCCCAATTTCTTGTCCAGGCTATTTCTCTACAACTTCTGGTTGGAATTTTATGAAACTTGCTAGGATGCATCATTACCAGGTGCAGGTGCGCATATTGTCTTTATGCTCCGGTTCGATGTTTTTTCACGGAGTTATGGTCCTTTGATTGAGTCTGTGGCCAAATTCTTGTCCGCGCTATTTCTCTACAACCCGATGTTGGAATTTAATGAAACTTGCTAGGATGCATCACTACCAAGTGGAAATGCGCATATTAGTCTGTGACCAAATTCTTGTCCGCGCTATTTCTGTACAACCCCATGTTGCAATTTTATGAAACTTGCTAGGATGCATCATAATGACCTATTTCAAAGTATGCTGTACAATGTATTATATCATGAAATAAAAAAAATGTATTGACGTCTCTTTAGGACTCTCACAGTTACTTCCCCTGTTCAATATCATTACCATATGGTACAGAGTCAAACACTCACTTTGGAGAGCATCCATCAGTTCCACCGATATTTTCTTGTGTTTTTCAGTGAACAGGCAACAAAGGTGATGATTGAATTACTGGGCACCTACACAGAAGATAATGCATCACAGGCCAGGGACGATGCACAAAGGTAGTCTCATCTAAAATCATCAAATATCAGATTTTAATAGCTGGGAAACTGGCATATTGTAGAATTATTTTGCTGTCTTGAAACAATGGTGAAGATGTTAAATGAAAATTGCACAATTTTAGATGTAATAAGTAATGTTTCAATTAAAAGTGGTCACTTGAAGATGAAGGAGATTGATATATTGCACCAAGGAAAAAGCAAACAAATGTAATTATTTTGAAAACTTTGAAGTTTTACCTTTATATTTACAGGTTTTAGGAAGTCACGTTATTGTGTGCAAACTATTCACAAGTCTATTTCAACTACATCGTAGTGAAAATGAGTTAACCTTTAGATTTGTAAAAGATTTTTTTCTTCGTATTTTGTCCCATTAGCGCAACACGGTACCAAGCTTTGTGAAATAAGAAGGCACATGGTACCTTTTGCACCAGTGGGGAAATTTATGTTTGGAGATCTGTTCTAAATTGTTATGGTCTATGCAGACACTTCCTTTCATGTGTAAATATTTTTGATTCGACAATGTTTGTCTACAATAACAATGCCAAGACCTTGAAACGTGACACTTTTTAACTTCTAAGCATTGTGATGAATACATTTTCTGTTTTTTTCGGGTCAGTAGATCATAGTGATCAAAGGAATCTAAAACAGAAAACAACATAATAGGATTTTCATTACTTTATACTGAAATTTCTGTTGCCATCAATCTGCAGTACCTATTTTTCACTGAACTGTTTGCAAACAGTCTGGTTATGCAGAGCTCTGTTTCATATACTTATTTATTTTATTCATTCATTTAACTCAATTTTACTTCTATCTTTGCAGATGTATAGTGACATGTCTTGAGGATCCAAACACATTTTTGCTTGACCATTTGTTGACTCTTAAACCAGTTAAATTTTTAGAAGGCGCTCCAATTCATGATGTAAGTTATATAAGACTGTGCAACCTGGGTAAAATATGTCAAATAAGGCCATAATGAATTAATTGCTAGATTATCATCCCCTGCCCGCCCCCTAATTTTCATGCAGTCCCTACCCATTTTATTTTCATAAAAAAAAAATTTTAAAATAAAAAATAAAATCCTTCCGCTCTCCCCATTTATAATGGCCTAACCGTATTTGTATCTGTTTGTTGATATCTGATATAAACATTATGTATTCAGTTGAATGTATACATAACCACAGAATGAATGATTCGGTTTTGATTACATATTTTATTCACCGTCATATTCTCTTGGTGTATATAGATAACATGGACTGAAGGTTCATTTGTCATGGCTGTTCTCATCTCTTTTTGTCCGTCTTCAGGCATCAACTATTTCTTAAAACATCTTTACTGACTATATTTTAATGAAACTGTGTGTGAATGTTCATTGTCAGAGCAAGTCCTTCTACAACTGTGATTGGTTTTCCGAGATGATTGTCATGGCAATACATTTTTTAAATGACTTCTGAAACCACTGAACCATTTAAATTGTTACACTGTTATTTTGAAACTATGCAAGTTTTTTTGTTTTTAAGTTGATTGACCACACACTCTAAAGTTGTGTTTTTATGTCAATGAGCGTGAAAGGGGACAAACAGCAGTTTTGATAAATTTGCACCAGCTTAATTTCTGAAAATTATATATCTACATGATGCACAAATGAAATTAAAGTACCCCAATATGTGCTCTTAGTTTTATTTCTATTTTGGAATGGGAATAACTCTTGTAAATGGTTTAAAGACAATATACTACGTTTATTATTGATCATATATATGATAAAAATATTTTAATTGTTAATACGATATAATATTATGATGTGTACGTAACATTTAAAAAATATCTGTATGTTTAATATTTTTTACTCATATTCATAAAATTGGTGGATTTCACTTGTTCAAGTAAAAGTAATAATTACTATTTATATAAAGGTGGTTAAACGTTACAAGGTGAAGTGTGAACATCAGTAAATCTTTCATTTCAACTTTGCCTGTGTCCCTTTATTCAGTTTGGTTAAACATTTGCTAACATTAGCGACATATTTTCACTGGCTCAACCTCAAATTAGAACGCAGTATGTGATAATTTTAGCAAACCAGGCATGAAACATGTTGGCTGTTTGAAGGTGCTGAACACAGCCCAGGTAGATGCACAGATTAAAGCATGATTTTGTCAGATTATAGCATTATGGCCATATTGGCCCTTTATAGTTCGCAGGGATGAATGTCCAGGAGAGCTATTGTCATGACCCCAGCGTTGTAAGCGTTGTCTGTAGACACCCAGGTTAAACTTTTGCGTTTAGTTGCATTTAAGTTTTGGTGTTTGCCTCCAATCTCAATCTTTGCATGAGTGTAGAGTTTTATCCCATAGGCGAGCTTTGTTGTCATCTGACAGCTTTTGTTTAAGAACATTTTGCAATATTTATGTATGATTGTTTTTTTCTTTTTCTCTTGCAGTTGCTTACGATTTTTGTCACAGGAAAGTTAGCCCAATATCAACAGTTCTACAAGAATAAAAAAGATTTCATACAGTCGTTAGGTCAGTAGGTTCAAATAAAAAAGTTAAATGGTAAAAATAAAATATTAAATTCTATAAAAAAAAATGGTATAAATACAATTGTCACCTAAAAAATAAAAATTCAAGTGAAACTTGGCATAGAGCAAGTATATGTACATACAATGTCACTGCTATCAGTTCATTAGTTTCAATTTCTTATATTTCACTGACTGACACTTTGTATAGTTATATTTGTTAGATGCATCATGAAAATTCTACACCTGACTTACCTGTGTTAAGTGTAGAAAATCAATGATGCTATATGAAATGCAGATATCCAAGGAGTATAAACTACAGTGTTCTACTTCATTTTCACCCTGCATACATGGACCCCTGGTGTTTTAATAGTTGTCAGACACGGTCTTGATTTACAGTTATGAATGTAGATGCATCATGAAAATTCTACACTTGACTTACCTGTGTTTAGTGTAGAAAATCAATGGTGCTATAGGAAATGTAGATATCCAAGGAGTATAAACTAAAGTGTTCTACTTCATTTTCACCCTGCATACATGGACCCCTGGTGTTTTATTTCTTTGTCAGACACAGCCTTGATTTACAGTTACGAAATAGATGCATCATGAAAATTCTACACTTGACTTACCTGTGTTAAGTGTAGAAAATCAATGATGCTATATGAAATGTAGATATCCAAGGAGTATAAACTACAGTGTTCTACTTCATTTTCACCCTGCATACATGGACCCATGGTGTTTTATTTCTTTGTCAGACACGGCCTTGATTTACAGTTACGAATGTAGATGCATCACGAAAATTCTACACTTGACTTACCTGTGTTAAGTGTAGAAAATCAATGATGCTATATGAAATGTAGATATCCAAGGAGTATAAACTACAGTGTTCTACTTCATTTTCACCCTGCATACATGGACCCCTGGTGTTTTATTTCTTTGTCAGACACAGCCTTGATTTACAGTTACGAATGTAGATGCATCATGAAAATTCTACACTTGACTTACCTGTGTTAAGTGTAGAAAATCAATGATGCTATATGAAATGTAGATATCCAAGGAGTATAAACTACAGTGTTCTACTTCATTTTCACCCTGCATACATGGACCCATGGTGTTTTATTTCTTTGTCAGACACCGCCTTGATTTACAGTTACGAATGTAGATGCATCACGAAAATTCTACACTTTACTTACCTGTGTTAAGTGTAGAAAATCAATGATGCTATATGAAATGTAGATATCCAAGGAGTATAAACTACAGTGTTCTACTTCATTTTCACCCTGCATACATGGACCCCTGGTGTTTTATTTCTTTGCCAGACACGGCCTTGATTTACAGTTATGAATGTAGATGCGTCATGAAAATTCTACACTTGACTTACCTGTGTTAAGTGTAGAAAATCAATGATGCTATATGAAATGTAGATATCCAAGGAGTATAAACTACAGTGTTCTACTTCATTTTCACCCTGCATACATGGACCCCTGGTGTTTTATTTCTTTGTCAGACACGGCCTTGATTTACAGTTATAAATGTAGATGCATCATGAAAATTCTACACTTGACTTACCTGTGTTAAGTGTAGAAAATCAATGATGCTATATGAAATGTAGATATCCAAGGAGTATAAACTACAGTGTTCTACTTCATTTTCACCCTGCATACATGGACCCCTGGTGTTTTATTTCTTTGTCAGACACGGCCTTGATTTACAGTTACGAATGTAGATGCATCATGAAAATTCTACACTTGACTTACCTGTGTTAAGTGTAGAAAATCAATGATGCTATATGAAATGTAGATATCCAAGGAGTATAAACTACAGTGTTCTACTTCATTTTCACCCTGCATACATGGACCCCTGGTGTTTTATTTCTTTGTCAGACACGGTCTTGATTAACAGTTATTAATGTAGATGCATTATGAAAATTCTACACTTGACTTACTGGTGTTAAGTGTAGAAAATCAATGATGCTATATGAAATGTAGATATCCAAGGAGTATTAACTACAGTGTTCTACTTCATTTTCACCCTGCATACATGGACCCCTGGTGTTTTATTTCTTTGCCAGACACGGCCTTGATTTACAGTTATGAATGTAGATGCATCATGAAATTTCTTCACTTGACTTACCTGTGTTAAGTGTAGAAAGTCAATGATGCTATATGAAATGTAGATATCCAAGGAGTATAAACTACAGTGTTTTACTTCATTTTCACCTTACATACATGGACCCCTGGTGTTTTATTTCTTTGTCAGACACGGCCTTGATTTACAGTTACGAATGTAGATGCATCATGAAAATTCTACACTTGACTTACCTGTGTTAAGTGTAGAAAATCAATGATGCTATATGAAATGTAGATATCCAAGGAGTATAAACTACAGTGTTCTACTTCATTTTCACCCTGCATACATGGACCCATGGTGTTTTATTTCTTTGTCAGACACGGCCTTGATTTACAGTTACGAATGTAGATGCATCATGAAAATTCTACACCTGACTTACCTGTGTTAAGTGTAGAAAATCAATGATGCTATATGAAATGTAGATATCCAAGGAGTATAAACTACAGTGTTCTACTTCATTTTCACCCTGCATACATGGACCCCTGATGTTTTATTTCTTTGCCAGACACGGCCTTGATTTACAGATATGTATTTAGATGCATCATGAAAATTCTACACCTGACCTACCTGTGTTAAGTGTAGAAAATCAATGATGCTATATGAAATGTAGATATCCAAGGAGTATAAACTACAGTGTTCTACTTCATTTTCACCCTGCATACATGGACCCCTGATGTTTTATTTCTTTGTCGTACATGGCCTTGATTTACAGTTATGAAGGTAGATGCATCATGAAAATTCTACACCTGACTTACCTGTGTTAAGTGTAGAAAATCAATGATGCTATATGAAATGTAGATATCCAAGGAGTATAAACTACAGTGTTCTACTTCATTTTCACCCTGCATACATGGACCCCGGGTGTTTTATTTCTTTGTCAGACACAGTCTTGATTAACAGTTATTAATGTAGATGCATCATGAAAATTCTACACTTGATTTACCTGTGTTAAGTGTAGAAAATCAATGATGCTATAGGAAATGTAGATATTTAAGGAGTATAAACTACAGTGTTCTACTTCATTTTCACCCTGCATACATGGACCCCTGGTGTTTTATTTCTTTGTCAGACAGGGCCTTGATTTACAGATATGTATTTAGGTGTATCATGAAAATTCTACACTTGACTTAATACCTGTGTTAAGTGTAGAAAATGAATGGTGAAATGTATTATCCAAGGAGTATAAAACTACAGTGTTCTCGTTCATTTTCACCCTGCATACATGGACCCCTGATGTTTTACAGCTATGGATTTAGATGCATCATAAAAGTTCTACAATTGACTTGCCTGGACTATATTTATCATAAGTGATACATACTCTGGTATATGTTTATATACGTTATTCAGGAGTGGAGAAGTCCATTGTCTATATTGTCCACATCATGCATTTACAAATACGAACAAGTTAAATTTGAAATTAACTCGTCCTTTACAAACGATTTTTTTAGTTCAGAATTAAAAAAGAAAGATGATGAAAGTCATGAGATAATGGCTCATTTTATTAACCAATATGTTTAATTATGTCAGGTGTTTGAAATTATTTCAATTCTTGGCATTAAAAACACACAGTTCATATAGTGGCTTCTGTAAGCTAAAAGCAAATGGTTCATAGTTAGTAATTTGGTTTGTTTTAAGTAAAATTGTATTACAAAGACAAGCAAATATTAGAATTCACTTGTCCATGGACAATTTAGTTTTTGTCAGATTTTGCCACCCCTGAATTATATTCTGAATGGAACATCTAACCCCCACCTGACATTTTATGTGCATGACATTTTGTGTATTTTGTGCAAAAATATTAATGCAATTTCCTTGAAATTTGGACTTGAGTAAGAAAGAACATTTAGGCTATGTAAAATAAAAAAATCAAAACTGTTAATGTTCATACAAATTTTAATATCTGAAAATCTATTGAAGATACAAGTGATGCATTAGCTGTTCCATTCAGTGTAGTTATCTTTACCAAAGTTGAAAACATTCGGCTAATGGAAATAAACAGAATATTTGGATAATGTGGAATATTCTCCTCTGCAGGTCTGTCTCATGAAGAGAATCTGCGTAAGATGCGACTGTTGACATTTATGCAGATGGCAGAAAACAGAAAGGATATTGACTATGCCAGTATACAGAAAGAAATGGACATCAGTGAAGATGCGGTGGAAATGTTTATTATTGATGGTAAGTATGGAAAACACAGGATATAAATGCCTATGTTTGTGGTATTTTATCATCTCATACAGATATAGGATAATCTTCACCAAGAATGATTTAAATATATGATAAATGGACACACGGTCTGTGCTTAAAACTTTTCAGGACTGAAATCATTCAAATTACATAGTCCAATTTCAATTCTTATAGTCGATGAATAACAGAAGACCTCTAAAAATTTCATTTTTTAAATTTTTGTTGTTTAATCATAATTTTATTCAGTTTCAATAAAGAAACTGTGTAAATGTCTCCCAATATCTTGCTGAAATTGTTCTATTTAAATATCAAGTCATAGAAAAAGTCAGACTATACGTTTGGAAAACTTGAGTAGTCAAGTTAAAATGTCAAAGGCTTGGTTTTAGACTGAATCTATTATTTTTTTTTCGCAGATTGTGTATGCAGTGCTCCAGATAAGCACTATTTGGGTGTATTTAAGCATTGCAATTTCTGAATTAAGCATTGAAATTTGAATTAAGGGGTCAAATAAGCATTATTGGTTATTCTCAATTTTTGTGTTGATTAGTTTGTTTTAAATGGCAATTTGATAAAAATGTTAATTTTTACCCTTAACATTTTGAAAGTAAGCATTGGATACTAATTTAAGGGGTAAAAATACTCATTTTGAATAAAATTTTATCTGGAGCACTGTATACAGGTATGGAATCTAATGGTAGAGTGAGACGACAGGGTTATACATCGTGTCCCTGAGCTATTGTTCAGGAATCTTGCTTTTATCCAAACATTTTCTGACATTGTGAACACAATTTATGGATATAAATTATGTGTTGGCTGAACGTTTTCTGTGGTAAATAAAAAGACTTCATTTTACGAGTCAGTTGATGGTTTCAAGTATCACAAAAGGATGATTTTAATACTTGCTACAAATGATCAACATAACATGATGAGGTGTCGCAAGGAAGACCCACACCCATATCTCAAAGGTCAAGGTCAACATTTTGAGTTTTTGTAACTTTATCTTATGGTGGAATTTAACTTGGCTTAATTGATCAAGATGACATGACGATGTGTCACATGAAAGACCCAGACCCTTAACTCAAAGGTGAAGGTCACACTTTTATGTAAATCAAAAAATGAAATTGCGTGAAGTCTGAAACAACAGTCCATAACTCTTGATATTTATGGATACATTTAAATCCCTACCTATTATAAAATATATCATTATTTTCACAGACAATTTTGGAGGCATGTGACGCATACCAGTGACATGTTTTGTTTTGTAATATTATAAGCTAGAATTGTTATGTTTTTACAGTGGTGAAAACAAAATCAGTACAGGCAAAGATTGATCAGTTGCAGAAGAAAGTGGTGATAATGTCGACAACACATCGAACATTTGGCCGTCAGCAATGGCAACTTTTACACCAGTACCTTCTCCGGTGGCAGAGTAATCTAAACAATGTGCAGACCAGTCTATCAGCCTTAAATCTCATGCAGAACCAGTCAGTACCACAGTAGTCTGCAAGCATCAAGAACACCCAGATTTTATCAACTTTCTGAATTTGATTTAGATCAAGAAAACTATCAATATCAGTGTTTTATCCCAGTTCAAATGGAAATACCATCTCAAAATAATGCAAAATTGTGCAAGGGGGCAAATGAAATAATTTGTTGATTGAGGAAGATTTGAATTGTCGTCTAATTGTCACCTTTTCATGATTTAACAAAGTATTTTATTTGCCCCCTTTTAAAGATGAAGAAATATTGTTATTTATTAAAAAGCTCCACAATTTTATTCTGACCTTGGATATTGAAATGACACTGAATATAAAAGTGGCGTATGCGTGCTGAATTAAGTGCTAAAAGAACCGAGACAACATCAAAACTACACTGTTAATTTTGTTTATATTTTTTTTGTACAAGAGAATAAGTGTTTGAAAGCTGTTCAATTTTTTTATTTAATCCCAAACAATAATCCTCTTTATTTATTTCGTCCAATTTATCATAGACAGTTCAGTCATAAACACGTGGTGTGTTTTGTCTAATAATGAAACATCTCAATAAAATATGTAAATACTTTTGCTGTTGTGTTGATCTTTGCAAGATTCCACTGTCGCTCAGGATGTAATTGCTTGTTATATGTATAGAGTTAAAACAATTATTCAGTCAACTGGTTACAGTCAGAGTTATCAGTCTGACTTTTCAATTGAATGATTGATTGAATACTAAGCGTCATTTTTAAGCCATTTGGAGCTTACAGATGATCACTCTTTCCTGGGATCCTGTCAGGTTAACCAGTACTCGAGCACACCCCATATCCACAAGTAACTTAAAACTTTCCCACTGGTGGTGAGAAACAAAAGTTAATGAGACGCAATGTCAATTATCAGTCATCATCGAGACTAGCCAGACGAGGATTGAAAGTCTTCACCCTACAAACTTGACTTATTAAACCAGGCACTGTTGATTTTACAAAGAAAACAAATGAGCTATAATTGTACTGTCCTGGCATTGTTGACCTTGGATTAAATTTTATAGGAAAGCAAGCTGGTATCTCAATACTGATCATATCAATTATACACATGCAAATTGCTGAGTTTTGCCATGGTTCACTCAAAACATTGCTTTGTAGTGATTACTCTTAAAACTATAGGTTACATTTCTTTACAACAATATCTTGTTGGTTCTAAACAAAACTTGTGTCAGTCTGAAAACCAAGATGGCTGCCACACAGCTATATATGTTGAAAACCAACCCATTATAAATGTAAAAAGGGGGAATAACTCATTTTCGTGATAAATGATTCATAAGAAATATCCCTTGGTAATATGCTTCAGATTTTTCTGTATGTATTGTAGTTATGTTAGTCTGTATAATGATTATGTTTAAACTGTTCGGTGATATGTAGCTTTTTTGATCCATCGGTTAAAGTTGATGTTAACGTTTTCAAAAATGATCGATTGAATATTAAGTGTCATTTTATGCCATCGAGGGCAAACAGACGATCAGTTAACCTAACCACTGTTTCCTGGGACTAACCAGTACTCGAGTACACCCTCATCTCCGCAAGTAACTAATAACTTTCCCACTTGAATCAGTGGTGAGAGACGAATGATAATGACACAATGCTGTATATCAATCATCACGGAGACTGTTGCTGGGCGGAGGATTCAAACTCATGACCTCTGGATTGATAGTCAGACGCATAACCGACAGCTAATCGGGCCCTGCTTTTCAAAAATAGATTGGTTATTAACCAATACAGTAAGTTTCTTTTTATAATGTCCTAATTAGGTTTTTAGACAGTCATTGCTTGTGTCAAAGGAAAACATTGCCTTGTATTGAGGCTAACAACAAAGAACATTAAGAATAACAACAAAACAGTTTAAACTACCGTGAGAGGTCCTCTTTGGCCAATGGGTCTAAGGCACCATCTCAAGATGACTTGCCTCTCACCACTAAGGTTGTAGGTTCAAAGCCTGCTTGCTCCTAAAACTTATTTGCCAGTTACATGTACTTGCAGAAGGATGGTTGTTTTACGCAGTTTGCCGTTTCATTCTGGGATCTTCCTCCAACAATAAAACTGGATATGTCATAATTATAACCTGAAATGGGTTGAATGGTGTTGAACATTGTTTAAAAAAAAAATACTGGGTACCAAGAACATTTTTAAAAAAATTACTGACTGAAATTCTATTAACTGTTGTATGAATTTCCATAACATTACAAGTCATCAGTTGGGGTGGAAGTTGCAGTGTCACCGATACATTTTTTTCTCATCTTGCTTTTATATTATTTCAAAAATTTTGATCTCTAGGACATTGTTTAGTTATTAAAGAGAAGACTGGGTCCTTTAACCCTTTACTTCATATAGACACCTAATACAGAAGGCTTTTGAATTATTGGGTGCATTATGTTTATATTAACTGACAGAGTGGAAAACAGTGCAGGAAGTGTTCAGATTGCTCGTTACAAGCAATCTGAACTCTTCCTACACTGTTTTCTAAGGCCTTCTGTGATAGCTGCGGGAAAACGCATATCTATGGAGAAAAGGGTTAAAGGACATAGAATACACATAAGAGCCAGTAGGAGCCCAAAAAGCGATAAAAATGTGAATTTTTTAAATTTCTTAAGAAAAGATCAGCCAAAATTGTTTTTTATGTATTTTGTATAAATTGTCCTTATGAGTAGGGGTTTCAATGTTGTTCAAATAAAGGAGTTAGTGTTTATTTGAGCCAAGTAGGTGACTAGTCATTACATAAGAATACTATATGAATACAAATAATTCTTAAAATTTGAAAAGAAGTGGCAGGTGAAATCAGATGAGCAACTTGGACCAGTAATTAGTAACAGCCTCTTGTTAGCTCTACTGATAGTGCTTTTGTGATGGCGTGTTGTCCATCTTCCATCAGCATCACTTTCTCTGAAACCACTTGTTCTGTTATACTTTGAATTTCACAAAACAACTGTTTCTCATGCGAGTCTACACACAAGATTTTTTTTTCAGTCTAAAATTCAAGATGGCAACCATTACTAAAAATAAAGTAATTTTTTTTCTCATGAACTGCAAGATTTTTAAAATAATATTAAATTTGATATATTTCTATCAGGATTGTACAAATGGTGTTCCCGAGGTTAAAATGACTGTTCCGCAAGGGCTTAATTAGGAGATACACTTTGTTACAGATTAATAATGGGTTCCACTGTGTAAAGGGGCCAGGAGCAGCCCTTTAAGCGTAAAAAATTTAAATTTTCCAAAATATTTTTCTCAAAATCTGTTCCATTAGATTTATTTGTATTTTGTAAAAAAAATATCACTACAAGCAGGGGATTGTAGATTGTATAATAGAAGCTAGTATTTATAGTAGTCATGTGACAGGACTTGGGTTTTACATAAAGTTACTATGGGAGATTCTCACTTTTTCATTATTTTGTGCAAAATTCTCAGTTTGAGATCTGAAGCTTCATCTAATGAAAGCAAATAAAATTTGATTCTGTAAGGACGATTGCATTTCCAGAAAGAGCCTGGTGGGATACCAAAAGGGTTAAACTGGAGAATTTTTAAAAAACAAGTAGAATTCTTAAATATCCAATTAGGCCATTATAAATTAATTGCTTGGTTATTATCCAATTTTTCTTAAAAAGGGGGAGTGGGGGAGGATTTTATTGTTTCTTGCTTCGTGAAAAGCGGAAGCACTAATTTGGGTCTGTCTGTCCATTCGTCCGTCACATTTTGGTTTCCGTGCAATGTCAGAATGCTTGAATCAAATCTTTTGAAATTTTAACACAATGTTCATAATGACAAAACACAGGCTAAGAGGTTTTGACTTTAGAGGTTGTGGCATATGTTGTTCTAGAGTCATGTCCCTTTTATTTGCGAAAAATCATATTTTTGAACTTGAAAATGACTGAATCAAATCTATTGAAAAAAGCACGGGACATCAATTCACAGAATTTTTTGTTTTTTTAAAATTTTTTATTTGAAATAAAAATGGTTGGGGCGGCATGAAAATTAGGGGCAGGCCGGAATGATTATTAATTTATTATGGCCTTAATACAAAACAAAATACGAGATATTTTTTGATGAATATTTAATTCAGAAAATATTGTGAATCAGTATTTCAGAAATTTTACAGGATGGCCGACAAATTTTAGAAACCGCAACAAACTGGTTAGAGACATTTGTGTTGCCAAGTTTGAATCCATCGGGTGAAACATAAGTGATGCACCGTCTTTGACAAGGCTGTTGGATATCACCATGGAAACATTGCTGGAGTTATTGTTCATTAAAGCTAGTGGAGTAACACCACCTGGCTCTGTGTTGAGAAGTTCTTTCATATCGTCTGTATTTGCAAAATTAAAATTTCGATAAGCTAGCAGGTCCTTACGTAATTCTTTCAAATTGATGTCCTGATCTTCGTGACATATAACTAAGAAAAATTGTCCTTTTCTATCCTTCAAAAATAAATTTTTGCAGTAAAAAATCATAGGATCGACCTCCATGCGATTTTGTTTTGGTTTGTAAATCTCAGTTTTGAAGGTGATTTTCAATTTCTCTAAAAGATTGAACAATTTCAAAGTATTTTCATTCAAGGTATAAGGTACCTCTGATTCAGTCATTCCCTTGCTGTTACAATCTATAACTTTGTAATTTTTTTTATCATGTTGAAATGTATCTTTGCTACTAGGGCTTTCATCACTTACTGCGGATACGGAGTTCCGAGTTTGTTCCATTTTGGAGTTTGGCAGTCCTTTTACATGTTCAGTTTGGTTAAGATGTTCAGTTTGGTTAGTATCAGTGTTGAGGTCGATAGTAATGTTTGATAGTACACAATGAAGTCCAGAGAGTTTAGAAAGTTCAATGATAAGACTGATCTCCTCCAATCCCTTACCTGCGCCCAGAAAATCTGGGCGCAGATTCAGGAGTGGGGAAGATTTAACTTGAGTAGCCATTTTGTCGATTAAGTCCATATCACACCAAAATTCAAAATTTAGGTACATTTCAGGTGTTTTTTTGTTCATTTTGAAGACTTTCAGATATTGAATATTTTGCTGGATTATTGAGATATTGATGTTGTCGTGAATCAATACTGCTACTGTTTTCTTCTATGGACCTTCCTGCTGATATTTAAAGGTGTCGGCTTCATTTGTGATACTTGGTCAATTTAGTTGCCAAGTAACTCTTCATGTTGTCAAGTCACCATGATGTTATCTTCTATCTTGAGAGTTGCTTTTCAGGCTGATATTTACTACATATATGTCAACTATTTAGCTTAGCAACAATGTTGCTAAGCCTTCCATTACGATCTGTCAAAACATCTTAAGTTCCAATACTGTCTCATTCATCATCCTCTGGCATACTAGCATAAATCTGAAATAATGAAAATTATGTTTTGTTTAATTACAAGTACAAACAAATTCAAGAGTATGTCACACGTTTTTATAGTCTTCTTAAAGCATACTAATTGTACATTTTTTTTTTTTATTGAATTACTGTCATCCCCAAGTTGTTTGTTTGATTGATTGATTGAATATTTAGCATCATTCTTATGCCATCAAGGGCTAACAGACGATCAGTTAACCTTACCAATGTTTCCTGGGATCCTGAAAAGTTAACCAGTACTCGAACACACCCCATCTCCGCAAGTAACTGATAACTTTCCCACTTGAATCATCGGTGAGAGACAAATGACAACTGATAAGACACAATGTTGTATATTAACCATCATGGAGATTGTTGCAGGGGGGGGATTTGAACTATTGACCCCTGGATTGCTAGTCATATGCGTTACCGACTGAGCTAATCAGGCCTGGCCAAGAGCTGTTTGAATTCTAGTACCAGTAATTAACACACTCTCCTTTGCATCGCTCATAACTTCTATAATATTACATGGTGATTTAACAATGAGGAAGTGAGGAAATTGGCTGCTGAGAAGGGGAGTATCTAGTGTCCCAGTGAGGATTTAAATCTTGGGAAGACGCAAAATAAAAAATCTTTAAAAGACTCCTTTAGAGACGTGCAATATGTCACTCTAATGTAGACCATTGCTGTATAAAATGTTATATCTGAGTAAACGAAGTGAGTATTCAGTAGACAGTACTGGCTACATGGAAGGATTACAAAGTACACAAATGGAGTCAACATTTGTGAAAAATATTTTAAACATCTTATAATAGATGCAGACCCTACTGTCCACATCTGGATCCGCCAGCGAGTAAAGATTCTACAATATATCTGGGCAAAGATTTATAGAAATTCCTTGATCTTGCTTATGGTTATTTAATGCAAATCACCATGTTGATTAAGCAAAATATAATATATAGATCCATATGTTACTACGTTCATTAATGATGTTAATTAAACAGTCACAGCCTGTTTGTTTTTTTAAATAAGATACGTCAATCGTACGGTCAACCACCTTGATAAGGAAATTGAAAAACAGAGTTAGATCTACATAATACATATAATTTGACCCTAACCTAATGTGACCCTCGGGAGACGCGTTATGCCGCACTAGACATGGACAGCAGATAATAATAAAGCTATCCATTTACACCTTATTTAATCAGGCTAGGTTAGGGTCAAATTATATATAGATTATTTAATGAGTCTAGACCCTAGCTACCCCTAACAAGCCAGGTGATTAATTACATAAATATCTACCTTAGATCTTCATTATTGTCTGGTTCTCCATTTAATTAAAACTCCATGATCCAGGATAAAATAATGTCGCTAGTTACAAACAACTTTACTTATAGGTCAGTCAAATCTAAAAATAGAAGATTACGCGCGTATATTACAGTAGTCTGGTACCCTGCCCAACTTCATTCCGTTACATAATGGAGAAGAACGGAATGAAGTGGGCGGAGTACCAAGACTAGTATTACATTTATATTTCATCATTCGAATATTCGGCCATTTCCGTCATATCACACATAATCGGAACATCGCTCGGCCATTTCCGTAAACGTTCGAAATTTCGAAATGGCCAAGCGTTGTTCCGATTGACGGATAAGTGATAACTCTACGAATTGCCGGTTGATGTGAACGATTTTGCATATTTTGAACATAGTGCTTTTCCAAATATATCTATAGTTTTGAAAACATTATGTCATCAAGGAATAAAGAAATATATATTTGTTATCTGGCAAAATTTAAAAACTCAAATGCTAAGGCAGGACCGCTATAATTGTCATAAAAATAAAATTATGTTTTGAAAATGGATAAAGGCATCTCATTATCATTAACAAGGAATTATATACAAGTCCTTGTCATTAATAAATAAAATCTGAATGTTTTTTAGTATGTCAAACCCACCAAAACATGACAAAATCGATATTTAAATTGGAGTGGTAAACTTGAACCGAAATTCCCATTCTAAAACTGGACATCGCTTAAATACTGCTTATACTGACTCTTTCTGAGATGAAACAATTTTAACTACGTGGAAACCTGTGTAACCGATAAAATTGAAAATCAAAATGAAACCACGTGACTCATTTAATACGTCACAAAATATGTTGCATTTTTAAGCGGGAAATCTATTAAAGTCTAACCAAGGCACGTGGCTCAAGTTAGGAATTCCCTGTTCAATAGTTTCTTTGGACGGATTTAAATGAGTTTGTAATGGTTGAACTTTTTCATATATATAAATACAGTTAGTTCATCTTAGAGATTGAACTTTCTTTGAAATACATATTTCATATATCAACATTTTATAAATACTATAAATATACAATGTACATGTTACATGATGTAGCTTAACTTGGAGATTGAACATTCTTTGAAATACATAATATAACTTGGAGATTGAAATTTTTTTCACAATAGGTACAATAAATGAACTTTTTTTTGGATAAATATGCCATCTTTGAGAATGAAGCTTTTTATGTATGCTAAATTCAACTTAGAGATTGAACTTTCTGTGAAATACATTATATAACTTGGAGATGTTTATTTTTAATAGATACACGATATATCAAATTTTAGATAGTAATACTTGGCAGTGGGGTGCGTTCTTGGGTTCAAAGATCAACTTGATACATAGACAAATGGATTTTAACATTGCCGATTGTCCCTTTAAGCCAATTAAACAGTCATTTTCCTTACTCCAATACGTGGTTAAAACAATATTGAAAGGTAGCTGGTATAAAGTGTTTCTCACAACTTTGTTACTTGCACATGAGGGCCGATAACGGCGTCACATGGTTGTTTATTTTTAGAATTTATTTATAGCTTATTATTTATGATTTTTTTGAGAAGGTCAAGGTCGCATAACAATAACAAGCCTGCTTTGTCCCCGGGCGCTGTTTTCTCAATATTTACGCCCGTGGCAGCAGGTATAAAGATGTCGGTGGATAAAATTCATAGTTGGATGCAGTGTCCCGTCTGCAACACAAGGTAACTATGTGTATTTTGTGTAAATCTGCGCAAACACGTGTGACCTTAAAGTACACTAATTGATAAAGTGGGTGGGGTTGGTTTCATGCAAATTAGCGGTATATTAATAAAAACCTAGGAGGTTTGGCTAAGCTCCTGTATCTTGTATGTAGGACGTTTGGCTATGTTATTGTATCATGTATGTAGGAGGTTTGGTGCAATTCCCTTACCTTGTATATAGGACGTTTAGTTCAGTTGCTGTACATAGGACTGATTCAGTTTCTGTACCTAATAATTCTATGTAAGATATTTGGTTTAGTTCCTTTACGTTGAACGTATAAGATTTGGTGCAGTTCATGTACAGTGCTGTACCTTGTGTGTAGATTGTATCAGGTTTGGTTCCTGTACCTTATATGCAGGAGAATTGGCTCAGCTGTTTAGTAATCAAATGGTGTGTCACTCTCAAGATCCGTAGCTCAAAGGTCAAGGTCATACTTAGTAGTTCAATGTTAGAAATGGGTACAACATTTCCTGTCAACTCCATGTCTTGTAAACCACCTGACATATTTTGATATAAAATGGCATAAATTTTTACCATAATCAGAGGACGTGTCATGCTCAAAATCCAGGTCAGTATCTCAAAGGTCAAGGTCACACTTACAGGTTTAATTTCAGAAATAGGTACAAAATTTCCTGTCCACACTATATCTTGTAAACCACTTGACAGATTTTGATATAAATGGCACAAATGTTTACCATAATCAGACGATGTGTGGTGCACAAGATCCAGGTCAGTATCTCAAAGGTCAAGGTCACACTTAGAGTTTACAGTCATGAATAGATACAGAATTTCGTGTCTGCTTCATTTCTTGTATTGTGTCATAAATGTTCACCTGAATGAGACAGTGATTGATCACAGGTCTGTACTAGCAGACTCGGCATTGTTATTTGTAGCCCCTGAGCATCTAATTTACTCCAAATAACATCATTAAAAGCTCTATATCTATGGTAACATGAGTTAAAATTCTTCAGTGTAAGTTTTATTCTGTTAAACACTTTAAATTCGCATGAACTTTATTTTGGGATATTACTCGGATTTTTCCTATTTCATTTTTGCGCAAAATGTTGAATTTATGATGTTTGAAAAGTGAAACTGCTGGAAATTCATTTTTTATTCGGATATTGTAAACATTAGGACAGTGAACATAATAGTAATATTAGTGAAATATTTGAATTCGTGAGGGTTGAAACTCGCGAAAAGTAGCGAAAATAAAGTTCTCGCTTATAAAAAGTGTTTTACAGTATATTGTATAACATCCCTAGGTGCATGTATGAGGAAATGTTTTCTTGTTATTTTAGTCACTTGCCAGTCCAGGGAGTTCTACAGGATGGGGTGTATGCAACAACATGTGGGGGTTGTGGTCATTTTTTCAAGTTCAAGATCAGTCAACCTGTCAGATCAGAGGTGAAATTGACAATTAATGGCATTCAATATACAGGTAAGACCATTATGAATTAATTGCTAGATTATCATCCAAATTTTTCTTATGTTATTTATTTTTTATTATTATTTTTTTTATGAAAATAAAAAGGGTTTGAAGCGGCATGAAAATTTGGGGGCGGGCATGGATGATAATCTAGCAATTAATTTATTATGGGCTAAACATGTTTCTTTATATAATGTGTGTCACAGATTTACTAATATATATTTCGTAAGTATCTACCTTGCATTAACCATTCGCCTACTTAATAATAATTAAAATTACCAATGATGTCCACCTAGTAGCATAGTGGTAAGATCTTTGGCTCTTACCTTACATCAGATGTCATAGGTTTTGATCGAGTTCTGTACAATAAATTTGCTATATAGATATTTTAATGTTATGTAATATAATTTTCTTGTTATTTTTTTATTTTTACAATATTTCATGTGACCTATTTCACTTTTCTACAATGATTTACATATACATAGAAAAATATTCAATACTTGCCAGTTAGTTTAATATGAAGAAAAACATTAAAAAAATGATAGAAAAATATTCAATACTTGCCAGTTAGTTTAATATGAAGAAAAACATTAAAAAAATGATAGGACCAGAATGTAAGATTCCACAACCCCAAATTGGCAGCTAAATGCTTTATCCACACAGTAATTCATGATATGACGCTGAGCTGATAATGTATTGTATTGGTTTATCAACAGTAATATCACTATAATTGCGTTCAAACACCAAAAATCGCACAGAATATGCATGAGTGCAAGGTTGCAGTGTTGATCTTAGACAACTTCATAACAGTGGAACTCATGCTTGAACAGTAAAATTTTGCATTAATGTTCAGTGCAGGTTGAGTATCCCTGAAAATCAGGGCACCATTAAAACTAGCTTAGATAGTTTGTCATTATGTTATTTAGGAAGCCATGAACTTTTGGTGGATTCGACATACCAACCCATTCGTATTTTATTTATTTATGATTAAAGAGAATGTAGCAGAGGGAATGTAGCAGAACTGATACATTCCCTTGAAAGGGAATTTAACAGGATTTTTCAAACTTAAAATTGGCTAAAAACATATTTTTCTAATATATCATGCCAATATCTACTCAATCAGACACTGTATCGCCTAAATTATACCTATTTAAACATGGTATATTAAAAAAGGCTTTCCTAACTTGGGCTACGCGCCTAGGTTAGACTAAAATAGATTTCCTGCTTAAAAAAGCAACATATTTTGTGACGTATAAAAGAGTCATGTGATTTTATTTTGATTTCAATTTGATCCGTTATGCACAGGGGCTGATCCAGGATTTCAGTTTAGAGGGGCACAACAAAAAATTTGAACAGGCACTCATGTTTTTCAGTAGAAATGTAGTGAATTTTAATAAAACATAGGGATTTTATTGGGAGCATATGCCAGGTTTTTTAAAGATTAGATCCACCATTGATACAGGCTTAAACGTAGCAAAAATTGATTCATCTTAGAAAGAGTTTGAATAACATTAAATACTATTTAATAGCTGTCTATCTTTAGAATAAAGATTTCGTTTTAAGTTTACCATTCCAATTTGATTTTTGTGGATTTGACATACCAAATCTTTCGGGTTTCATTTATTAATGGTAATGAGATGCTTTTTATCCATTCTAATAAATATTTTATTTTAAGACATTTATAGTGTTTTTTCCTGATATAGTCTTTTTAAAGGTATGGAAATTACCACCCTAAAATTAAGTAATTTTCTTATCCACAGACCTCATTCCTTTTTTAGTCTTTATGAGACTATTGTAATGTGTTTATATAAAGCTGTTCAAATCTATTACAGTTAGTAACAACTATGACCCAGCTACCTCCCTTAATGAGTTTCTACGTGATGCACGTGTTTCCATGGGAACCAAATACATGTGTCGTGAGGGTGGGTGTGGCCTATGTGTTGTCACGGTTACTGTTGACAACCCAGTAACAAAGAAAAAGGAGAGTTGTGCCATCAATTCAGTAAGTAAATAGACATTTTAATATGTATTGTTTTATTGTAGTGACATATGATTTATCGTATGCACAGCAGAATCTCACTATGTTGATACATATCTATGAGAAAAGGGACTTGCTTCAAGTCTTAAAATTGGCTTTCTCAAGGTAACTTATACCCATCATTTCATCTATCTACTGATACTGCAACATCCTCTTGTGAGGAATATGTGCAGGCACAAAATGCACAAGTTAACGGGCATGTGAATCACTGATTAACACAGAAGTTCAGTGAGATCTTTTACATGCACTGGGTATGACTCTCCCTGTACACAGGATCGACCAGCAATGGATCCAGGACTTCAGTTTAGATTAGGCGTACCAAGGAGGCACAACACAAAATCTGACAGGGCACATGTTTTCAGTAGAAATATAGTGAATTTTATCAAAATGTGGTAGTTTAGGGTGGGGCCATGCGTCAGTTTTTATAAAGAGAGGATTCGCCATTGCCAACTGCATTAAATTCCCTCCAAAGGATTTGTAGTATGTGTAGGAGAGTTAATGAGCATTGGGCCATTGAAATAATAATTATAACATGTTGTATATGTTGGTAGGTTGATATTAAAGGGAATATATCACGATTTTTCATAATGGTAAAATTGGATAAAAACATTTTTTTTCAATATAATAAAAAAATTATCATGCCTACATAAATTTTATTATACTCATTGACCCGGTATTGCCAAAAGGATATCTATTTATAAATGCCAAATTAATATATTGAAAAGGGGTTTTCTAACTTGGGCTACGCACCTTGGTTAGACTAAAATATATTTCCCGCTTAAATTTACAACATATTTTGTGACATTTTAAATGAGTCACGTGCTTTCATTTTGATTTCAGTTTGATCCAATATACAGGTTTACACATTGTAAACTTGTTTCATCTTAGAAAGAGTCTGAATGACAATGTAAAGGTCATCATGCAGTATTTAAGTACTGTCTATTTTTAGAATGAGGAATAAGTTTCAAGTTAGCAACTCCAAATGGAACATCAATTTTGTCACATTTTGGTGGATTTGACATACCAAGCCGTTCCGATTTTATTTGTTTATGATAATGAGATACTTTTTAATCCATTTTAAAAATAATTTTATTTTTTTAAGACATTTATAGCATTTTTTCCTGATATATTTCCTTTAAAGAGGCATTACCTTTAAACATATTGTCTGTTGTGATCTAGGTACCTGTGTTTTTCTCTGTACCATACAGGTGAAACACTTTCACAAAATCACTATACTGTGTTACTGTTAATTTGCTGTGTTCTTCATCATAGCAGATGCCATTAGGAAGATCAATCCCATCCTCCTCTCCCAGAAGCTCTCCAATCTGCTCTCCATCCATGGTTATCAGCATGATATTACTTGACTCTGCACCAGACACAAACACAGCTTCATTACACGAGATATTGTCACTTGCTCCTGTGCATATTCCCCACGCAGACTCAAGTTGCCTGTCAGTGAAATTCCATAGTCTGGTACCCTTTGCTGTATCAATGGTTATAACGCCTTTGGTTGTGTCTGCCACATGGAGTCGGTTACCATCCCTGCTTACAGTAATGCCATATGGATTGAAAAATATTTCTCCAGATGCGTCTTCAAGGAATGTTCGGAGATGCTCCCCAGTCAGGCTGAATACGCGTATCTGCCCAGGATCTCCCCCACCCCCTCCACATGTTACAAGCAATTCCTTGTTACTGAATGCCACAAAGTAACACTCAATACCCACATCAAACGATTTTGTTAGTGAAAGTTTGCCTTCAGTGGATACAAACTGTATTTTCTCATCATAACTCATGCTTACGGCAACTTCTGATTGACTGGTTCTGCAGACCCCCCACGGCTCTGGAGGAAATTTACCAGGTATCTTGGAAAAGTTTAAATAATCCACAATATTATAAACGGTATCAATTCGTTTTAAACTCCAATTGTCTTTGTCTGTGAGAATCAGGGAACCATCCAAAAGCAGACACAAATCTACTATGTTACATGTCTGTCTGTCAGTGCTGACCCGGATATTGAAGTTACCGTGGACATGATATGCACTGAATGGTTTGTAAGTTGGTGGTTTGTTTGCATCTTTTTTGACTTCTTGAGCTGTCTCAAATACTTGGGCTTCATTTTTACAGAATCTGAAAAGAATTAATTACATGTGTAGGCAGTAATTTGTGTTTGTTCTGCATCTTTTTAATGCTTGAGGGAATTTTTTAGCCTGCTTGCAGTGAGATTGAAACAACTGCCATTTGCAAGTGCATCGATCTTGTTCAAATCTTGTTAATGACATATGCAACACCTCTCATATGAGTGTTTATGAAGGGTAATGACATATGCAACACCCCTCATGTGCCCTAACACCAGCCTAAGCAGTATTCTGTTGTCTAGAAACAATGAAGGAACTCCATTTTTCCAAAGAATCAGAAATATTAACACTGTCAAAGTACAGGGCAACCTCTTTATAGCTGCAATGCAGCTTAAGCATATTCTGCAGTCCAGAAACACTGAAGGAACTCCATTTTTCCAAAGAATCGGAAATATTAACACTGTCAAAGTACAGGGCAACCTCTTTATAGCTGCAATGCAGCTTAAGCAGTATGCTGCATTCTAGAAACACTGAAGGAGCTCCATTTTTCCAAAGAATCAGAAATATCAACACTGTCAAAGTACGGGGCAACCTCTTTATAGCTGCAATGCAGCTTAAGCAGTATTCTGCAGTCCAGCAACACTGAAGGATCTCCATTTTTCCAAAGAATCAGAAATATCAACACTGTCAAAGTACAGGGCAACCTCTCTATAGCTGCAATGCAGCTTAAGCAGTATTCTGCAGTCTAGCAACACTGAAGGAACTCCATTTTTCCAAAGAATCAGAAATATTAACACTGTCAAAGTACAGGGCAACCTCTTTATAGCTGCAATGCAGCTTAAGCAGTATTCTGCAGTCCAGCAACACTGAAGGATCTCCATTTTTTCAAAGAATCAGAAATATCAACACTGTCAAAGTACAGGGCAACCTCTTTATAGCTGCAATGCAGCTTAAGCAGTATTCTGCAGTCCAGCAACACTGAAGGATCTCCATTTTTTCAAAGAATCAGAAATATCAACACTGTCAAAGTACAGGGCAACCTCTTTATAGCTGCAATGCAGCTTAAGCAGTATTCTGCAGTCCAGCAACACTGAAGGATCTCCATTTTTTCAAAGAATCAGAAATATCAACACTGTCAAAGTACAGGGCAACCTCTCTATGGCTGCAATGCAGCTTAAGCAGTATTCTGCAGTCCAGCAACACTGAAGGATCTCCATTTTTCCAAAGAATCAGAAATATCAACACTGTCAAAGTACGGGGCAACCTCTTTATAGCTGCAATGCAGCTTAAGCAGTATTCTGCAGTCCAGCAACACTGAAGGATCTCCATTTTTCCAAAGAATCAGAAATATCAACACTGTCAAAGTACAGGGCAACCTCTCTATGGCTGCAATGCAGCTTAAGCAGTATTCTGCAGTCTAGCAACACTTAAGGAACTCCATTTTTCCAAAGAATCGGAAATATTAACACTGTCAAAGTACAGGGCAACCTCTTTATAGCTGCAATGCAGCTTAAGCAGTATTCTGCAGTCCAGAAACACTGAAGGATCTCCATTTTTTCAAAGAATCAGAAATATCAACACTGTCAAAGAACAGGGCAACCTCTTTATAGCTGCAATGCAGCTTAAGCAGTATTCTGCAGTCCAGCAACACTGAAGGATCTCCATTTTTTCAAAGAATCAGAAATATCAACACTGTCAAATAACAGGGCAACCTCTTTATAGCTGCAATGCAGCTTAAGCAGTATTCTGCAGTCCAGCAACACTGAAGGATCTCCATTTTTTCAAAGAATCAGAAATATCAACACTGTCAAAGTACAGGGCAACCTCTTTATAGCTGCAATGCAGCTTAAGCATATTTTACAGTCCAGCAACACTGAAGGATCTCCATTTTTCCAAAGAATCAGAAATATTAACACTGTCAAAGTACAGGGCAACCTCTTTATAGCTGCAATGCAGCTTAAGCAGTATTCTGCAGTCCAGCAACACTGAAGGATCTCCATTTTTTCAAAGAATCAGAAATATCAACACTGTCGAAGTACAGGGCAACCTCTTTATAGCTGCAATGCAGCTTAAGCAGTATTCTGCAGTCCAGCAACACTGAAGGATCTCCATTTTTTCAAAGAATCAGAAATATCAACACTGTCAAAGTACAGGGCAACCTCTTTATGGCTGCAATGCAGCTTAAGCAGTATACTGCAGTCCAGCAACACTGAAGGATCTCCATTTTTTCAAAGAATCAGAAATATCAACACTGTCAAAATACAGGGCAACCTCTTTATAGCTGCAATGCAGCTTAAGTATATTCTGCAGTCCAGAAACACTGAAGGAACTCCATTTTTCCAAAGAATCGGAAATATTAACACTGTCAAAGTACTGGGCAACTTCTTTATAGCTGCAATGCAGCTTAAGCAGTATGCTGCATTCTAGAAACACTGAAGGAGCTCCATTTTTCCAAAGAATCAGAAATATCAACACTGTCAAAGTACGGGGCAACCTCTCTATAGCTGCAATGCAGCTTAAGCAGTATTTTGCAGTCCAGCAACACTGAAGGATCTCCATTTTTCCAAAGAATCAGAAATATCAACACTGTCAAAGTACAGGGCAACCTCTCTATGGCTGCAATGCAGCTTAAGCAGTATTCTGCAGTCTAGCAACACTGAAGGAACTCCATTTTTCCAAAGAATCAGAAATATTAACACTGTCAAAGTACAGGGCAACCTCTTTATAGCTGCAATGCAGCTTAAGCAGTATTCTGCAGTCCAGCAACACTGAAGGATCTCCATTTTTTCAAAGAATCAGAAATATCAACACTGTCAAAGTACAGGGCAACCTCTTTATAGCTGCAATGCAGCTTAAGCAGTATTCTGCAGTCCAGCAACACTGAAGGATCTCCATTTTTCCAAAGAATCAGAAATATTAACACTGTCAAAGTACAGGGCAACCTCTCTATGGCTGCAATGCAGCTTAAGCAGTATTCTGCAGTCCAGCAACACTGAAGGATCTCCATTTTTCCAAAGAATCAGAAATATCAACACTGTCAAAGTACAGGGCAACCTCTTTATAGCTGCAATGCAGCTTAGGCATATTTTACAGTCCAGCAACACTGAAGGATCTCCATTTTTCCAAAGAATCAGAAATATTAACACTGTCAAAGTACAGGGCAACCTCTCTATGGCTGCAATGCAGCTTAAGCAGTATTCTGCAGTCTAGAAACAATGAAGGAGCTCCATTTTTCCAAAGAATCAGAAATATTAACACTGTGTCAAAGTACAGGGCAACACGCAGCACGTGAGATTGCTGTTGTGAGTCAGTAATAAAATTATTATGACAAAAGAATCCCTAGGGTAACTTGGGACAAATGTTCACCATTATTAGCCGTGTCACAAGTAACACCTAGGTCTGTATCTCAGCGGTCAAGCTCACTTAAAGGTTCATGGTCAGATATGGGTACAGTATTTCATGTTGTTAACCATCTGACAAATTTTGGAGTAAAATGGCACAAACGTTCACCATAATCATTATATCAAATGATTTGTGCCAATGGCCCAAGTTAAGATTTTGCTTAGAAGTTCAAAGTCAGAAATAGGTGAAATATTTCAGAAATAGGAACATTTTGTGTCCTCTCCATATCTTGTCAACCACTTGACACATTTTAAGATAACTTGCCACTACTGTTCTCAATAATGAGACTTCCAAGGGGATGTGTGTACAGTTGGCAGGCTCATCATGTTGCCCTTGGACATGTACAGGGGAGATCAGAAAGTTTGTAGACTTTTGCCATAACTTATTCATATCAACTATACAATGCACAATAGTGTTATCGTATTTGAAATAAATGTATATGGGACATGTTTTGAAAATTTTAGCATATGCATTTTAACTAGACTCTTCCAAACTCAAAAGCCACACATAGTCAATTTCCATGAATAGATACATTTTATCTATTTATTCTGATAGAGCAGAAAATAGTGCAGAACCTGTTCTGAGTTAAGAGCAATCAGAACTGGTTCTACACTGTTTTAAAAATCCTTCTATATTAGAGGTGTTCAAAGGTGTCCATATGAAGTAAAGGGCTAATATAAACCTATTTTAACATACCTGTCCATCATTTCTGCTTTATCAACTATTTGGTGTCCACGTAATGCTTGTGAGTTGTTATGATCCAGTAAACATTCACTGCAGAACGTTAGTTCACACTCAACACAGCCACTCACTGCATCCACTTGTCTGTCCATGTTTAGAAGGCACATTGAACAGAAACATTCCACACTTGACTCCATGTTGGCCTGGTTACCGGAACACCAAGACAACTGCTTGATTTTTACAGATTCCTCTAAGTCATCGTCATCACTGGGTTTAATGTTCGAATCTGATGTAGCCATTTTGCATATAATTATGTAGTTGCTCTTGTATTTTTTTTAAAAAAAAATTTCATGTATTTATTTAGTTATATTTATGTTCATTGTTCAATTTTTATTTACACTTTTCATACTGTCCTAACTGGTAAACTGTATTCATGGAATGGAGATTCAAGTCAAATTTGTCAAGTGCATTAAGTTCACTAAGATTGTTGATTATAATATTAATATTACTCCAATGTTATTTACATCTGCATGTCTATAATCATTTCATTTAATCCATAGAAAATTTCTGACACGTAATTTACATTTCAACTTGCATATTCCAACTTTTCTTTCAATAACCAGTGTCTGTTCAAAAGTAAAATCTCAGGTTAACGCTGGTGTATTTTTATAACAATGTAAAGTATGCAGGGGCGGATCTTAGATTTTGATTTTTGAGAGCTTGACACTCTGATTTTCATTTTACCCCTTAACATGATTTTTTCTCTCTACAATTTATTGATTTTTTTTATCTTATTTTTTTTTTCATTTTACCCTACCCCTTAACATGATTTTTTTCTCTACAATTTATTGATTTTTTTATGTTAGGGAGAATGCCCCAGGTATATCACCCACCCTCCTTGATCTACTAGTGGAATGTAAACGTGACATTAAGAATGTATATTCAAGATGTTTTGATGGTTGTTTTGATCATTTCAGTAAACAAGGACATTTTTGGATAAAATTACACTGTCATGTAATATAACGTCTTTATATAGAATAGCACAACTGCGGGATACACAAGAGGCTGTTTATACAGTTTACCTACAAAATTAAGACATTAGGGAAATTATATCATTTTTTATAAAAAATAGTATATTCCCTAATGTCTTCCATTTTAAAGGAAAATGTGCCCATTTTTTGGAGAGTTATTACATTATGATATTTTTCTGGTCAGTATTATAAATACTTGATCAATAATTATCACTCACCCATTCACTCACTCACTCATCCTCACTCATTCACTCTTTCACTCACCCATTCACTCACTCATTCACTTGACTATTTGTTCATCTGCCACCGAGCCATGTTAGTTAAGTAGCGTATTGGACTATAAATCCAGGGGTTTTGAGTTCAAATCCCTGCCAGGTCTTTGATCGTTAACCCTCAGTGGCATAAAACAGAACTAAAAATTCAATAAATCAATCAATTATTCATCTGTCAAGGCAAAATATTTGTAGTCATGAAGCTTAAGAAGTCTTGCTCAACCTAAAATAAGCATGCATCACATCAAGGACTTGTATAGAAGGATAGGAAACTTGCATCGCCTGACTAAATGTTGATGAAATAGCACATGAAGGATTCATAATTTGAAAATTAATCATTCATAATTCACAGGCAATTAATTTCTTGTACATAAACTGTAAGTTGTTTGTAATCTTAGATGTTTAAGCATGTTTCGATCATGCAAAATGATCTTGAATTAAAGATATTGAGGTTTGAAGGAAAATTTATCTTATTTTGTTGTTATTTTAGCTGCAGTATACAAATTTTTTAATCACAAGTACTTCAACAATTTTTTAACATAAATTTCTGGGAATGGTATTGGTTTGATGCCATTTTCATTCTGAAATGTAAGAATTTTGATTTGTGTTCCTGAGATAATTGGAAGTCAAGATAATTGAAATCGAGATATTGCGAGATTGTGCGTGAATACGCGAGCGTTGACAAAATATCAGTCTGTTGCCTTTCCTTCTTTATATAATTCCTTGATTACATGATGAGATTAGGGTACGAGGGAGTATATGTATTTGCTGTTTGGCAATTAATACTGAAAGTGGCCCTAATTTCTGTTGAAACAAGCTCTTCAACCCAAGTTAATAGAATCTCAATCCATTTACTCACCTCGAACATTTAACAACTGTGGTTATCATGCGGAGAACTTATGTCACTAGCAGCTGCTGAATACAGTGCAGGAACTTGTTTCAAAAGCTGGTAAAGTGATTTTTCATTTTGATTTTGGGTACATATGCAGATTTTATAGTTTCCACTGACCATCTGGGTATTAGAGGAATCTATTTCTTCAAAATAAAAACCAGTGCCAACTACAAAATTGAGATTACCTTGTCACAGTTGAGCTTCACGTCCGATAACATTTATATTTAGAATGAAGTGCAACTGTTTTGAGGTTATCAGGAATTGTGTTGGTTGCACCAATCTATTTATCAGTGAAATAGATTCTTCTCTTACCGAGACAATTGGTGGTAACTATAAAATCTGCACTTGTACCCAAAATCGATAAGAAAAATCACTTAACCAGTTTTTGCTTCAACGTTTTGGCACTGTATTTAGCATGTGTGCATGGTATAGGTTCTCCCCCTTGGTTATTTTATATTAAATATTTGTCTTGAGGCAATGATCTATAGGTGATTGTGAGGTTTATAGAAATCATAAAAAAATCATGACAAGGCACCGGCAGGCACCTTCATATTGCATGAATTCTTAACTGTAAAGCACTGACTACTGAGTAAGCAATATTTGGTCATGATTATAAAGTTTAGCTTAGTCTATTGATAATTGGTAATTATATACCATTTGCAGGCATGTTTCTCTCAATTAATCAGTTTCTTTGCCTCAAGTAAATTATAGCACTTTTTGTTTCAGTGTCTATGCCCGGTATTTATGTGTGACGGGTGGGAAGTCACAACGGTTGAGGGGTTGGGTAACATGCGAGATGGTCTGCATCCTATACAATCACGTCTCAACGAATATAATGGCAGCCAGTGTGGCTTTTGTAGCCCTGCCCAGATCATGAATATGTATGGGTAAGTATTGTAGCCCTGCCCAGAGCGTGAATATGCATGTAAAAGTATTGTAGCCCTGCCCAGATCATGAATATATGTATATATACCAGTATTAAGGTTGTAGCCCTACCCAGATAATGAATATATATAGTTAGTATTGTAGCCCTACCCAGATCATGAATATATAATAGTAAGGGTTGTTGCCCTACCCAGATCATGAATATGTATGTATAAGTATTGTAGCCCTGCCCTGATCATGATATGTATAGTAAGGATTGTAGCCCAGCCCAGATCATGAATATGTATGGGTAAGTATTGTAGCCCTGCCTAGATCATGAATATTATGTATAAGTATAATAGCCCTGCCCAGGTCATGAATATGTATAGTAAGGATTGTAGCCCTGCCCAGCTCATGAATATATATGGATAAGTATTGACTCCTGGCACATGGCATATGTCTTGTACACCTGACCAGGGACAATTATGGAAATGATTTTGCCACTAATGGGATTTGAACAAACCACCCCTATGGCATCAGTGTCTTGCACATTAATGACAATTATAATCTCTACCAACTGTGCTACCACAACAACACCAACAGACATTACACAAGTATGTTGACATTGTCTTAAAGTAAAAACATTTGTCCAAAGCTATAGGATCATGGTAAAATGAAATGGTGTTCAATCTTTTATAACTGTAGTACAGGTAACTGTTATTAATCAACAACATCTTTGGATGTGTAACATCATTTTTATTGAGAGCTAAAAAGGCGATCAGTTAACCGAACCTCTTTCCAGGAACGTTAACCATTACTTGAGCACATCTATCTCCTCCAGTAATTGATAATTTTCCCACTTGAATCTGAGGTGAGAGAGACAAGTGACAATGAGATGTAAGCTTGTATGTCAATCATCAGGGAGACTGTGTCTGGGCGGGGATTCAAACTCATGACCCCTGGATTGATAGTCAGA
This sequence comes from Panopea generosa, assembly GCA_029582155.1. Taxonomy (NCBI): domain Eukaryota; kingdom Metazoa; phylum Mollusca; class Bivalvia; order Adapedonta; family Hiatellidae; genus Panopea; species Panopea generosa. The sequence goes on along the minus strand of CM055902.1, from coordinate 40,530,332 downwards.
TGTCTTACTGACTGAGTAACCAAGTCAAGCTTATCAACAACATGATTTATGTTCATTTTATACTGATTTATTTCAGGGATTATTAGGTAAGACTTAAGATAATACAGTAACTGTCAATTACAGATTGCTGAAGCAGGATTCAGAACCATGCAAACAAACTATTGAAGATTCCTTTGATGGTATTATCTGCAGATGTACAGGTCAGTGATAGTTTTAAAATTATCATTTCCAAAAGCTATATTCCAATAAATATTCAATTATTCACTTCCTCATTTCATAGCTGAAGGTTTGTATTTATATCTTGTTTACTTTTTGTGATTATCACTTCAATAAATCATTATTTTTTTATAACCATTTACAATACCTGGTTTTCTCACTTAACTAATGATAGTGTCATTATCTATAAACAGTTCACCATACCTGTTCTTCTCACTTCACTGATGTTAATGTCATTGTCTATTAACAATTCACCATACCTGTTCTTCTCACTTCACTGATTTATTGTCATTTTCTATAAACAGCTCACCATACCTGTTCTTCTCACTTCACTGATGTTATTGTCATTATCTATAAACAGCTCACCATACCTGTTCTTTTCATTTCACTGATTTATTGTCATTGTCTATAAACAGCTCACCATACCTGTTCTTCTCACTTCACTGATGTTATTGTCATTATCAATAAACAGTTCACCATACCTGTTCTTCTCATTTCACTAATGTTATTGTCATTGTCTAGAAACAGTTCACCATACCTGTTCTTCTCACTTCACTGATTTATTGTCATTTTCTATAAACAGCTCACCATACCTGTTCTTCTTACTTCACTGATGTTATTGTCATTATCTATAAACAGTTCACCATACCTGTTCTTCTCATTTCACTGATGTTATTGTCATTGTCTATAAACAGTTCACCATACCTGTTCTTCTCACTTTACTGATTTATTGTCATTTTCTACAAATAGCTCACCATACCTGTTCTTCTCACTTCACTGATGTTATTGTCATTATCTATAAACAGTTCACCATACTTGTTCTTCTCACTTCATTGATTTAGTGTCATTATCTATAAACAGTTCACCATACCTGTTCTTCTCACTTTACTGATGTTATTGTCATTATCTTTAAACAGTAAACCATACCTGTTATTCTCACTGCACTGATGTTATTGTCATTATCTATAAACAGTTCACATTGCCTGTTCGTCTCACTTCACTGATGTTATTGATATTATTTATACACAGTTCACCATACTTGTTCTTCTCACTTCACTGATGTTATTGTCATTATCTTTAAACAGTTCACCATACCTGTTCTTCTAGCTTCGCTGATGTTATTGTCATTATCTATAAACAGTTCACCATACCTGTTCTTCTCGCTTCACTGATGTTATTGTCATTATCTATAAACAGTTCACCATACCTGTTATTCTCACTTCACTGATGTTGTTATCATTGTCTATGAACAGTTCACAATACCAGTTCAATATCTGATTAAAGAATGTTTGATATATTTGCTAACAGGCTACAGGTCAATTTTGGATGCAATGAAGTCTTTTGCAGATGGCTCTGATAACACTTGCCAAACAGAAGATATAGAGGTAGAAAATTCAACCTTATTCACTTATTATGCTTACACTATCTCCACAGTGTTAGGAATGTATAGATGTATTATGCAAACACCATTATTCAAGAAATCCCTTGTCAAGAAACCCTAAACCTTTTTATGACCAGCATCCATTTTTTAACAAATATAGTATTTATACTATTAAAGTTTGACCTGTGACCATTTTTTCTTTATATGTATCAGAATATCAGTTTTTGCATAATATTAACCCATTATAAGTCTATGCCATGCTGACACTATGCCAAAAGTCTGTATTTATAATTTTTTCTCCCCATCTCTGGTAGACATGTTGTATTTGTGCTTTCCTTCTATTTGTCCATCTATCACAAAATCTTATTCGAAGAACTTCTTCGACATCTGTAGCAGACACTAACTGAGAAAGATCAGAGTAAGGTATAGTTTATTGCATTCTGGTTTAATAAAGTTTGATGGCCCTATGCATTTTTCGAATTAAAAATCTTTACCATAAAACTCCTGTGGCATTTAGGGTTGCATTAGCCAAAACTGCCATGGAGGATCAGTCAAGGTATATATCCCTTTTGTGTTCTTGTTTGCTGACTTTTGACTGAATTATAGTCCTTTGCATTTTTTGCACTAGAAATCTGTTGCAGAAAACTTCTCCAATATTTGTGGTCATATTTAGTCGAAAATGGCAAATATCAGTGTGAGAGCTAATTGCACATATCCCTTTTGCATTCTTGTTTCATGATTTTGACTGAGTAACGGCCCTTTGCATTTTTGGAAATTTTGTAGATGCTTCTTGTCTTGAACCAACATTATAGTTTATCCCAGAACCTGATATCTCCCGAATCATGTCCATTAACTACCAATGAAAAAGCAGGGAATTCTATGTCTGTCTATAGCAATTCATAGCAATTGAACACTTACTAAACCGTGATGTCATTCAAACTTTCAGTTGAACGTGCTCAAATGCAGCTTTCCCAACATTGTTATTAAGCGGACCCAATCCTGAGAGCTGGGTCCGTACTACAGACTAACCATTATTTGCATTTCAATGAAACTTGCTGAGAAGGATCATTATAAAATCAAGTTGTTTATTCCCTATTCCAGCTAAATAATTTCAGCAGGGTTACAGCCCTTTTTAGCTCACCAGGACAAAGTCCAAGGAGAGCTATTGCCATGACCCAGGCGTCGTTGTCGGCGTCGTCGTCTGTAGACACCCAGGTTAAACTTTTGCATTTAAGTTTAAGATATCTATTCAACCACTCAATGAATGTGAATGAAACTTCCCATGAGTGTTCACCATCATCAATGGAACACACGCAGATAAGAACCATAACTCTGGATTGCATTTTGGCACAGTTATGGCCCTTTTTGGACTTAGACACCCAGAGGCGAGCTTTGTTGTTTTCTGACAACTCTTGTTCAATGTTGGAATGAAGAATCTTAACTGCACTTCTTCTCTTGAACCATCTGCTGGAATTCACTGAAACTTGCAGGAAAGAACCAGTCTGAAGGCTAGATTTTCATATCCCATTGGTATTCTGATTCATTGATTTTTGACCGAGTTATGTCATTTTAAATTTTCCGAATAGAAAATCACCAATGACAAAATTTGCTGTGAATAATTCATGTGAAGAATTGATGTACATATCTAATTTGCTTTTCGGTACCATTGCAGTTTTTCCATTGTCCCATTACCAATTTTGAACATTAACAATAACATTTTAAGATTATTCTCACAATTGTATGAGGGAAAACATAGGTTTTTCCACAAATCATTTTCTAGTTAATATTCTTTTATCATTAAAAAGCATAAGTTTATTATTTATTCAGTTATTGTACATTATTTATTATGTTGAATGTAGTTACTTTGACCATGTTAGTAAACACTACTCGTTCACAACCCTTAGACAAAAACATCAAACCTTTCCTATATTGTCACCAAGTGTTCATTTGCTGCATGTATATGATTCATGAGATGGGGATACAGATTTTTCTTTTATCAGGACTTGAGTACCAAACAATGCCAGAAGACTGGCAAGGCATGCGGTGGAATGTGCCGCAAGTCACCACCAGCTGTGGATGAGCAGCCATTGCACCTGGTACTGAAGGACAGCCAGTGGTTCAAACCCACAACTCTCAGCCAGTTGTATGATATCATGAAGCAATACAAAGACAAGAAATTACAAGTTGTGTTTGGAAGCACTGGCTGGGGTATGTACAATAAAAGGTTGGAGGATCGTGGGTTTGGTCCCCAGCAGCGACTGTGTGTAGTGTCCTTGAGCAAGACACTTATTCCACATATGCTTAGTACTGGTTCCACCCAGGAAGACTTCGAGCGTGATTTTTCTAAGTTGTAAGAACTTGTTTCACAATCGAAGTAAAATAAATGAGTTTAAACTAAAAGGTTAATAAATGCATATGTGTTGGAAGTGACGTAGATTGATTGAATATATAGTGTCATTTTTATGCCATTGAGAGATAACAGATGATCAGTTGACCTAATTTTTCTTTCCTGGGGTCACCAGGAAGGTTAACCAGTATGTATCTCTAATTTTCCACGCAAATCAGCAGTGTGGGATGAATGATAATGAGACACAATATCATATATCAATGGAGACTGTGGCCGGGTTAGGATTCAATCACAGTCCCCTGGATTGAAAGTCATTTGCTCTACCGGCTTAGCTAACTGGACCCGGCTGGAAGGTGCATAGATATCTTGTACATAATTATTATAAATCCATATTTTTTATATTAACTGAATAAACTACTTGTACATTAGTGATGAATAACAATCATGAATGGTACATGGATATTTAATGGATTTAAACTTCCTTGCTTTTGCTGATGATTTAAAATACCATAATATTGCTTCATACATCTGAGCTGTAAAAATAACAAGCACGAGTAAAAATGCCCATTAACCTGTCTTAAATGTATGATGTTTTGACCCTTTACTCCATAGATACCAATCACAGAAGACCTTTGAAAACAGTGCAGGAAGAGTTCAGATTGCTTGTAACGAGCAATCTGAACACTTCCTGCACTGTTTTCCACTCTGTCAGTTAATATAAACATAATTCACCAAATAATTAAAAAGCCTACTATATAAGAGGTGTCTAAAAGCGTCTATATTAGAGGTGTCCAAAGGCGTCTATATAAGGTGTCCAAAGGCGTCTATATTAGAGGTGTCCAAAGGTGTCTATATTAGAGGTGTCCAAAGGCGTTTATATGAAGTAAAAGGTTAACATGCCACACATAGGTGCAAGAGAGACATTATTCTCCTTGTAAAGGTAGTTAATTAACAAAAGTTGATAAAACATCATATGCATCAATTTAAGAAATGGTCCTAGATCTCCTCACCAGGGACACATAGAGGAGGTATAGGAGCATGCTAGTTTAGTCTATCCCAGAACCTGATATCCCTCCTGAATCAGGTCTATTAATGACCACTGAAAAAGCAGGGAATTCTGTGCCTGTCCAACTATTCAAAGGGATTGAATGCTTACCAAACTGTGACGTTATTCAAACTTTGAGTTGATGCAACTGACCAATTAACATGCTCAGATGAGGCTTTGAATTGGGTCAGTTAAATAGCAGTGTTGGGAAAGGCTTTCACTGAAACACTGCTATTTAACAGACCCAATCAGGAGAGCTTGGTCGTTATTACAGACTAATGTTAGTTGGTCAGTTGCCCCAGCAAAAGTTGAACCATGTGACAATTTAGTGAAACATAATTATTAAGGAACTATGAATTATGAGACGGACAGGGAATTCCATGCTTTTACATTAGGGTATAACAGATCTATCTGAATTAGGAGATGTCAGAGACTAGGATAGACTATAGTTAGCATACTATGAATTGTGGGACAGAGGGAATTCCATGCTTTTACATTAGGGTATAACAGATCTGAACTAGGAGATGTCAGAGACTAGGATAGACTGTAGTTAGCATACTATGAATTGTGGGACAGAGGGAATTCCATGCTTTTACATTAGGGTATAACAGATCTATCTGAATTAGGAGATGTCAGAGACTAGGATAGACAACAGCAGCATGGAGTATGTTTAAAAATAGGAAACCCCATAATATGAGTATTTAAACTAGAACAATACAATACAAATCCTTTATTTCGTAAAATTCATATCATTATTTACAACCATTTAGTAGTGTCAAAATATAAAATGAAATATGGCATACAATTTAAGTGGAAATATTTTACAAAAGTCTTTTTATTATAATTGTGATTCATTTCGTACCAAAATAAAGTGGGTATATGCAGCTAGTTTCCTAAGTTTGAAGGTGTCATTAAGTTGTAACAGCTGATAAAAATCTTTTAAACTGGAATACTAAGACTCTAAACATTGTAGTCTCAGTTCTGGTCTTATTTTTACCAGAATACCAAGACTGTAAACATTGTAATCTCAGATTCGCATATCTCAGACACAGACAAAATACATGATATTCATCTTCAATAATGTTTATATTTGGATGAATAAAACAATATGTACACTTTCGGACTTGCCTTTCAATATTTTTGTGCCAACCAGTTTCTATTTTGAGCTTGTGACTAGAACATCGAAAACAGGCAAGAGATTTTTTATGCAAAAAGGGAATTTCAATACAAAGATATTTTCTGGATTTAAGTGTTGAAATACTTATAAGTGTCACAACATGTGGATTCTGCAATACTTCCATGCCAGTACTGGGTTATGCAATCTGATAGTTGTTGTTTAAATTCTAAAATAAATATATTAATATCCCCCACTTCATGTGAAATCCAAACACACCCGAATCCATATCGAAACAATAATTTCTTGACACTTGAAGCCAAAGTTTTTCTTCCAACGCCATCTAAATCTTTAAGCATTTTATAACAATGTTTTGGATATCGGTGATTTGGCATATGTATAATTTTACACCAGTACTTAATGCAGTTTGTAAGATAAGTAACATACAAAGGAAACCTTCCGCTCTCGCCAAGTACTACACTATTATTAACAGAACTATTGACACCTAAAAAGTATTTACAAAAATCAGCTTGACATGACTCAATTGTACTTGAATAATCTTAACCCCATATCTCACAACCATGACTACGGAAGCTGGTGCATTCTGTTTGTAATGAATAGGTTTGTTGTTGTTTATCACTGATATTTATGTTTGGTTCAGGTGTGTTCAAGGACTTTGGACCCTGGATGTATGATGCGTAACACAACCATGACTACGGAAGCTGGTGCATGCTGTTTGTAATGAATATGTTTGTTGTTGTTTATCACTGATATTTATGTTTGGTTCAGGTGTGTTCAAGGACTTGGGACCCTGGATGTATGATGCGTAACACAACCATGACTACGGCAGCTGGTGCATTCTGTTTGTAATGAATATGTTTGTTGTTGTTTATCACTGATGTTTATGTTTGGTTCAGGTGTGTTCAAGGACTTGGGACCCTGGATGTATGATGCGTAACACAACCATGACTACGGCAGCTGGTGTATTCTGTTTGTAATGAATATGTTTGTTGTTGTTTATCACTGATATTTATGTTTGGTTCAGGTGTGTTCAAGGACTTGGGACCCTGGATGTATGATGCGTAACACAACCATGACTACGGCAGCTGGTGCATGCTGTTTGTAATGAATATGTTTGTTGTTGTTTATCACTGATATTTATGTTTGGTTCAGGTGTGTTCAAGGACTTGGGACCCTGGATGTATGATGCGTAACACAACCATGACTACGGCAGCTGGTGCATGCTGTTTGTAATGAATATGTTTGTTGTTGTTTATCACTGATGTTTGTGTTTGGTTCAGGTGTGTTCAAGGACTTGGGACCCTGGATGTATGATGCGTAACACAACCATGACTACGGCAGCTGGTGCATGCTGTTTGTAATGAATATGTTTGTTGTTGTTTATCACTGATGTTTGTGTTTGGTTCAGGTGTGTTCAAGGACTTGGGACCCTGGATGTATGATGCGTAACACAACCATGACTACGGAAGCTGGTGCATTCTGTTTGTAATGAATAGGTTTGTTGTTGTTTATCACTGATATTTATGTTTGGTTCAGGTGTGTTCAAGGACTTGGGACCCTGGATGTATGATGCGTAACACAACCATGACTACGGCAGCTGGTGCATTCTGTTTGTAATGAATATGTTTGTTGTTGTTTATCACTGATGTTTATGTTTGGTTCAGGTGTGTTCAAGGACTTGGGACCCTGGATGTATGATGCGTAACACAACCATGACTACGGCAGCTGGTGCATGCTGTTTGTAATGAATATGTTTGTTGTTGTTTATCACTGATGTTTATGTTTGGTTCAGGTGTGTTCAAGGACTTGGGACCCTGGATGTATAATGCGTAACACAACCATGACTACGGCAGCTGGTGCATTCTGTTTGTAATGAATATGTTTGTTGTTGTTTATCACTGATGTTTATGTTTGGTTCAGGTGTGTTCAAGGACTTGGGACCCTGGATGTATGATGCGTAACACAACCATGACTACGGCAGCTGGTGCATGCTGTTTGTAATGAATATGTTTGTTGTTGTTTATCACTGATGTTTGTGTTTGGTTCAGGTGTGTTCAAGGACTTGGGACCCTGGATGTATGATGTGTAACACAACCATGACTACGGCAGCTGGTGCATGCTGTTTGTAATGAATATGTTTGTTGTTGTTTATCACTGATGTTTATGTTTGGTTCAGGTGTGTTCAAGGACTTTGGACCCTGGATGTATGATGCGTAACACAACCATGACTACGGAAGCTGGTGCATGCTGTTTGTAATGAATATGTTTGTTGTTGTTTATCACTGATATTTATGTTTGGTTCAGGTGTGTTCAAGGACTTGGGACCCTGGATGTATGATGCGTAACACAACCATGACTACGGCAGCTGGTGCATTCTGTTTGTAATGAATATGTTTGTTGTTGTTTATCACTGATGTTTATGTTTGGTTCAGGTGTGTTCAAGGACTTGGGACCCTGGATGTATAATGCGTAACACAACCATGACTACGGCAGCTGGTGCATGCTGTTTGTAATGAATATGTTTGTTGTTGTTTATCACTGATGTTTGTGTTTGGTTCAGGTGTGTTCAAGGACTTGGGACCCTGGATGTATGATGCGTAACACAACCATGACTACGGCAGCTGGTGCATGCTGTTTGTAATGAATATGTTTGTTGTTGTTTATCACTGATGTTTATGTTTGGTTCAGGTGTGTTCAAGGACTTGGGACCCTGGATGTATAATGCGTAACACAACCATGACTACGGCAGCTGGTGCATGCTGTTTGTAATGAATATGTTTGTTGTTGTTTATCACTGATGTTTATGTTTGGTTCAGGTGTGTTCAAGGACTTGGGACCCTGGATGTATGATGCGTAACACAACCATGACTACGGCAGCTGGTGCATGCTGTTTGTAATGAATATGTTTGTTGTTGTTTATCACTGATGTTTATGTTTGGTTCAGGTGTGTTCAAGGACTTGGGACCCTGGATGTATGATGCGTAACACAACCATGACTACAGAAGCTGGTGCATTCTGTTTGTAATGAATATGTTTGTTGTTGTTTATCACTGATGTTTGTGTTTGGTTCAGGTGTGTTCAAGGACTTGGGACCCTGGATGTATAATGCGTAACACAACCATGACTACGGAAGCTGGTGCATTCTGTTTGTAATGAATATGTTTGTTGTTGTTTATCACTGATGTTTGTGTTTGGTTCAGGTGTGTTCAAGGACTTGGGACCCTGGATGTATAATGCGTAACACAACCATGACTACGGCAGCTGGTGCATGCTGTTTGTAATGAATATGTTTGTTGTTGTTTATCACTGATGTTTATGTTTGGTTCAGGTGTGTTCAAGGACTTGGGACCCTGGATGTATAATGCGTAACACAACCATGACTACGGCAGCTGGTGCATGCTGTTTGTAATGAATATGTTTGTTGTTGTTTATCACTGATGTTTATGTTTGGTTCAGGTGTGTTCAAGGACTTGGGACCCTGGATGTATGATGCGTAACACAACCATGACTACGGCAGCTGGTGCATGCTGTTTGTAATGAATATGTTTGTTGTTGTTTATCACTGATGTTTATGTTTGGTTCAGGTGTGTTCAAGGACTTGGGACCCTGGATGTATGATGCGTAACACAACCATGACTACAGAAGCTGGTGCATTCTGTTTGTAATGAATATGTTTGTTGTTGTTTATCACTGATGTTTGTGTTTGGTTCAGGTGTGTTCAAGGACTTGGGACCCTGGATGTATAATGCGTAACACAACCATGACTACGGAAGCTGGTGCATTCTGTTTGTAATGAATATGTTTGTTGTTGTTTATCACTGATGTTTGTGTTTGGTTCAGGTGTGTTCAAGGACTTGGGACCCTGGATGTATAATGCGTAACACAACCATGACTACGGAAGCTGGTGCATTCTGTTTGTAATGAATATGTTTGTTGTTGTTTATCACTGATGTTTGTGTTTGGTTCAGGTGTGTTCAAGGACTTGGGACCCTGGATGTATAATGCGTAACACAACCATGACTACGGCAGCTGGTGTATTCTGTTTGTAATGAATATGTTTGTTGTTGTTTATCACTGATGTTTGTGTTTGGTTCAGGTGTGTTCAAGGACTTGGGACCCTGGATGTATAATGCGTAACACAACCATGACTACGGAAGCTGGTGCATTCTGTTTGTAATGAATATGTTTGTTGTTGTTTATCACTGATGTTTGTGTTTGGTTCAGGTGTGTTCAAGGACTTGGGACCCTGGATGTATAATGCGTAACACAACCATGACTACGGAAGCTGGTGCATTCTGTTTGTAATGAATATGTTTGTTGTTGTTTATCACTGATGTTTGTGTTTGGTTCAGGTGTGTTCAAGGACTTGGGACCCTGGATGTATAATGCGTAACACAACCATGACTACGGAAGCTGGTGCATTCTGTTTGTAATGAATATGTTTGTTGTTGTTTATCACTGATGTTTGTGTTTGGTTCAGGTGTGTTCAAGGACTTGGGACCCTGGATGTATAATGCGTAACACAACCATGACTACGGAAGCTGGTGCATTCTGTTTGTAATGAATATGTTTGTTGTTGTTTATCACTGATATTTATGTTTGGTTCAGGTGTGTTCAAGGACTTGGGACCCTGGATGTATGATGCGTAACACAACCATGACTACGGAAGCTGGTGCATGCTGTTTGTAATGAATATGTTTGTTGTTGTTTATCACTGATGTTTGTGTTTGGTTCAGGTGTGTTCAAGGACTTGGGACCCTGGATGTATAATGCGTAACACAACCATGACTACGGAAGCTGGTGCATTCTGTTTGTAATGAATATGTTTGTTGTTGTTTATCACTGATGTTTGTGTTTGGTTCAGGTGTGTTCAAGGACTTGGGACCCTGGATGTATAATGCGTAACACAACCATGACTACAGAAGCTGGTGCATTCTGTTTGTAATGAATATGTTTGTTGTTGTTTATCACTGATATTTATGTTTGGTTCAGGTGTGTTCAAGGACTTGGGACCCTGGATGTATGATGCGTAACACAACCATGACTACGGCAGCTGGTGCATGCTGTTTGTAATGAATATGTTTGTTGTTGTTTATCACTGATGTTTGTGTTTGGTTCAGGTGTGTTCAAGGACTTGGGACCCTGGATGTATGATGCGTAACACAACCATGACTACGGCAGCTGGTGCATGCTGTTTGTAATGAATATGTTTGTTGTTGTTTATCACTGATATTTATGTTTGGTTCAGGTGTGTTCAAGGACTTGGGACCCTGGATGTATGATGCGTAACACAACCATGACTACGGCAGCTGGTGCATGCTGTTTGTAATGAATATGTTTGTTGTTGTTTATCACTGATGTTTATGTTTGGTTCAGGTGTGTTCAAGGACTTGGGACCCTGGATGTATGATGCGTAACACAACCATGACTACGGAAGCTGGTGCATGCTGTTTGTAATGAATATGTTTGTTGTTGTTTATCACTGATGTTTGTGTTTGGTTCAGGTGTGTTCAAGGACTTGGGACCCTGGATGTATAATGCGTAACACAACCATGACTACGGCAGCTGGTGCATGCTGTTTGTAATGAATATGTTTGTTGTTGTTTATCACTGATGTTTGTGTTTGGTTCAGGTGTGTTCAAGGACTTGGGACCCTGGATGTATAATGCGTAACACAACCATGACTACGGCAGCTGGTGCATGCTGTTTGTAATGAATATGTTTGTTGTTGTTTATCACTGATGTTTGTGTTTGGTTCAGGTGTGTTCAAGGACTTGGGACCCTGGATGTATGATGTGCACGTGGATCTACATGGTATACAGGAACTCTATCATATAGATGTAAGTACATGTAACATATGCTTTAATGTACATATGTTGTACAGATAATGTTGGCATACATATGTTGTACAGATAATGATGGCATACATATGTTATACAGATGATATGGGCTTACATATGTTGTACAGATAATGTTGTCATAAATATGTTGTACAGATAATGTTGTCATAAATATGTTGTACAGATAATGTTGTCATACATATATTGTACATATAATGTGGGCTTACATATGTTGTACAGATAATGTTGTCGTACGTCTTACATATGTTGTACAGATAATGTTGTTGTACATATGTTGTACAGATAATGTTGTTGTACAGATAATGTTGTCTTACATATGTAATTCAGATAATGTTGTCTTACATATGTCATACAGATAATGTTGTCTTACATATGATGTACAGATATTCTTGTTTTACATATGGTGTACAGATAATGTTGTCTTACATATGTTGTACAGATATTCTTGTTTTACATATGGTGTACAGATTATGTTGTCTTACATATGTTGTACAGATAATGTTGTCTTACATATGTTGTACAGATAATGTTGTCTTACATATGGTGTACAGATAATGTTGTCTTACATATGTTGTACAGATAATGTGTCTTACATATGGTGTACAAATAATGTTGTCTTACATATAGTGTACAGATAATTTTGTTGTACATATGTTGTACAGATAATGTTGTCTTACATATGGTGTACAGATAATGTTGTCTTACATATGTTATACAGATAATGTGTCCTACACGTGTTGTACAGATAATGTTGTTTTACACATGTTGAACAGATAATGTTGTCTTACATATGTTGTACAAATAATGATGTCTTACATATGGTGTACAGATAATGTTGTCTTACATATGTTGTACAGATATTCTTGTTTTACATATGGTGTACAGATTATGTTGTCTTACATATGTTGTACAGATAATGTTGTCTTACATATGTTGTACAGATAATGTTGTCTTACATATGGTGTACAGATAATGTTGTCTTACATATGTTGTACAGATAATGTGTCTTACATATGGTGTACAAATAATGTTGTCTTACATATGGTGTACAGATAATTTTGTTGTACATATGTTGTACAGATAATGTTGTCTTACATATGGTGTACAGATTATGTTGTCTTACATATGTTATATAGACAATGTGTCCTACACGTGTTGTACAGATAATGTTGTTTTACACATGTTGAACAGATGATGTTGTCTTCCATATGTTGTACAAATAATGATGTCTTACATATGTTGTACAGATAATGTTGTCTTACATATGTTGTATAGATTATGTTGTCTTACATATGCTGTACAAATAATGTGTCTTACATATGGTGTACAGATAATGTTGTCTTACATATGTTGTATAGATTATGTTGTCTTACATATGTTGTACAGATAATGTTGTCTTACATAATTTATTATGTTGTATAGATTATGTTGTCTTACATATGTTGTACAGATAATTTTGTTGTATATATCGTGTACAGATAATGTTGTCTTACATATGGTGTACAAATAATGTTGTCCTACATATGGTGTACAGATAATGTTGTCTTACATATATTGTACAGATAATGTTGTCTTACATATGGTGTACAGATAATGTTGTTTTACATATATTGTACAGATAATGTTGTCTTACATATTTTGTATAGATTATGTTGTCTTACATACGGTGTACAATAATGTATCTTACATATGGTGTACAGATAATGTTGTCTTACATATGTTGTATAGATTATGTTGTCTTACATATGTTGTACAGATAATGTTGTCTTATATATGGTGTACAAATAATGTTGTCTTAAAATGTTGTACAAATATTGTCTCTTACATATGGTGTATAGATTTTGTTGTCTAACATATGGTGTACAGATAATGTTGTCTTATATGTGTTGTACAGATAATGTCTCTTACATATGGTGTACAAATTTTGTTGTCTTACATATGTTGTACAGATAATGTTGTCTTACATATGGTGTACAGATAATGTTTTACATATGGTGTACATATAATGTTGTCTTACATATGGTGTACAGATATTGTTGTCTTGCATATGGTGTACAGATAATGTTTTACATATGGTGTACAGATAATGTTGTATTCCATATGGTGTGGTATATATTATGTCATGTGTAATACAAAGTAGAAATAGTTTATTTTAATACCAGTTTTGAGATGGTCATGAGGATGAAAGTCTCATTGTATATATTATTATACAGTAAGTGTTCTTTACATATATTGTGTGACAGATTTGGGATCTTTATGTCTAAAATAAGTGTTATTTTTTATATAATTCTCATATTCACTTGTAGTTTGGTCACATGGTTAAAATTGGTGCCAACGTCAGTATCAGCCAGATGATTGGTTTGTTCAAGAAGAAGCATCCACACACCAGAGATCATCCATACCTGTCTGAGTGCGCATCATTTATGAAGAGGATAGCTCACACCAACGTGAGAAATGTAAGGATATTTGAAGATCAGAGCATCTATTTTACCATCATAAAACACTTAGCATTGAAATGATTGTTTGAAGATTAAAGGTATCTAAGTGAAGTTGACATGGATAATTGTTTTATTTGTGTGACTGATTACAAAAAAGTTGAATATCCTTTATACTTGGTCACGAATTCATGGGGAAGGGCCGAATCTAATGTTGACAGAACTTGTATCCTGGCCCCATTCCATGTGAAATAAAGAAATAAGATATGTTTGAAATCAAATTCATGGCAATGCTGTTTGGAAAAAGAGAAGAGTTTTTTTCTATTTTTCATAAATGTTACCATGGTTACATATCACCCTCATTGTCACTGGTAAAGAGGATTTCCACAATTCTTCACCTCCTTTTTACTGTGAAATCATTTATTATCATGGAGAACAATTTATTTTTCTTTTGTTGTATTGGAAGCCTTTACAATGGAATCTGGGCTGTGTTCAGTTCTGTTAAATGTTTGCTAACATTAGCTAACATATTTTCCTGGACACTGGCTAAACCTCAAACTAGCATGCAGAATGTGGTAAAGTGTGTTTACATGTAGTATTGCTGAATGCAATCCAGATTACAACAACTTGATCATAGGCATAATAATTGTAACATCCTTACTACATCAATTCTCTTGCACCAAGATTTTTTTTAAGTTATCAATTTTTATATCTATTGTATACAATGTGTGAAATAAAAATTTGAATTTAAAATTGATATAAGTTAATACAGTTACCTTATTTAATCATCCATCCATTTCATGGCATGAAGCATGCATGTTAATGTTTTAGATCATACGTTCTTAAAATTTGTGCCAGTTGCAATTATCTTTAAAAAAAAACACTCAAACTAATGACATGTAATTCCAGTCTAGTTTGCATATAATGATGATTAATAGACATGTCCTCTCTTTATCGAATGTTATTGTTGTACATTTACAGGCTGGTAGCTGGGCTGGTAACCTGATGATGAAGCATCACCACCCAGAGTTTGTGTCGGACATGTTTGTTATGTTGGAGACAGTCAACGCCTCGATCACGATCAGTATGTATACCAGTCTATCAGGTTTTTGTTTCACCAACATTTAACTTAAATATTTAAAAATTTAACTAAGATTTGACTGGTTATTTATCTATTATGTAATAAATATTAGAAGAACTATGTGCAGTTTTACTGGAACCAGTCTAAAATTATGATCACCTGGCTGCTTTTCTAATATTTAAGTTTTTTCCTCAGATAACCAAGATGCTATGTCACCTCTGACCTTGCTGAACGCGGACATGACCCGGAAGGTCATAACATACATGACCTTGCCCTCTGTAGAGAAAGACACCATTACTAAACTGTACAAGGTCACAAAGAGGTCAGAGGTCAGTATATGTGTTTGTTGTTTTGATTTGTTTACTGGCAAAAGAAGTTGTATTCCATGTGATAAAACTTATTTTTGTGTTTTCCATAAACATTTTAGATTTGCAGATGGGTGTATCCTGTCCTGTACGTTAATCAGTTAATGAAAAATCATAGCTATTCTAGATCTTACTGGGATTGTTGAGTGTTTGCATATATAAACATGTGAGGAAATTAATTTAACACTGTCATCACCAGTATAAAATAAACAGTTATGAATTGCATTTTAATATTTTGCACATTGTAGATATCAACAATTGGTGCCTTATCATGAAATATAGGATTTTCTTTTGTGTTGTGTAAGTACCTCTTAAACAGTTCTATAGGATGAAGTTTTAAGATAAAGTGAGTGTACCATCGACTGTAGCTGTTTTATTAAATGTATACCTCACCCCCCTCCCAACAAAAAACCACACTGTAAGCAGTTTAATTGTTTGTAATGTTTACCCAATTGACAGTTACTGTATGATATTAAATGTGTGTAATTTCAGAATTGTCATGCATATGTGAGTGCTGGTTTCCAGATGAACGTGGATAAAAGTAAGAAGTTTAAACTGAATGGTCGGCCCACAATTGTATTGACTGGAATAAGTAAATCATTTGTAAGTGTTCATTATATGACAATAATCTAGATCTGTTTTGTAAGTGTTCATTATATGACAATAGTCTAGATCTGTTTTGTAAGTGTTCATTATGTGACAATAGTCTAGATCTGTTTTATCTAATTCTAGGACCCATTTACCTAATGTTTCTTGTTAACAAATATCATAAGAAAATTTCCAAAACCTTGTAAATGATTTCATTTAAAAAAATGCAATAACATAAATAAAACATTTGTTAGTGACATTTTTTGTACAGACATTTCAGTCGTACATAGGTTATTTAAATTTTTATTTCCCCTATAATTTTCATCATCTTATTTTCCATCGTGATTTGCTAAACAAAAAATCAGTCATATTTTCTTGTTATTCTGGGATTTATCTTTAATGCACGGTTTATCCCAGGAAATGAGTATGACCAATTGTGTTGCCTTCAATACCTGTTAAAAATTTCTTTTGAATCACAGAATCCAACCAAAAGAAAGTTAGTTTTATTGATTCTCTTCACGAGAGGCTATGCAACAACTCTCATGCCCACTTTCAAGCCATATTGAATGGGCTTTATCATCAATAAGTGTCGGGCCCGATTAGCTAAATCGTTGGCATGTCTGACTATCAGTCCAGGGGTCCTGAGTTCGAATTCCTGCCCAGCCACAATCTCCATGATGATTGATGTACGACATTGCATCTCATTATTATTCTTATCTCACTGCTGTTAAAGTGTGAAAGTTATCTTTACTTGCAGAGATGGGGTGTGCTAGAGTGCTGGTTAACCTTAAATGATTCCAGGAAACAGTGGTTAGGTTAACTGATCGTTTGTTAGCCCTCGTTGGCATAAAATGATACTCAATATTCAATCAATCAGTTAATCATCAATCAAGTAATAAACTCTATGTAAAGGTATGCAACCCTTAGACAAGTTATCTTTTATATTATTTTAGCCTATACTTCATGACTAAATAGCCACTGACACCAGAGGTTGTGGGTTCGATTCCCAGCTTGACCCGATGCCTCATAAAACAACACTCAGTACTGGTTCTACCCAGGAAGCAGACTCGAAAGTGGTTCATATAAGCACTAAGCTGTCATCGCAATCAAGCTAAAATAAATTAGTATAATATGGATCAAATATCCAATGTTTTTCTAATTGAATGTGCTTTATTTTACATTTCAGTATAAATTGCTCATGTTTTATCACTTACTTTCAGACACATGCCACCAAAACTGAAAACTATCTGACCAACAAATATTTGTCTGACCCCACCACACTGAAAGGTGAACTGAACTTATCTCATCATATAAAACAAATCAAATAATTTCTTATGTAAGAAATAGTGACATAATTATGCTGTACAAATTAGTTCTTTGATACAATAAGAAGATGGTATGAAATGTCTTCCAATGGCTCGTTAACATTTTTCGGTTTTATGAACAATTTTACAGAAATATGGAGAATTTAAATATCTGGGAAAAAAACACTATAAATGTCTTTAAAATAAAATAATTTTCTAATGGCTTAAAAGCATCTTGTATCATTAATAAATGAAGTCCGGATAGTTTGGTATGTCAAATCCACCAAAATGTGAAAAAATCAATATCTACATTAGGTTGAAACGAAATACCCATTCTAAAAATAGACAGCACTTAAATACTGATTGATGACCTTCACATCATCATTCAGACTTTTTCTAAGATGAAACAATTTTTACTACCTATAAACCTGTAAATCGGATGACAAATGACAAAATCCAAACGACATCACGTGACTCATTTAGTACCTCACAATCCTTTTCAATATACTGTTTTAGCATGTGTAGATATCTTTTTGGCAATACGGGGTCGGTGAGTATTTATAGGAATGATATATTGGAAAAAAAATGTTAAATTTTATATCCAATTTAAAATTTTTGACAAATCCTAATAAATTCCCTTTTAATATAACATTTCATGCATAATAAATAAAAAATTGATTAAATAAATTTCTGATTTCTTTTCCTTCTTCAAAAATCTCAAACATCTAGATATTGCATATCAATCGGCCAACCAAAAATGAAAATCATCCTATTATGATACTTCAAACCTCAACTGACTTTGTAAAATGAAGTCTTTTTATTTACTTCAGAAAAAGACAATTGAAATATAGTTTATATCAATAAATTGTGTTCACAATGCCAGGAAACATTTGGCTAAATGCAAGATTCCTGAACAATAGCTCAATGTATAACTCTGTTATCTCACCTTACCATTAGATTCCATACCTGTTTACAGTATGTAAAAAATAGATACAGTCCAAAACCCAGACTATGACATTTTAACCGGACTACACAAGTTTTCCAATTATATAGTCCGACTATTTATGACTATCTATGACTTTATATCGAAATGAAACAATCTCAGCAAGATATTGGGAGAAATTTACACAGTTTCTATATTGAAACTGAATAAAATTATGATAAAATGATAAAAATCTAGAAAATGAAACTGTACATGTATATAAATTAAAGTATGAATTAACCATTATAAATTAGACAAGTTTTAGGCTATCTTCACAAACCAAACAATAATTGAGAAAAGTCCACAACACATAAAATATGTTGAAAGTGGCATTAGTACAGAAGCTTAAATGCAGTCGGGGTTTGTTTTTTCATCATAGTCATATTACTGTATTATATATCATGTATCATTGTTATAAATCACTGCAAATGAAAAATTGGTTTTGATCAAAGTTATAAAATATCACAAATCTGGTATGAAAAATGATGAAAAAAAACATACCTGACATATTTTTTGCAGCTGCCATATCTACATTGCAAGATGAAGTGAAACTCAGTACTGGTGATGACCCCCTGGCTGGGAGTCCCATCTTCAGGGCCAACCTCGCCCTCGGTCTGTTTTATAGGGTAAGTAGGGACATGTTTGTAATCAAGTTAAATTTATTTTCAGTTTCACATTAGGATATTTTGCTTTTGATCTCTCATATGAAAAGATCTGTCTGCATAATCATCTGTTTGTAATATTCTTTTATCTTTCTATCAACTATGAAACGCATGAAGAGAATTCAGATATTTTTGTACATGCATGTTCATCCGTTATAAAGAGGGTTTCAGATATCTAGGTCTTGCTGTAACCTACTAGTAACCTTGGTCAATGTTGAAGTTATAAGTTTGAGAGCTAGACCTGGTAAGCTCAATCGGTAACATGTCTGAATATCAATCCAGAGGTCGTGATTTGAATGCCCAGCCACAAGTTGGAAAGTTATCAGTTATTTGCAGAGATGGTAGTGATCGAGTATTGTTTAAATTTTCAAGATCCCAGGAAAGAGTGGTTTAGTTCTCTGACCGTCTGTTAGCCACAGATGGAATTAAAATGACACTTAATATTCAAACAAACATTAGATGTCCTAGATCAAATGTTACTGAACGACTATTGAAGAAAGCGTCATTAAATACCAGTGTGACCGAGCATCATACTGGAGAAGAAATATATGCAAATATTGATGCATGTTTAAATATGATGTTTGATATTGACATGATTGTTTTTCAGTTCATTCTCCATGTCCTGGGTACCAGTGCAGGGGAAAGGTTCAGAAGTGGGGGCAGTCCCATCATTAGGCCACTCTCGTCAGGAACGCAGTCATATGGTACAAAAAAACAAGAGTGGCCCCTAACAGAGCCCCTGTTAAAGCTGGAAGGAAAGGCCCAGGTGTGTGTTTCAAATGTCTGAAGAATTATTGCAGAGAATTTGTTTCAGATTTACGGAAATATTTAACAAACTAAAACTAAATGTGGAGCTCATGGTTCAGTGGTTGAAAATTGGAACCAGGACTTTGGGGTCGTGGGTTTAATCCTCCACCACAACTTTGTGTTGTGTACTTGAGCAAGACACTTTATCCGCATATGCTTAGTACTAGTTCTATCCGGGAAAACTTCAAGCATGATTTGTTGAAAGGACTTGTTTCACAACCACGTGCGAAATAAATAAGTTTAAAACAACAAACTAAGATTTACACTGAGAGTTTCAGCAATGGATATAAATGTAATTAACACTAAATTTTCTTTGTTTCTTGTTTATGCCAAATCTACTGCTTGTTGTTTGCAATAGTATACGTTTATGTATCAAAATCAATCTGATGTATCCGGGCCTGGTTAGGAAAAAGAAAATATTATTTAAATTTAATTTTTCCGGTTTTGATGTTAATATTTTCTGCTCTTTAAATACAAATAGACTTATTGAGACAATCTGTGTTGCTAGGTGACTGGTGAAGCTGTTTACACGCATGACATTGCCCCTGCTCCTGGAGAACTGTTTGCAGCATTCACCATTACAGATGTTGGAAGTGCCAAAATTGCTTCTATAGACACATCAGCTGCCATGGTAACTGCCGTCTTCCAAAATGTTGGCAGTATAGCAACAACATATAGACCATTTTGTCCATATGTAAAAAGGTTGATGTCCCTATATATTTGTTGTAACTGCTACACAGCACTTTCCTGTAGTTATACCCCTACAAAGTTTGAGAGGGGCTATTTAGGAATCACTCTGTCTGTCTGTCTGTCTGTCTGTCTGTCTGTCTGTCTGTCTGTCTGTCTGTCTGTCTGTCTGTCTGTCTGTCTGTCTGTCTGTCTGTCTGTCTGTCTGTCTGTCTGTCTGTCTGTCTGTCTGTCTGTCTGTCTGTCTGTCTGTCTGTCTGTCTGTCTGTCTGTCTGTCTGTCTGTCTGTCTGTCTGTCTGTCTGTCTGTCTGTCTGTCTGTCTGTCTGTCTGTCTGTCTGTCTGTCTGTCTGTCTGTCTGTCTGTCTGTCTGTCTGTCTGTCTGTCTGTCTGTCTGTCTGTCTGTCTGTCTGTCTGTCTGTCTGTCTGTCTGTCTGTCTGTCTGTCTGTCTGTCTGTCTGTCTGTCTGTCTGTCTGTCTGTCTGTCTGTCTGTCTGTCTGTCTGTCTGTCTGTCTGTCTGTCTGTCTGTCTGTCTGTCTGTCTGTCTGTCTGTCTGTCTGTCTGTCTGTCTGTCTGTCTGTCTGTCTGTCTGTCTGTCTGTCTGTCTGTCTGTCTGTCTGTCTGTCTGTCTGTCTGTCTGTCTGTCTGTCTGTCTGTCTGTCTGTCTGTCTGTCTGTCTGTAATTTGTGAAGGGATCTACTTTCACAGTTTTCAAACAATTGACATCAAGTGTAGATATGTGTTTCACAAGTTTGATGATGTTAACTTATTTTGTGAAATTGCTGCATTTGTTGTTGAGTGAACTACTACCACTGGTTTTAGGTGATTGACTTGATCATTTTCATACATTATCATTATTAAGTGTAGTTTTAAGAAGTTAAAAGAGAAAATTGATTTTTTAACACATGTGTACGCATCTGTCTATCAATACAGGGGTTTTGAGTTTGAATCCCAGCCCAGCAACAGTTTCTGTGATGATGATAAATGACATTGTGTCTCATTATCATTCGTCTCTCACCTCTGATTCATGTGGGAAAGTTATCAGTTACTTGCAAAGATGGGGTGTGCTCAAGTACTGGTGAACCTTTCAGGATCCCAGGAAACAGTGATTAGGTTAACTGATCATCTATTAGCCCCTGATGGCATAAAAATTACTCTAAATATTCAATCAGTCAATCAATTAATGCAGGTGTATTGACTTGCCTTCAGTTGTAGTTCTGTTTGTATTGAATGAATGAATGAATGAATGAATGGATGGATGGATGGATGGATGGATGGATGGATGGATGGATGGATGGATGGATGGATGAATGGATGAATGAATGAATGAATGAATGAATGAATGAATGAAATCAAATGAGATTAATTTTGATGATGTATAAGCACAAAAAGGTCATATGAAGCCAGAAGGAAGAAAGATTCTAGGTTAATATTCATGTACAAAAAAAAAACACCAAAAAACAAACGAAAACAAATTAACATACACATTGAAAAACATCAGTATGTCTTTGTATCTCTACTAGTGTCTATATTCTGAAGTTTACATCATTGCAACTCTACTTGTCCGTTATTTAGAAGTTCATATTCTTGCAACTTTACTCTGTCCTTACCTTGAAGTTTGGGTCATTGCAACTCTACTCTGTGTCCTTATTTTGAAGTTTTGGTAATTGCAACTCTATTCTGTGTCCTTACTTTGAAGTTTAGGTCATTGCCACTCTAATCTGTCCATTATTTAGAAGATTATGTTCTTGCAACTCGACTCTGTCCTTACATGTACTTTGAAGTTTAGGTAATTGCAACTCTACTCTGTCCTTACTTTAATGTTTGGATCATTGCAACACTTCTCTGTCCTTACTTCGAAGTTTAGGTCATTGCAACTTTACTCTGTCCGTTATTTAGAAGTTTATGTTCTTGCAACTCTACTCTGTCCTTACATGTACTTTGAAGTTTAGATAATTGCAACTCTACTCTGCCTTACTTTGAAATTTAGGTCATTGCATTTCTACTCTCCTTACTTTCAAGTTTGGGTCATTGCAACTCTTCTCTGTTTTTACTTTGAAGTTTAGATCTTTTCAACTCTATTCTGTCCTTACTTTGAAGTTTAGTTCATTGCAGCTTTACTCTGTCCTTACTTTGAAGTTAAGGTCATTGAAACTCTATTCTGTCCTTATTTTGAAGTTTAGGTAATTGAAACTCTATTTTGTCTTTACTTTGAAGTTTAGGTAATTGCAACTCTTTCTGTCATTACTTTGAAGTTAAGGTCATTGCAACTTTACTCTGTCTTTACTTTGAAGTTTAGGTCATTGCAACTCTACTCTGTTCTTACTTTGAAGTTATGGTCATTGCATCTTTTCTCTGTCCTTATTTTGAAGTTTAGGTCATTGCAACTTTACTCTGTCCTTACTTTGAAGTTTAGGTCATTGCAACTCTACTCTGTCCTTACTTTGAAGTTTAGGTCATTGCAACTCTACTCTGACCTTACTTTGAAGTTTAGGTCATTGCAACTCTACTCTGTCCTTACTTTGAAGTTTAGGTCATTGCAACTCTACTCTGACCTTACTTTGAAGTTTAGGTCATTGCAACTCTACTCTGACCTTACTTTGAAGTTTAGGTCATAGCAACTCTACTTTGTCCTTATTTTAAAGTAATAAGCATGCATAATTCCATTTTGATATGCATTTTATTTTGTTTGCAATATTTTAGAGTATGGATGGTGTGGTGAAGGTGCTTCTAGCCAAGGACATACCAGGTGTGAACAATGCTATGCCGCCACCATATGCAGTAGAGGAATTATTGTGTAGTGGAGAGGTGATGTATGCTGGACAGGCGGTCGCACTGGTTGTAGCAGGTTTGTCTGTAGCTTTCATATCTTACCTGCTATTGCTCATCAATATAAATAATACTCTTCCATTATTAGTGATCAAAATGCCCCGACCCTTTTTATTTTCATAAAAAAAAAACCAAACTTGGACGATAATTTAGCAATAAATTTATAATGGCTTAATGCAAAACAGTTAAAATCTTGTGATATTTAACACTTTTTAAAAAAAATCTGGAAAACCTCATTAGATTGTATATTAATTTTAATAATACATCTCAAGGTACTGGTCTGATTAGAAACAATAGATGTCTATGAAAAAAAAAGGTAAAGTATAGCAAGTTACATATTGAGAAGCAGTCATATCCAGTTGTATTGTTGGTTTGTTTGAATATTAAGCGTCATTTTTATACCATTGAGGGCTAACAGATGAGCAGTTAACCTAACCGCACTTTCGTGAGATTCAGGAAAGGTTACCCAGTACTCAAGCACACCTTGTGATGAATATATTTACTCCATGTAAGACATAATACAATGTTTTACACAAATATTCAAGTATCAATGCAAACGCTAGTACAGTTGTACAGTTTGTTTGTTTGAATATTAAGCGTCATTTTTATACCATTGAGGGCTAACAGATGAGCAGTTAACCTAACTGCACTTTTGAGATTCAGTACTCAGTATTCAAGCACACCTTGTGATGAATATATTTTACTCCATGTAAGACATAATACAATGTTTTACACAAATTTTCAAGTATCAATACAAACACTAGTATTATGGTAACTGTATATGAGAATATTAATACAATGTCTACAAGTAACATTTTAAGTGTGAATATGAAGAATTATAGAGGTAAAGGTGATTTAGAGAAGGTAACAAGATAGGAGAAAAGACAATAAATAGAATTTTACGGGAAGCTTTATGCACTCAAGCACACCTATCTCTGTAAGTAACTGATAACTTTCCCACTTGAATTAGTAATGATAGATCAATGACAATGATATACTAATATATCAATCATCACGAAGACTGTGGCCAGGCGGCAGAATCGAACTTATAATCCCTGGATTGTTAGTCAGACACACTACCGACTTACTTAAAGGGTCTTGACCAATTATATTGACATGTTTTGTTTTACTCCCCAGATAAACAGGAGACTGCCTACTCTGCCGCGAGGGCCGTTAAAGTGAAGTACAGCGAGGTGAAGACGCCGGTGTTGACCATCGAGGAGGCTGTCAAACAGAAGATGGTGTTTCCCCGACTCACTGATGATATAATAGTGGGTGATGCAGCAGGTGAGATGATAACTGACAAAATAATATTATCATGGGAGCCCAATAATAACGTAAAACTTTTTATTAACTTCAATTTCGCTATTATTCGCGAGTTTCTGAACCCTCGCAAATTCAAAGATTTTACTTAAATTACAATCATGTTTACTGTCAAAATTATTACAATATTAAAAATTTTATAATTTCCAGTGATTTCACTTTTTGAATGTTGTGGATTCAACATTTGCAAACAAATAAAATAGGACAAATCAGAGCAAATTTGCAAATAAAGTTCATGCGAATTTAAATTCTAGGGCTAGTGGACTAAAATATTTAGTACTGCGAGGAGTGAATTTTAAGACTATAAATGAATAGATAAAAAAAATTATATTAAATTTTCAATTTTTGATAAAGGCCAGGTGGCCGAAAATTAAATATTGAGTGAATTAAATTGAACTTGTGTAAAAAAAATTAATTATTGATTTATAGGAAACTGGTATTATTTAATGATAATACGTTTAAGGGAAAATGGGTACTCAAGTTTTGTATGAAAATCAAATAGAAATGATAATTTAGTTTTTCAGATTTTAATTACACACATTTTACATTTAGTTCTCAATGCATTTCAAATTTTTAATTCAAATAAGTTTTAATATTGGTTCAAAGATACATTTACAAATGATAGGAATGAAAATAAGATATACAAATTCATATATAACCATGCATTGATATTTTCATGAAGTGCTAAACTATGAAAGCATGTAACATTTCCAGAAAGATTAGTGCAGATATGCTATAAAGAGTGATTTCAATAATTTAAATGTGATACCATTTTTATCATATTAATTCTAGCACACCTGAACTAAAGGTTTTTTTGATTGCAGTCTAGGGATAGAGCGTCTGCCAAAGACTTAAAAAATGGTATTAGAAGTTCAAGCGTAGCATTTAGAGGATAGTTCTAGGTCTGGTCAGCCCGGTGTCAGTAAAATATGACTGGGTGGGGTATCATACCATGTGTCTGCGGAATGATAATTCAGTGGGGCAGCATTCAGAACACTGTCTCGAGTAGACACCATCGCGATATGTTGAATTGTTGAAACACTGTACAACAACAATATTACCTGTAATGTATATATTTCAGGAGCTATAGCCAAGTCTGCTCACAGCATCTCGGGGAGGATTCACTGTGGTACCCAGTACCACTTCCCTATGGAGACACAAATCAGTATATGTGTACCTACAGAGGATGGGATGAAGGTCCACGCTTCTTCACAATGGATCGACAATGCACAGAAATCAGTGGCCCAGGTACTTGGTGTCTCATGTGCCAGGTATGTAAATTATATAATAGCATGTCGTATAACGGTTATATCGGAGGGGTGTTCATACTTATTGTGCTGTCCGACTCTAAGTGAATAGTATTGTTTCCATTATAATGTGATATACTGGTAATACTTATTTGGTTACAACAGATTTGATACACTTAGATATGTACATGTATATAATTAATAAAAAACAAAAAACAAAAGAAAAACGTTAAAATGGCAGCCATTTCAGGTTTCCGTGTAACCCAGATGTGAAGAACGGTGTCTATAAAAAATCGCGCTTCAATTTTACTCTATAATAACAAAGTTTGCAAATGGCTTCCGTATTTGGCGCATGTCAGCATTTATTGAATCACCCTGTTTATTACAAACAGTTAATACTCAGTGTTGGCATGAATCAACTGAAACTATTCTTTAAACCACCATGAGGCAAAGGTTATAACAGTTTGTTCTAATCAAGGTTAATTGGTGAGTAGAAGATGAGCGATGTTCAAATCAAAACATGGGAACAATATATTAATTGGTTGTCATATATGTTATTTGAACATTCACACAGATTTTCAAGTTTTATATCATGACTTTCCACCCTCCACCCCTGTCACTAAAATGGAAGCCAAGCAAAAACTGTGTTATAACAGAATTCGCGTTGTATCGGACCGCATTAAAACGGGACCACAGTGTATGTTGTAAGTACTGAAGTATGTATGTTCATGTTTACAGTATATTTTCTTTATGCCTGTGCAGTAAAACCTATAAAAACTACATAATTACTTATGTATATATGTTCTTGTATACAGTATAGACGTAGAGGTGAAGAGACTCGGAGGGGCTTATGGATCAAAGATATCTCGTAACTTTGCTATTGCCTCTTCTTGTGCTTTGGCTGCCAAGACAGTCAACAGGTAGGTTTGATGGAGAGATTATAGTCCAGTGCTCTTGTTGTCAAAACAGCCAACAGCTAAGATTGAGGGAGATTAAAGTTTTGTGCTCTCATTGTCAAAACAGCCAACAGCTAAGTTTGAGGGAGATTATAGTTTTGTGCTCTTGTTGTCAAAACAGCCAACAGCTAAGTTTGAGGGAGATGATTATAGTTTTGTGCTCTCATTGTCAAAACAGCCAATAGCTAAGTTTGAGGGAGATGATAGTTTTGTGCTCTCATTGTCAAAACAGCAACAACTCGGTTTGAGGGAGATTAAAGTTTTGTGTTCTCATTGTCAAAACAGCCAACAGCTAAGATTAAGGGAGATTATAGTTTTGTGCTCTTGTTGTCAATACAGCCATCAGCAAAGATTGAGGGAGATTAAAGTTTTGTGCTCTCATTGTCAAAACAGCCAACAGCTAAGTTTGAGGGAGATGATAGTTTTGTGCTCTCATTGTCAATATCGAAATTATATTAGTATACTACTGCTAAGTACATGGAATGTAGGAAGGCTTCTAGAATTTGAGCATGGGGTTGCGGAACCGTATTGGGGAGGGATTTGTACAAATTCTTTAACTAAGATATACAAAATGTAGTATTATACATTTGGTGGAAAATTTCAAAGTATCTTAACTGCATATTTTGTATTTTCAGTTGTATGTAGGAAACCTTATTTCTTTAATTGTTTATTTTTAAGGTAGAATACTGTTTTTGGTAATGACTAGTCTCTTAGACAAATCAAGGGATCAAAAATTGAATAATCAAGAAATCAAAAATTAAAATTAGGGCTTGAAAAACTTATTTATTTGCCATTATTACAGGTTAGAACATAAAAAGGTTAACTCTTACTACATATTGTAGTTGTATTTAAAAAAAAGAAACAACGCAAGTTTTTTATATTTGTTCTCCAAATATCTGGATTGTCACTATACTAGCTAGTCCCAACAAATTTTGCACAAAATTTCAAGCAACCAATCAAAGGTACTGACTTTGTCATGTGATGTTTATATTTATGCATATGGGTTCCACAGTACAGTAACGGAATGAAGTTTGGCAGTGTGCCAGACTACACAACACACAGCGATATTTTAATCAGCCAGTCAAATGTGCTAATCTTGTCACGTGATGTTTACATTATTTGCATGCTGTTTCTTCAATACACGCTAGCAGGAAGACGCGTGGAAAAGAAAGCAAATATGGTTTAAGGCAATTTCCACCAATGGTGTGAAATATTTGCGCCTTTTAATGGTTTGCAATGTACAACTATGTCGTTAATTGCGTTGCTTACCTTTTTTTTGCTTGATAATGTCGATATAGCAGATTCGTCATTCAATGTAGGCAGATTGAGATGTAATTTTGTGGTAATGAAAGTCACAGGAATGTGAAAATTGGACTGAAATAGGTGATAGCAATGAAAGGTATCAGGATGAGCTGGGGATCAAACCTGCAACCTCTGGCTTTAGCGGCAAACACTATCCATTAGACTACCGCCCCCAAGTAGAAAGAATGCAAACCAGTGTGATGACTAATGAAACCATTTTAGATGTTAGTTTAGTCTGTGATGTACTGACATCCAATGATTTAAATTTCATCAATTACACAAGTGACCAATTCATGTACATGGTTATGAAAATAGTATACGGAAGAAACCCAGCAGCAGACTTGTCTTTCTTGCAAGTGTTTTTTATATCAGATCGGGCTACAGTTCTCTGTTCGATAAGTATTTCTGTGATAAATTTAGCTTTGGAAATGCCTTGTAATGTTTGTTCAACTTGTTATTCGTGTTTGAGAAAAGGTATCAAACATCACACAATTCTTGAAGTGGTGACTTTTTCAAATTTTTTTTTACTTTGGTTAATCGACCGAATTCATTTATCTTTCGATTTTATATTTTTGGCTTTCCAACATCTCATTTATTTTACTCAGGTCAAGCTAGCCTTACATGTTCAAAATGATTGTTTTGTCTCTTAATAACATTTTACACTAAATGGCCATTCTCTGTTGGTACATATCCATAAAATAAACATTCAAAGCAAACTCATCGTTGTTTCTTTAAAACAAACTTGCGGCGCCATTGATGCCTTGCATCAATCTATGTCTTGTACTCCATTATATACACTAACTCACTCAGATTGTGTAGAATACTGACTCATTTTGAGTTTATAAACATTTTGAATATATTGCAGGGTTACCCTTGGCTCTATAAACTAAGTCTCTCCTAGAATGTAAGCATGTTGTAGTTTTACTGCTGAGTCACTCATGTTGTTGTGTTTCAGACCAGTAAGACTAGCTATGAATTTTCACACCAACATGCAAATGGTCGGAAAGAGATTCCCGTACCTGGCTGAGTATCAGGTAAACACATGTCTCCCCTATACTGTTATTCTGCATTGTGTGTATTCCTGTGTGGAGCATGTTTGACCACACAAGCTTAAACTTTCCATTATATTTTTTACTACACAGCCTTAACCATACATACTTTACATATTAATCATATTAACAATTCATGTTTTACATCTTAACTATTTTAACCATGCACAATTTGTCTTACACTTTTTATATAACATGCAATGCATGTTTGACCGCCTCGGTTTTACCAAGGACTTGTATAGAAGGATAGGAAACTTGCATCACCTGACTAATTGTTAATGAAACAGCAAACGAAGGATTCATAATTTGCAAATTAATCATTCATAATTCACAGGCAACTGATTTCTTGTACATAAACTGTAATTTGTATGTAATCTTAGATGTTTAAACATGTTTCGATCACGCAAAATTATCTTAAATTAAAGACATTGAGGTTTGAAGGAAAATTCATCGTATTTTGTCGTTATTTTAGCTGCAGTATACAAATTTTGTAATTACAAGTACTTCAACAATTTTAAACCCAAATTTCTGGGAATGGTATTGTTTTAATGAAAATTCCATTCTGCAGTGTAAGAATTTTGATCTGTGTTCCTGAGATGAATGGTAGTTAAGATAATAGAAAACAAGATATTGCGAGATTTTGTGTGAATATGCGAGCATTCACAAAATCTCAGTCAATTGCCTTTCCTTCTCTAAATAATTTCTTGGTTTTACTGTACATACTTTACTCTAATGCTTTACCAAGATGCTACATATTTTACCATTCTTGCTTTACTGTACATGCTCTACTTTAAATATGTTACCGTACAATCTTTATCATTTACTGAAACATTCTTTTGACTTTCCGTATTAGTTAAGTCATTTGAAAATATTAATCAATTTATATTTTATGATACATGTTGGCGTACCAGCTAATACAAATTTAAATTACATCCCCAAAACCGCATTGGATTTAACATGTTGCATGTGTAAAACAAACCAGTTAAATCAGTTGCTACCCAATATCTGTTGATACATATTAGATCTTTAATCATTCTATACCTGTCATGTGTAAGTGATTCATCACAAAGAAAAATGCAAAAAAAATCATAAACATAATGCGAAAATTAAGATCTAACCAGTGCAATGAATGTCACATGCAGGCATGAGTCAACTTGCCATTTTTGGAACACTTTAATTTGCTCAAGAATAGCTATCTACTGATTTATATGGCATAAACAGATATGAGCGCCATCATTGACTGTCCACAATTGGACAACCCAATGTGCTTACCAGAATTCAGGAATGACGTCTTATATGTCATTTTCTCAGACGTTGGTTCCTTTGTGTTTGACCACACATGTTTAACCATACATGCTAGATATTTTACCATACATATCTTTCTGTACATGCTTTACCAAACACTTTTTACCATATATGTTTGTTTAAAAATTTTTTTTTAGAATAAATAAGTTTTTTTCAAAAATGGCTGAAGAATGAATTAGTTTGTGTTATAAAGAATGTAGAATAACAATGTATGTTTGAAAACCGATGTGCAACAAAACGATATCTAAAATTAATAAGTTTGTTTCAAAATGGATGCAGAATTATGGTAAATGAGTTTTAAACTAAAAATTTAAATTCTAGGTAGGTTTTACCAAAGATGGTAAACTGAATGGGGTGCATGTCACCTACTACTGTGACTGTGGGTTTGCTGTCAATGACTGTACCATACACGAGATTATGGAGATGGGGGACAATGGTGAGTTGGACAGTTTATTTGTCAAAGCTAGAAAGGTATGCAGATGCATTGGAAAATACTTAAAGCTTTTATTTATACACTCTCAATTTACTCTACAACATTCCTTTTTAGATCATCTTTTTGGAAAAAAATAGCCAGTCACAGATGTACATCTTGGTGCATTTGATTTGTTTGTATATGTTTACACCATTTTTATGCCATTTAGGGCTAACAGATCATCAGTTAACCTAACCACTCTTGTGGGATCATTGGAGGTTAAAAGGTACTTGAGCACACCTATCTCTGCAACTAACTGATTACATTCCAATTTGAATCAGTGGTGAGACAATGAGATGCAGTTTCGTATATCAATCATCATGGAGACTGTAGCCGGGTGGGAAGGGGGGAGGAGATTCAAACTAATGACCCCTTGATTGATTGTCAGATGTGATACTGCCTAAGCTAACCTGGCCCGGCTTAAACTCTTCAGAAAAAATTCTTAAAGCTCTCTATCTCACTGTCAATTTCCTCTAACATTCCTTTTTAGATCATCTTTTTAAAAAAATAATTCTATGCATGTTTACCAACTTCACTAACATCTGATTAAAAGATCCTTTAGAATCATAGAACACAACCAAGAAAGATAAATAGCAGGCTTTGGTTTATTGAGTCTGTCCATGAGCTT
Source organism: Panopea generosa (assembly GCA_029582155.1). NCBI lineage: Eukaryota > Metazoa > Mollusca > Bivalvia > Adapedonta > Hiatellidae > Panopea > Panopea generosa. The sequence continues at coordinate 40,498,325 of CM055902.1, read as the reverse complement.
TAATTAAACATGCAAACCTGCCACAACATAAATTTGACTTATCATTTATATCTCATTTATATTTGTTACAGCTTATTACTGTCCGAACTGGCACATGGTTCCTGTTGCTGTACAGACAAATACTCCATCAAACACATATTGCAGGGCACCAGGTAAGAACATGAAACACATGCTATGGGGTACCAGGTAAGGTCATCAAACACATACTGCAGGGCACCAGGTAAGAACATGTAATACATGCTGCAGGGTACAAGGTAAGGACATCAAACACATACTGCAGGACACCAGGTAAGAACATCAAGGTGTAACCCCACCATTGATTTTTGTTCTTTATTCTATAGTAAATAACAAAAGTTTGAAGGCTTGTCATTCATAGAGGGTCCCAAATGAAAGAAGTGAAACCTACATTTTACTGTTTGTCAACCTCTGCACTATCAAAATATGATGAGAAAAGTAGGGGTCATGTGTCATATAAGAGATTTTTTTTCTGCTCAGTGTGTACACTGGTGACAAAGTGAAAGTAGACTTCCGAAATCATGAATTCATACCCCAATTTCCAAGCATCATTTTTTTTTTCTAAATTCACAATTCAAACATGACAATGCTATCAAAATGTTCAAAATACATCAATAATGCCATTCAAATAAAAAAATGCATTTTTAAAGAAGAAGAATTGAGGATTATTTACAACCGCCATTATGCGACTACCCCACGGAAGCACTTCCTTTTTGCAATGGTGGCACTATGCCTCAAACACATGCTGTAGGGTACAAGGTAAGGTCATCAAACACATACTGCAGGGCACCAGGTAAGGTCATTAAACACATACTGCAGGATACCAGGTAAGGTCATCAAAAACATACTGCATGGCACAAGGTAAGGTCATCAAATATATGCTGCAGGACACCAGGTATAAACATCAAACACATGCTGCAGGGCACATGGTAAGGCCATCAAACACATACTGCAGGGTACCAGGTAAGATCATCAGACATGTACTGCATGGTACCAGGTAAGGCCATCAGACACATGCTGCAGGGCACCAGGTAAGAAGATCAAACACATGCTGCAGGGCACCAGGTAAGTTTGAACCTATCTGTTTGTTTGCCACAGATATAATCTGGAATTAAAAGAGTGATGATAAAATGGACAGAGCTTTTGCATCAACTTTGTATTACATAACATTGATTTTCATTAGTACTTATATGTATATGAGTCAATCTATCGACCAACTGATTTGTTATAATTATTGAACATCTGTCACAAAATCAAAATATGTAAGTTGTATTGTACACAAGGTCATTCCAACTATGAATATAGTAGTTCTGAATTGTAATTGGCTCTTGTTTGGGTCAAATATGTTTCTAAAATATCTCAATAATATTGTCCAAAGGAAAGTCATGATGCTGTAACTAGAAACTGTTTTCCCGAAATTCAGGATCTTCCCCTTTATCATATGTAACTTATAGACTGGAAGATGATGGGGACTAGTATTGTCATTTCCTGATGGTAATTGATGTTGCCTTATTTCATAGAATTGTGTCACAATTAAGTTATTTTAACTTCGTATTATAACAAATAAAAAAAGTGTATTTAAAGAGACCGCACCTATATCACTAATATATTTTCAATCTAAGCAATAAAACTGCACATTTAGATGAAACATTATATATTAGGGATATTCTGTTTAACACTTTATGTTGCCTCTGTAGTGTAATATTCTTTAATTTTTGTTGACCAAATACTAAATCGCATCCCGTGATAAAGTCACTTGTTGGCCAGTATTCGGTTCTGCTAAAATATCGACAAATAAAACAGAAAATGCTAACCAGTGTATTAATAAATTTTTCTCATAAGTAAGATAAACTACTAGGATGGAATCAACCATAATGTCTTCAAAAAAAACCTTCCCTTTTGTGATTAAAAAAATTTCTGTCATTTACTGAATAGAAAGTTACAGGAGATGCATCTTTAAATAGCAAATGACACAACAAGCAGTTGTAAATGGGAATTGGTTATTCATGGCAATTAGCATTTAACTCCATATAGCATTTTTTCAAAGCAGGCTGCAGGTTTCTTGCAAGATGTCATGTTATAAATATCATTTCATATACATAACAAAATAGGACTGGTAACCAAGATTTAATTTTCTTATTTGAGCTTCAACCCCTGGCATTTTCTTTATGGAGACAATAATGGAGCACATCGCCAACACCCTTGGAAAGGATCCAACAGAGATTAAGCAACTTAACCTCTACCAGAAAGGTCAAGTGACTCCAGGGGGAATGACTCTGACTTACTGCAGTATAACCAGTCTGATGCAGCAACTGGAGCAGTCAGCTGGGGTACAGAAACGAAAACAAGCAATAACAGCATTTAACAAGGTACTGAAATTATATTTGTATAAAATAGAATTGTCCATATCTCTTTATTTACTCTCATAAAGTAACTCCTTCCTTGAACTTATAGAGTGTTTGTTGTTTATATCCCATAAATACATACCCGTGAACAGTCATTTTTAGCTTGGAATACATTTTGGGATAAAAAATATTGTTACTGGGTTATTACGATATTCTGTGATTATTCTGGTTCCCGGGCTTTCAATTGCAATTTAGCTGTAATAGATGTGGAAACACAAGAGTAAGGGATTACTGGCTGTTTCATTATTCAACATATATAAAACATATGATAATTAGTTTGCCGGTTATTAAAAAATAGGACATATATTGGTGTAGACTGGATGCATTAACCCTTTACTCCATAGATCCCGCACCAATCACAGAAAGCATTTGAAAACAGTGCAGGAAGAGTTCAGATTGCTCATAACAAACAATCTGAACACTTCCTGCACTGTTTTCCGCTCTGTCAGTTAATATAAACATAATTGTACCCAATAATTCAAAAGCTTTCTATAATAGAGGTGTCCAAAGGTGTCTATATTAGAGGTGTCCAAAGGCGTCTATATTAGAGGTGTCCAAAGGTGTCTGTATTAGAGGTGTCCAAATGCATCTAAATTAGAGGTGTCCAAAGGCATCTATATGAAGTAAAGGGTTAATGATATAATTAATAAGGCGTGAAGGGAAAACAAGAATAATCATATATGGATAATATTTGAGGTATTTTTTGTGCATCAACAGTGGTAAAATTCCAATTATGGAACATTACTGGATTAGGAGTTTGAATGATTACAGAAAATTGCATTAGTTATTAAACTAGGTTTTAGTTACCTGGACAACTGCTGTTGTGCAGCACAGAAATCTTCATACTGAGGTAACAGACCAATATGTTAAAAGTGTATTAAGTTCAAAATGGCTGACTTTGAAAAGTAGGCTGAGTTTTTTTATAATTCATGAAATTGTTAGTTTTTCAGTAAAAATAATTAAAGTAGAAATAGTTTAGTCTTTGAGTAAAATTTAAGATTTAAAAAACATGAAAGGACATTTTAACGGTATTAAGCATCCCAGTTTTGACATCAGGGTCACACTTGTGTACTGTTTAGGGAGAATCAACAAAATAAAAATTCATATAAATAATCCGGATATTTGATATTACTTTCTTCTTGCCGTAATTGGTTGAAAAGATAATAATAAATACACAACAAAAAAACTTCACTATTACAATGCAATGAAGAAAGTGAGCGGTGGTGTGGTGGATAGAGTGGTGGTTGCTCACACCGATCTCAGGCTTAACCTGACGCCCACTCAAAAACAAAACCAAGTACTTTTTTTACCCAGGAAATGCAGTTAACAATGATTCACAGCTCTGTGCTTACTTTACAATCAAGCAAAAACTAGTTGATCTTACATGAATGCTTATTTATTGTTGAATTTATTAAGCCAGTTTGAAAAATGTATAATGCCAGGCTATGCCGAGCATTACCGGTATATCATTTTTCTTAACAAGTTTAATAAATTCAATAGTAAATGAGCAGGAATGTAACATTAGTTTCATTACATAACTCAGGAATATCTTACATTTACCTTTTATTTAACAGATTGCCTCTATGAGGAATGAGAAAAAAATGGGCATATTAGTTTCCGTGAGTCATTGTATGACGTATCGTCTCAAAATAATGTCATTTAACCTGGACATAAATTGGTATAATTTGTTTGTTCGGGGAAGTCAGAACGCTTTTTACATACAAGAGCCAAGTTATATGTATAACACAGAGCAATAAATCTGAAGTTATTTTACACAAGGTTAATATAAAAAATATGTCGGGTTTATTACACTGCTGTACTATAAATTCTGTGATAAATTAGTATAAACAATGCAATGAAGCATTCATAAAAAAATAGAATTTGTTAATTCTTAGCCCTTTACTTCATAGATACGCATTTGCCGCACCAATCACAGAAGGCCTTTGGAAACAGTGCAGGAAGAGTTGAGATTGCTCGTGATGAGCAATCTGAACACTTCCTGCACTGTTTTCCACTCTGTCAGTTAATATAAACATAATTTACCCATTGCTGATACAAATTAATGATTTTAATATTAAAGGTGTTCAAAGACATCTATATGAAGTAAACGGTTAAATAAAAAACTCTTTTAAAACAATGATGCCTGACACTTCTTTCATGTAAAAAGTGTCAGATATAGCTGTTATGGAATTTATTCCTTACAATATTCACTACTGCAGGTAAATCGTTGGAAGAAGAAAGGCTTGTCAGTGGTCCCTATCAAGTATGGAGTACCCTGGAACACGCAGAACTATGGGGTAAATGTGGCAGTGTACAGCCAGGATGGGACAGTGGCCATATCGCATGGGGGCGTGGAGGTGGGGCAGGGCATCAATACAAAGGTAATACGCCACATAGGCTAAAATGTATTACAACTCAGCTTGTTTCAGAGAGATTGGCCTAGTGGTTTGTTTCATTATAAGGAGTTTTAGTAACAGCAGTAGTAGTAGTTTAAAGAAGTAACATGAATATCAACACTTTAATGAATCTTATATTTTCTCCCTCCAGGTGGCACAGGTGTGTGCATTTGAGTTTGGCATCTCTGTTGAAACAGTGAAAGTGAAGCCAACAAACACATTGACCAGTGCCGGTAGTTGCTTTACAGGCTCCAGTGTCACCAGTGAACTTGTCTGCCAGGTAACAAGGACATTCTTTATTATAACCCCTTCAAGTTTTAGTGGAGGCCAGGGTACACTGGTTGTACAATTCCATCCATCCATCCATCCATCCATCCATCCATCCATCCATCCATCCATCCATCCAATAGGTCAATATCACACTTAGAGGTCAAACATTATTATGAAAAAGGCCTAAGTTATACATATAGAAAAGAATGTTAGGTTTATTACTGTGTCATTCATTGAGGGATTTGGAAAGCACTTTGTACAATTTATCACCAAGACATAACGACATATTGAACAGAAGACCCAACTCCATAGATGTAAGGGGAAAAATACGGATGAAAGTAAATATTAGTTATACTTTTTGTCATATGTGATCACAAATATGTGAAATATGAAAGAAATGAAGGGTCTGCACACATGCAGGGGTTATCTGAATTCATGTTTGCATTGTGCATTGTGTAATTTTCCAAAAAAAAAATTTAAGTGAAAATTTATCAAAATTGCCATGCAGGAACTAATAACTTGACATTGTAAATTTCAGTCAGTGGTAAATGCCTGTAAGGAACTGCTTGCCAGGATGGCCCCAGTTAAAGCCAAACTTCATGACCCAACATGGCTGCAGGTAGTCAGTCAGTGTTCTGCTGATGGTATAGACCTGGCCACACACAACTGGTTCAAGCCCCACTCTGACACATTCTACCGCTACAACTCATATGGTGTCACATGCACGGAGGTAGAACTAGATGTGTTGACAGGAGAACACCAAATAGCTCGTGTTGATATGCTGTTCGACTGCGGTGAAAGGTAAGTACTCATTTATGTTAGTAGAAACATACACCACTGAAAAAATTCCATGTTAATTATCACATCACATTGCAAAATAAAGAGAGTTGTAATTTTCTATGTCATTTACAATTTTTAGGTCACCTGATACTTTTTCCAAGGGACCTTTTCCGATCACCTTCTGTCCATCATTATTTATCATGCGCCCGTAAACAGTTAACATTTTTGACTTCTTCTCAAAAACTGTATGCTCAATCATAATGAAATGTTGTATAAAGCTTTGGTACCTGCGGATGAATCAAAATAGTGAATTGCATGGTCCCCATGCCCCCGGGGCCTTGGGGGCGGAGCCAGAACAGTCAAATTCAAAGCAAACTTTGAAAATCTTTTTCTCAATAAAAGAAGCACTGGGAAACAATTGATGAGCATAATTATGGATTTATACGGATCCTTTATGAAAATTGTGAATTGCATGTCCCTGGGTCTCACGGTTTGGCCCTGGACCTGGGGCCTACTTCAATAAATCTATATAGGAGAAAATGACAAAAAAATGTTATTTCTTATTACTGAATAGACGCATGTGAATTTTTTTTTGATAATCAGGTGACCATTAAGGCGCAAGGGTGTCTTGTTAAAACATAAAAAAAAAAAAACAGATTACCTAGACTAAATGTTGTTAGGTAAAGGTTGTAAATAAAAGGTTATATGTTCTGTAAGACAAAATAAACTTCAAAAGAGGAAAATGAGAATGTTATCGTTGCACATGTCTGAATACATCCCACAATGCATTTCATAAATATATATTAACTGTTTCTGTTATATGCAGCATCAACCCATTCCTGGATATCGGGCAGGTGGAGGGAGCGTTTGTGATGGGTATTGGTTATTGGCTACTTGAGGAATCTATATATGACAAAAACTCTGGCAAATACCTCACACATGGCACATGGGTAAAATTGGTGTTATTCCATTTAATCAGCTTGTTTACTTAATTATGCAAAGTTGTAATTTCACATGGCACTTTATCACTTTCAGCAGTTGTGAGAAACATACGAGGTGTGTTCATAAAGTTCATGGACAACTTTTATAAAACAAGAACTAAACATATATGTTATTTAAATAGTTTATATTACATAGCCATGTAGAAAAATTTCATGCATTACGGGTACGCTGATCGTCTTTCTAGTAAGTAACAACCTGCCCTGCACATCACTTTATTAGTATGTAAATAAAGGCATATTATCCTAATGATTTGAATGATTTTGTAAATATTTACAAATATTAATTATAAAACATAACATTTTATAGTTGTCAAGTTGAAATTGACAATACCACTGTAATTTTTCTTACAACAAATTGTGTCCATGGACTTTATGGACACCCCTCATACAAATTACACTCAAATTATTTATTGGGTATATTCATGTGATTCATACCGGTAATCACTTTTATTAAAGATTTAATGCAAACTGTTTTATCTTTATATAAATAAAGAAGAAGACAGAGCAGTTTTGAATTCAACCCTCAAATATGTTAAACCACCGTCCTTCCGCAAGTAACAGGCAAATTTTCTTTCTGACAAAAAGGTTTTTGGAGTGAGCGGGACTCAAACTTTCGACTTTAGCTCTGAGATGTAAGTGATCTTGAGATGGCGCCTTAGACCACTTGGCCACGGAGGACCCTTCAAATGTGTACACTGTTTACAACCCAAACTAAATATCAGAAGCATTCTAGTTTGAGGGTAAAGCATCAAATAAATGGCAGTACTGCCATACTGACACAGGTGACAGCAAGCTTCAGAATAAACAGATAAGATAATTAATTGCTGTCGGCAAATTATTAAGACTTGATCAGAACTAATTACATGTGCCATCATTTAATATAAATATAGTTTATATATGTTTTTTCTTTGAACACCAGCCGGGCCCGATTAGCTCAGTCGGTTATGCGTCTGACTGTCAATCCAGGGGTCGTGAGTTCGAATCCCCTGCCCGGCAACAGTCTCCGTGATGATTGATATACGACATTGTGTCTCATTATCATTCGTCTCTCACCACTGATTCATGTGGGAAAGTTATCAGTTACTTGCGGAGATGGGGTGTGCTCGAGTACTGGTTAATCCCAGGAAACAGTGGTTAGGTTAACTGATCGTCTGTTAGCCCTCGATGGCATAAAAATGACGCTAAATATTCAATCAGTCAATCAATCTTTGAACACCCCAGTCTGTTATTCAGGTCTCACTACACAGTTGAACTTTGATGTATTTTCTTGTTGAAATAAGGTCTAGGATTTCCATGGTAAAATTATCCACATAGGTTAGAAAACTTGTTAAAGTTCCATAGAAATAAAAATGCACAATAACTGGTGAGTTAAAAATTACCATCTTTTTTTAAAGACAGTGGAGTGACTCCCCTTTGTTTTGTGAAAAAAAGAAGTCATCAAATTTTAATGCTCTATAATACACCCATCTTTTTACATCCAATAAAAAACATTTTTTAACACCAGTGATATCTAATTGCAGTTGCAGTATATTCTATGCCAAGTTTTGGTCTACGCAAGAAATCACAGCCCCATTTTGAAAATGTTTCAAACTAAGTTACATAGAACTCTATTTTTAGTACAGAAATCATGTTACTGTCGCTAAAAAAGGGGTGCAACTGTGTATTGAGAAGTATAAACTGGAGAATGGAATGGAATACATACACTGGCAGAAAAATATGAATATATATTGTATTTCTATTGAAACAACTCTTAACTTGTACAAATACATGTACAGTTGAACCTGTCTTAAGCAGCCGGTCAAGGGAAGGAGCAAAATTGGCCTTTTAAGATAGGTTGTTGCTTAATACATGTTAATTTGCTCTAAAAGCGTAAAAATGAGAAATAACAAATTTGGCTGTTTAAGACAAGTGGCTGCTTAATAGAGGTGATCGCTTACACAGGTTTGACTGTATTTGAAATTTTTAAGTCCTTGAATAAGCTTCCATTGAACTCAATATATGTGGTTAGTTTCTTTTTGAAACCAGATGACTTGTTAACATTACAGTGTGGAGCGTGTGGTCTAGTGGTAGAGCACCGAACCCATGATTGGAGGGTCGTGGGTTCAGTCGTCTGCCACAACTTTGTGTGGTGTCCTTGAGCAAGACATTTTGTTCGCATATGCTTAGTACTGGTTCTACCCAGGAAGACTTCAAGCGTGATTTGTCTAAGTTGTAGGAATTTGTTTCACAATCGAAGTAAAATAAATGAGATTAAACTAAACTGTTTTGCTTTTTGAAACTGTAAACTAAACTGTTTTCCTTTTTAAAAACCAGATGATTTGTTAATATTACAGGATTACAAACCTCCATGTCAGAAAGATATACCGATTGATTTCCGTATACAACTGCTGAAAGATGCTCCAAACCCTATTGGAGTTCTGCGATCAAAAGGTAAGTTTTGATTATTGTGACAAAGTGAGTCTAGAATATTTGTCATGTGGATCAGGAAATCCCCTCTAGGCGGAGTTAGTTCAAAAGTTTGGTAAAAAAGTTTCTCCATCTGCAGGTGGTCTTTGACCAAGCAAAGAATTTCATTAACCCCCCCCCCCCCCACTCCCCCCCCCCCCAAAAAAAAAGTGCCCAGAAGCAAGACAAGGAACACCTGGTAGTGTGATACCAACAAGAACTTTCCAAGTCATGTGTGATTTATAATTAGAAGACAATAAAGAATTTGCTTTTGTTGACTCTGGGGATTCTGTTAGGATTTCGGTGAAGTCTAAGATTACTCTTGTGTTTTGCTATCTAATCTTATGTTTGACTGAACAGCAGTAGCTCTGCTTGGCCACAACAGAAGTATAGGAACCATCAACTGGGACGGGAAACAAATCTAAGTTTGCAATATGCTGCAACATGGTGTTACAGGTATTCGAAATCTACGGGAAATGTCTTCTATCAATAAAAGGAGGCTGGAGTCTATCTGGAAGTAGAAAAGTAATTTCAGACATGGTCAGTAGCTAAGGGAAATAACTGTGTAGGTAAATAACGATAACTTTTACTAACCCCCAACTGGAGCATATCAGTAACCTATACAGTAAACCATAGCAGTAAAAGTGGTTACTACATATATTTAGATGGTATTGTGTCAAGTATTAAATATACAATGAAAGATATTGGGAAGATATCATACAACTATAGATATTGGTGATTCATTATTCCTTGTGTGTGATATCATTACAGCATGTGGAGAGCCACGATTGTGCTCTGTGTTGTTTAATTCCTTGTATGTGATATCATTACAGCAAGTGGGGAGCCACCATTGTGCTCTATGTTGTTTAATTCCTTGTGTGTGATATCATTACAGCATGTTGGGAGCCACTATTGTGTTTGTGTTGTTTAATTACTTGTGTGTGATATCATTACAGTGTGTGGGGAGCCACTATTGTGCTCTATGTTGTTTAATTCCTTATGTGTGATATCATTACAGCATGTTGGGAGCCACTATTGTGCTCTGTGTTGTTTAATTCCTTGTGTGTGATATCATTACAGCATGTTGGGAGCCACTATTGTGCTTTATGTTGTTTAATTCCTTGTGTGTGATATCATTACAGCATGTTGGGAGCCACTATTGTGCTCTATGTTGTTTAATTCCTTATGTGTGATATCATTACAGCATGTTGGGAGCCACGATTGTGCTCTGTGTTGTTTAATTCCTTGTGTGTGATATCATCACAGCTTGTTGGGAGCCACGATTGTGCTCTGTGTTGTTTAATTCCTTGTGTGTGATATCATTACAGCGTGTGGGGAGCCACCATTGTGCTCTATGTTGTTTAATTCCTTGTGTGTGATATCATTACAGCATGTTGGGAGCCACTATTGTGCTCTATGTTGTTTAATTCCTTATGTGTGATATCATTACAGCATGTTGGGAGCCACCATTGTGCTCTGTGTTGTTTAATTCCTTGTGTGTGATATCATTACAGCGTGTGGGGAGCCACCATTGTGCTCTGTGTTGTTTAATTCCTTGTGTGTGATATCATTACAGCATGTTGGGAGCCACTATTGTGCTCTGTGTTGTTTAATTCCTTATGTGTGATATCATTACAGCGTGTGGGGAGCCACCATTGTGCTCTGTGTTGTTTAATTCCTTGTGTGTGATATCATTACAGCATGCTGGGAGCCACTATTGTGCTCTGTGTTGTTTAATTCCTTGTGTGTGATATCATTACAGCGTGTGGGGAGCCACCATTGTGCTCTGTGTTGTTTAATTCCTTGTGTGTGATATCATTACAGCATGCTGGGAGCCACTATTGTGCTCTGTGTTGTTTAATTCCTTGTGTGTGATATCATTTCAGCATGTTGGGAGCCACTAATGTGCTCTATGTTGTTTAATTCCTTGTGTGTGATATCATTAAAGCATGTTGAGAGCCACTATTGTGCTCTATGTTGTTTAATTCCTTGTGTGTGATATCATTACAGCATGATGGGAGCCACTTTTGTGCTCTATGTTGTTTAATTCCTTGTGTGTGATATCATTTCAGCGTGTGGGGAGCCACCATTGTGCATGAGCTGCTCTGTGTTGTTTGCACTAAAACATGCAGTAGAGGAGGCCAGAAAGGAGTGTGGCAAGGACTCTTACTTCACACTAAGTAAGTACTTATCTATACTTCATCCAGTATATCTGTAACAACATCGTGTTCTTTCTCTGCAAGATAATTTTACCATAAGTTAGAACAGGAAGCCAGTATATGTCAAAAATCTTTAAACAGCACAGCTCACCCACTTAATGTTGTGATGATGCAGGTTGATAAAAATAGCAAGGATCCATGACAAAATTACTATTACTACTTTTACTGGTATTAATTATTAAACAAAAGCTGCTGGAGAATGACGCATTCAAAAAATGTTGAAAACGTTCTGATTGTAGAGCCAATAATTATATGTAGTAGCTGTTTTGATTGTTAAGCCAATATGTACATGTAGCAGCTGTTTTGATTGTTAAGCCAATATGTACATGCAGCAGCTGTTTTAATTGTTTAGCTAATATGTACATGCAGCAGTTGTTTTTTATAAGATAGCCAATACCAACATTTTTTACTTCAGATGGTCCTGCCACTGTGGAGAAAATACAACAGGCGTGTCTGACAGACATACACCAACTGGTGATTAACTGACCACAGTGGAGACAATACACCAGGCGTGTCTGACGGACATACACCAACTGGTGATGTTACACAACATAAATTAATGCATAAACGAAACTGTCATAACAAACTGGCAAAATATGATGATGAATTATGTAAAGCTCTGAACTTCAGAGTTAACATTATGTGTAAATAGACAAAAGTAGATGGTTTATTGTTGGTCAGTACTTTCAAAACAGTGTTTACACCAATCAAATTTACAAAAAGTTACATCGGTTTATAAAAGGTTGTACTGATTAAGGGGATGTGTGCAGTGTGGGCTCAAATTGTTGCTCATATTTGGGGCAATTAAATACGTTTTTTATTACTGTCCAACTAAGTAGTCATTTCATTATTAGAAGGAGAGGAGAAAGAGATGGGTTCTGTGAATGGGGAATGGATAAAAGCTATTATATAGTAATCCATAACAAACATCATTTTTTTAGCCCAGATGAGCTTTTGTGATGGCGTCATTGTTGGTCCATAGGTCGTCACACACGGATGGGTATCTAAGTGTCTAGGGTTAGTAATTTTTTTGACGGTTGTTTCCAGACACTTAATAAGTGCTTTTATGTGGCTAAATTTTGTTGTGTGGCTAAAACTTAACAACACAAGTAATCAGCAAAGGAGCCACTAAAATACAGATTTGTTAGAATTGTTCTCTGAAACCTCCCGACAGATATTCACCAGATTTGGTGTGAAACATTCTTATTTGATGCTCTCTTAAGTTTGTTCAAATCTTAACCCTGGGATCAAATATGAGCCTGGCGCAGGGGCTCGTCAGTTCTTTTTTTTTTTTTATTTAAAAGTATAATTCTCTCAAACTACAAGGCCTTGAGTTTTGATTGCATGTAGTATTATTTAATGATATCCCCTCGGATTTTGTTCATGTCATGACCTTAAGGTCAAAATTGGCCCTGCCCTAGGGGTTTATCAGTTTAATAAAGGAAAACCTTGATTTGAAAATCTTCTTCTAAAAAATAAACCAGACAAATTTGTTTATATTTGATATCAGTGATGCTCATGGGTAGGGATTTTAAGTTCAAATGAAGGAGTTTAGGCTCTATAGGGGTTCAGTAAGGGAACCTTTTTGGCATAAGTATACAATAAGAAATCTTAAAATTATTTCTTTTCTCCTCCATTTTAGAAATTATTTCGACTTGAGATTTGTAGCAGTCATAACAGTTGAGACTAGGTCCTGTAAAGGGCATTTAATGTCCATAAAGGGCTAGCAGAAGCCTAAAAAGCAATACAATTGTGACATTTCCAAAATATTCATCTCAAGAATTTGTTCATATTTGAATTAAATTATCCCTATGAATAGGGGTTTTTAGTTTGTTCAAATAAAGAGGCTAGGATCAATGTTTATGTAGGAACACTATGAGAAAACAGGAACTTCAATTTTCCTTATTTATTTTATGTGTGAAGCATTGTGTAATCATAATAATTAAGATTGGGTCCTTTAAGGAGATTTAATATCCATAAGGGACCAGCTGGGACCCAAAAAGGGATAAAAATTAAAATTCTTCTCAATAACTGATGGAGCTGTTTTGTCATATTTTATATAAATGTTCAATATCAGTAGAAGTTCAAATAAAGGGGCTAGATGAATCTCATGTGTGAATACATTTATTGTAATTTTATTTATTGTTAGTGTATATTCATTTTCAAAATATACATTTATGTTTAGATTATTAAATAATGTGTTCCTTGGTTGCTTTTTAAATCGCCGGGACGAAGTCCAAGGAGAGCTATTGTCATGCTGACGTCGTTGTCATCTATCGTCGTCTGTAGACACCCAGGTTAAACTTTTAAGTTTAAGTTTAAGATATCTATGCAACCACTCATTGGATGTGAATGAAACTTTGCATGTGTGTTCACCATCATCAGTGGCACACACACACACACACACACACAGACAAGAACCATAACTCTGGATTGCATTTTGGCACAGTTATGGCCCTTTTTGGATTTGGACACCCAGAGGCGAGCTTTGTTGGTCTTCTGACAACACTTGTTTTATTGTTTAAGTTTAGTAAAGAATATTTACAATATAATGATGGTGCTAAGAACCGTGTTTAAAGTAGTTTATCTTGTTTTTATGTTTTATTACATATTGTTGATTATTTTGTTATTGCTCCAAGATTAACTTCTACTGGCATTTTTTAAAAATATAAAACTCACTTTGTGAATTGTTAAAATATTTTACCTCCACATTTTTGCATTGAGATTATGATATCAAAGTAATTCTGTCATTTTTTTTAAATATTTTGCAATACTTGCTTATGTTTCATACATAAGTTATTGATTTTTTGTAGTCTTTCATTTTGTGTAGTCCATTGTTATTGTAACAAATATACATGATTTTCTTTTGTAGTAATATTTTATACAAGTGCCATAATGTTTACCGTTTGCTTTGCATTTATTACATTTATATGTAGTTTGTGTTATTTTCAGATAGCTTTTATTATACTGAATTTATAAAAAAAAATCAAGCCATTATAAAATAATTGCTAGATTATCATCCCTGCCCACCCCCTAATTTTATTTTTTATGTCCCCCCCCCCCCCCCCCCCCCCCCCAACTTTTTAATTTTCATAAAAAAAAATTTTTTTAAAAATTTAAACAAAAAATTTGGAAAATCTTCCCCACCTCCTTGGATGATAATCTAGCAGTTAATTTATAATAGCTTATTTGAAATGCATATTTTACTTTATTTAAAAGGTATATTTAAATTATATTATACTACATATGTTTTACATTTGTTTATTGTATTTTTGTCATTTAGAGCAGTTTGTTATACAATTTAAGAATGCACGAGACTCTGGTATCGAAAGGAAAAGTGGTAAAATGGTGTCTACCAGCAAACATTAGTTGTTAAAATTTGTATAGTATACTGAGTGTTTGTAGTACTGTGGTTCTGTTTACAGAACAATAAACCATTTGTGACCCATGGAATTTCAAACCCCATTCGATGGAATTGTATCAGCAGTAATATATACTATTGTGTATAATTGTCAATCAAGGGGTAGAGAGTTTGGATCCCCGCCTATCCAGTCTACGGGACATTTAATATACTGCATTGTCTTATCATCATTTGTCCTACACAGCTGATTCAAGTAAGAAAGTTATAAGCTATTTGCAGAGATGGGTGTGCTCAAGTACTGGTTAACCTTCCAGGATCCCAGGAAAGAGCGGTTAGGTCAACTGATAGTTTGTTAGCCCTTGATGGCATAAAAAACGATGCTAAATATTCTATAAGAAAAACATATTTATATATTATTACACATGTTTTGATACATGTTATTATATATGTTGTCATTCAGGATTGTTACACTGTTGTTAAACGTGTTGTGTTTATATTATATAATTAGATAAAATATTTAACTGGAAAAGTAATTCTTTGAATTATTTTATACCAAAACTGTAGTCCTGCATCATTGTTTTGTGTTGGGAGATGTATATAATTTTTCAACACATTATTAATTACATAGTGTATGTTTTAGGTTTCCACTTGAAAATTACCTCCCTTTCATAACGTTAGCAAGATTGTTACGCCCAAGAAATTAGAGCTGTGTAAAGTGATTGGGCATTATTTTTGTTGAAAATGCATAAAATTGTTATATTTTTTGTGCATACAAGAACATTTTCATGATTTCTGCCAAGTTTGGATGTCATTGGGTACTGTTTGATGAAGTTATAACACATAAAAGATGCTTAGTGATACACTACAAGAAATGGGCATAATTGCCATAAATGAAGGGGTGCCATCAAAAAGCAACCTGGTCAACCCCATTGTTTTTCTGCATAATTGGTCCAACAGAGGATTATCTATGGGAACAAGGCACTTTTTGAACCATTGGTAATGTATCCAGTGTTTCAGAAGTGTGTTTCTCTATATGTAGAACAGTTCAATATTAATTGTTGTGCGAGACGTTTACTTCAACTAGAGAATAATCTTTAGAAGCATCAATTTACATTTGTGATGTAACCCCTTCATTGAAACTATAAAAAAGAATAGAAATCTGAAAAGGTACCGCCCAAAGAAACTGATTTGTCCATATGTCTATTGAAACAATGTATGCGAAGATGCTTCGAAAAGTTTATATCCTAATATAGAACAGAAATATAAATTTAACGAGAACACCAAATAATATTAAAATTCTTTAATACTTATTCAATAAATTTAATGACGATGTGAATAAAAATACAAATTCAGTCATGACATGATAGTTTTCAAAAATTAGGAAAACATTTTTACAATGCTTTCCACTCTATAACAAGTTCATTTAAAGTATAATATAACATTTCCTATAGCGAGTATAATATATGAAAATCTGGCACACCGGTATTACAAGTTTTTATTCATCCTCTTTTTCAACATTAAAATGATAATGTACAAGACTACATTCCGTAATGCCAAACACTTGCTAATATTAGCCAATTTATTCTCCTGGACACTGCCTACACCTCAAATTGATATACATTACATGGTGCAGTTGGGGTATCAGACAAAAGCATACTTCTAGTTTAACAGTACTGACTTTCTTCCAAGCATTAACAGGGAACCAGACAACAAGCATACTTCTAGTTTAACACTACTTAATGCAGTCAAGGCATCAACAGGGTACCAGAGAACAAGCATACTTCTGGTTTAACAGTACTGGATGCGGCCTAGGCACTGACAGGGTACCAGACAACAAGCATACTTCTAGTTGACAGTACTGAATGCAGCCCAGGCATTGCCAGGGTACCAGACAACAAGCATACTTCTAGTTGACAGTGTTTAATGCAGCCCAGGGATTGACAGGGTACCAGACAACAAGCATACTTCTAGTTGACAGTACTGAATGCAGCCCAGGCATTGACAGGGTACCAGACAACAAGCATACTTCTAGTTGGCAGTACTGAATGCAGCCCAGGGATTGACAGGGTTCCAGACAAACATTCTTTTAGTTAACAGTACTGAATTCCTTCCAGGCATTGACAGGGTACCAGACAATAAGTGTACTTCTAGTTGGCAGTACTGAATGCAGCACAGGCATTGACAGGGTACCAGACAAACATTCTTTTAGTTAACAGTACTGAATTCCTTCCAGGCATTAAAAGGGTACTAGATGACAAACATACTTCTAGACTTCTAGCTTAACAGTACTGAACGCATGGACGGATCCAGGATATCAGTTCAGCAGGGGAGGTTGGGGGAGGACACAAAATCTGAATAGACACACAGGTTTTTTAGCAGAAATACAGTTGATTTTAATATAATATGGAGATTAGAGGGCTGTGCGCCAGCTATTTTAAACAGTATATCCGCAACTTGAATGCAGCTTAGGAAATGACAGTCAGAGAAGAAAAATGTTATATGCATTATATATTGTAGTCACTTTCTTGTCTGGCTGACACAATATAGGGTAGAGCATTCAAATGCTTACTTTCTGTTTATAACTTGATATACTCTCTCTTACTTGATAAACCATTTCCACCAATAATATCACACCTTCTTTGAAGAAAAGTATAACATCAAATATATTTAGTCAACCAAAATGAACTCAGTTGCCTCAAACATTTTCTCCCAAATACATACATGGTATACAGTACAATCATTAAACCAAACTGATCTTGACTGACTTAAAAATTTTCTCCCAAATAATACACATTATACAATACAGTCTGTCTGTTGACCTGCCTAATACCTAAGATTTGTTTTGCTCGTGTTGATTATTTGTTTTCTGATTTTATTAAATTTTTGTGTCCATATTTCGTACACAACTAAAACATAGTTTATAAAAAATAACTTTCACTAAAAATTAATCCTGCACTCCATAGATACGCGTTTTCCCACACCAATCACAAAAGGCCTTTGAAAACAGTGCAGGAAGAGATCAGATTGCTCGTTACAAGCAATCTGAACACTTCCTGCACTGTTTTCCACTCTGTCAGTTAATATAAACATAATTCACCCATTGCTGATACGTGGTGAATTGATACTTTCAATTTGGAAAAGTCCAAGAAAATACTTATGAAGCAAAGGGTTAAATAAAGCTTAAAAGCTGTTTTTCAATATTAACTCTAGATATTATAATACTAGTACTAGGATAGGATTGCCTTCAAATTTTTTAGACGAGATATGATATTTTAGGATTTTTTTAATCATGATGGCATTAATTTTAAATGATTTCCCTCCAACTTTCAATTAAATATATAAATAGTAACTAGCCTGATTATTCTGTTAAATTTAGGCCCAGTTCTATGTTTTTATTAACAATTAATATACAGTCAAACCTGTGTAAGCGGTCACCTCTATTAAGTAACCACCTGTCTGAAGTAGTCACATTAGCTATTTCCCATTTCTATGCTTTCAGAGCAAATTTACCTGTATTTAGCAACAACCTGCCATTTTTGCTCATTCCTGTGACTGGCTACTTAAGACAGATTTGACAGTATGATAAATTGAAGAAGTAAAGAGGATGATGTTTGCTTTTATTCCTGGAAGATATATTAAGTATTACAACCCCCATTCCATCCCCACTCCCACAAAAAAAGTTTATATTACCGTCCCTGAAAATAAATTACTAATTTGAATTGTTTTCCACTAATGGAATACTTGCAGCTAAAATAATAAATAATTATCTATTGTAAGCAGGGGCAAATTTTGACTGATTGGTTATTATTACTTTAATGGGGTTGAATGAATGAATGAATGAGGTTTTACAGTGTACCAACACATTATAGGTTACTTCAGGCGAACAAGAAGGAAGATTCGAGGTTCGCTCTTCATGTACAAAAATAACAAATTAACATACAGATTTAAGAAAATACATCAATAAATGAATATGCAGAATGAACCTAGAACCTAGATACCTGCAAAACTGCAGTTTCACCAAATTTTATCGTATTGTTCAAATTGTCGCTTCCTACGACATGCATGAGTCACAGTGATCCTTTTCTTGTCATCACCATTATGGCTCCCTGCAACCATACATGGGTTGGTTACTAATGGGGTTTAAATGCCAACGCATGAAAGGTTACATAAGTACGACATACCCAATTTTATTGGTTGAGGAAGACCTCAAAATCAATGAGGAAGACCTCAGAACTAATTGAGTAGAACAAACATCCCTCCGCAAGTCACTGGCAAACTAATGGCAACTTTGACATACATAGTCCAGCATACTGTTGTAGTCAAGTGGTGCTGGTAGTATAGTTAATGTGAAGTATATCAGTATATCATGCTAATAAAACAAAACTGATGGCAACTTGGACATGTAAACTGACTGTGAGCAACTTCTTACAGAATGTTTTGACTTGGGTTTAGGGCACAAACACTACAAAGATTATATAACATCAACAGGATGAAATATTCCAGGCCGACTCTACTTAAATAAAAATAACAAATAAACATACAGATTGAAAAAAAAATCAACAAATTAATATACAGAATGAACCAAGAAATTCCATACCTACATCAATACAGATTTTCAGCAAAATACACAATTTGTCCCCACTTATGATGTGCATAAGCTCATCACTCAAATGGCACCTTGGAACCAGACAGGGAGGTGTGAGTGGGGTGGGGGCTGATAATTTACCACAATAATAAGCATGACAAAAATACCAAAATGAACACACTACACATTGAAAGATTATCATCCCTCTGCAGAGATTGAACACACTACACATTGAAAGATTATCATCTCTCTGCAGAGATTGAACACACTACACATTGAAAAATTATCATCTCTCTGCAGAGATTGACAGTGATCTTATTGTTACCTGGCAACACACAGACTGTTATCCGACAACACACAGTTTTACCCGGCAACACACAGATTGTTACCAGGTAACACACGGATTGTAAATTCTAAAAAACATATCAGGTTGATCTCCATGATAAAGACAGAATATTATACCTTATTCATAGTTAACAATTATCTTACATATCAATCTTAAACAAGTTGTAAATATCAGTTTAACCCCAGAGACTTCTTAAAAACAAATATTTGGTTAATCTTCACTTAACTTGTAATTAACAATTCATCCCCAGTGACAGAAAACTGCAAATTTGCAAATTAAATAAAACAGTGCTTGGAGACCCGCTCTGTCACAACTGTTCCAGACTAAAAATAAATGCAATAAACATAAACTGTAAAAACAAAATTAATACGACACGTAGCTTCATCGCTTTTTCTAATAATTACAATAAAAAGTAAATGCTAAAATAAGTGAAAATTTATTTTACTATTACAAACAATGTTTTCTGCAAAACAAAAATAATTTCAATTTCACTAAACTGAAGATGTCATTCAAGAAACAACTGTTGTAACGAAAACAAGACAAAGCTAGACACGTGCTGCTAATGTCACGTTCACAACATGGAGTGTTCATTAAAAAATCAGTATTGTTAGAAACACCCATTCTAATGTTTACATAATGGGTCTACCCCAGTACCCGGCATCTCTAGATTCAGGTCTATTATACCTCGATGTTAAAATATGGAATTCCCTTCATGTCCCACAATTCAAAGCAATCTAACGTCATAACCAAATGTGACGTCATTGAACTTCTGCTGAAGCAAATTACCAATCAGCGTACCTCTGTCGTGAAATGGTCCCCAGCAGGGAGAGCTGGTACCATTTCTACAGTCTAATACAAAACACATGTTGCTGGCTCCCTGCTCACAATATGAAGTTTTATTAATAAAACATTTGTGATGGGAAATTGCTGTTGACATGAATGGAAAGGACACAAAACTAGTGAATTTTTGACACACAGCTAGCATTAAAGATCCAGTATTATGGGAATTAGATGTAATAAATACGAAAACATATACTTAACAGGCCAAACCTTGCCAAGCATTGCTGGAGCCCTTATCACAAAATTAAACCTTTACAAGGAAACTAACATTGTGGGAACCAGCTGTTGTAAAGAAAATGAGAACACATGACTGGTCAAAAAATCTTGCAGGAGCCCTGCTCACAAAAATAAACTATTCATAAGGAAACTGCCATTGCGTTAAAGCTTTTGTAATGAATACATGAACACATTACTGTCTGAAATATGTTGCTGGAGCCCAGCTCACAAACTGAAGTGTTTGAGGCAGTGAACAGTAAGTGTTTGTATAATACCAATATCAAGTCTGACTGAATCAGCAGCAGTAGTCATCTTTTCAGGTTATAAATAGCTATAATGCAATAATTCTGTTTTTCAAATAATGGTTCCCGGCCAGGAGACAACATGTAGAGACACGGCGCCAGTGGCATGTTTAAGTATTTCTACTGCTTTAGCGTGTGATACATTCTCTAGACTGGTATTGTTCACACTGAGTATCGTATCACCACATCTGAAATAGAAACACGAAAAAAATGTTTTTAAATTTAATGACTGTCAGTATTGATGATTTTTTTTTATAAATTTTCATGTGTTGGATACAATTTGTGAACTTTTACCAGTGAGCAGATTGTGATAACCCTTACCTCTACACATACAGAGGAATTGTCTAGTTCTCAAATGTTTACTTTGTTTTAATGAATTTTTTAATTTCATTTTATTAAGTTATAAATTTGTGCCACTTGCAATATTCAATACAGATTGAAATATTTGGCAATACAGATAAAACCATAATATCTGGCTGTGGAACTCAGTGTACCACAATGGCAGTAGGTGTAAAGTGAGAAGCAGCATCTCCTGATATCTTGGGATGTTATGGTTACTTTGCTTTTTATTGTTATCCGTCTTGTTTAGACATACTTATCTTGTATATTTATTATTTTTTTCTTTAGCAGAGTTGTGTTTTATAGAATACATGTATTTCTTTTAATAGATTGAATTGATTGATAGAATATTAAGCATTATTTTATGCCATCGAGGGCTAATAGACGATCAGTTAACCTGCCCCACTGTTTCCTGGTATCCTGAAAGGTTAACCAGTACTTGAGCACACCCGCAAGTAACTGATAACTTTACCACTTGAATCAGTGATGAGAGACAAATGATAATGAGACACAATGTAGTATGTCAATCATCACAGAGTCTTTTAATAAGGGAACAGTTTAAATCTATTTACCAATATATAAACACTTACTTAAGTCTGCCATCTTTAAATGCTGGTGTTTCCAAGACAACAGACTTAATATATATAGGAAGACAGCCCTGTAGACAGTCGGAGCCCCCAACTACCGAGAACCCTAGACTTCCGCTGGGGCTCCGTAGAAGTGTTACTGTCTTTATTGTTTGGCACATTCTGGAAAATAGAAACCAACAATGAAAATACTAGAGCTGTATTTGCAACTTGCATTAACAAATAATGTTATTCAAATGAGCAGCTTCTGTAATCATCCTTTAACTTTTAATGATAAACCACTCAACACAGAAGCTTAAATATTTACAAAGTGAAATAAAGAAAATTAATGCCTGTTTAGATTCCATGTGGTGTCCTGTCTGAGGTCTCCTACAGCCTTAGTCAAACAAGATGCTATGAGTGGAGTGGTGAACATAATGTATGACCATATATACTAAAGAAGAGTTTGTGATCAGTGCCTGTGACTTCAAATGCCTATAAAGCTATATTCTGATTTAAGGATTCCTTTGTAGAGGTTTAAAAGTGATAGAAGAAAGAATCATTAAACTAAAAATGTGTCTATAGTATAGGACACAGATGCCCAGGCTATACCAAAAATTAAGTAAAAAAATGGGCATGATTCGTGTAAAAATTGACCAAGTTTTATGAAATATCAATCTGTGTACAATTCTCCACTGTAATATGAGATTTAACCCTTTACCCCATAGATATGCATTTTCCCGCACCAATATCAGAAGGCCTTTGAAAACAGTGCAGGAAGAGTTCAGATTGCTCATAACGAGCAATCTGAACACTTCCTGCACAGTTTTCCACTCAGTCAGTAAATATAAATATAATTCACCCATTGCTGATAATTGGTGTATAAATGCTTTCAATTTGGAAGAGTCCAAGAAAATGCTTATGGAGCAAAGTGTTAAAACATGTTGTATACAACACTATAGTAATTTATCCATCCGTAAGTGGAGTTTATGGTCTGATGTTGTGTTTGCTGATTTTTAATGTGCAGTAACTACAGTCAAACCTGTGTAAGAGGTCACCTCTATTAAGCAGCCACTTGTCTTAAGCAGCCACATTTTCTGTTTCCCATTTATATGATTTCAGAGTAAATAAACCTGTATTAAGAAACAAACTGTCTTAAAAGGTCACTTTTGCTCCTTCCCTTGACTGGCTGCTTAAGACAGTTTTTACTGTATATTTGCATCTCTATCCAATTAAGAAAATTGTTTTTATTGCACTGTTTTTTCAATGGCCAATAATCATGTGGGGCAGTGGATAAAGTGTTGGCGGTCAAAGGTTCGACGCTAGGATCGACCCGACAGTCTCTCAAAAATAACATCCTTAAATGGTTAAACTAAAAAGATGGATTTGAGAGTGATTCATATAAGCTCTGAGCTTTCTTAAACACATATTTAATAGGTTTAATAGGTCATCCCAGGAAGGAGGGTCGTACATCTTTATACTATGATCTGTAAATGTGTTTATTAATTAGTATTTCATAATAACTACGACCTTTTTATCATAATTTTATGCCAGAATAAATCTAAATTAAATATAAACTAATTATGAATCAAATGCAAGCAAAACACTTTTTATAGATTATTATTTACCTTGGTAACTGTTGCCAGTAGAGCCAACTGGGAACAAAATTTCCAATACTACTAGATGTCTCTGGGGCCTCAATTATCTTCAAGGTCACAACCTTTAACCCCGCATTGGCCTTGACCTGGGTCACAGCCTCAGAGTGTGACAGTCCCAGAAGACTGGTACTGTTAATTGATAACAGGAGATCACCACGCTGAAATATATGTCAGACTTTCACCTGATGTCATCTTTTAAAGGCATAAATGCCAACTTGTGTAATCTTTTACTGTAAATGGAGAATATTGGCAATTAACTCACAATATCGTGTCATAAATAAACAATACAAAGATATACATAAAACATACATATTTCTGAATGCATTCATTTTCAGAAGCTATATCATTTGTTTACCCTTCCTTTTTGGACAAATTGCCTTTGGTATTCCGATCAACCATCATAAACTGTGACAGTGTTAATATTTGTGTGCAGATACATAGTTTACACCTGATCAGGTTGGTGCACAGATATTTACGGAAATGAGAAGCTAAATGTAAATATTGACAGTACTTTTTCGTGTCCCGTGATGAAGTCTCGTCCATATTTTGTTTAGCATTAATTTAATAACACTTAGGTTAATTATGGCATTGAATTGGTATACACACACACACTATTTTATGTCCATAACATATAGAGAAAGTCTCCATTTGCAGCTTTAATGTGTAGTTTGCCTATATAATCCCTTTAATGTGCAGTTTGCCAATATAATCCCTTTAATGTGTAGTTTGCCAATGTAATCCCTTTAAACTACATGAGAAAAGAAAACCTGTAGAATATAGACGTTACACTAAAAAAGATAATTTTCTCTATCATTTCCTATATACCTGAATTTGACCCGACTTGCCAAGGCACCCCTGTGGGTTGATATTGGTGACATATACAGGGGTGTCTCCACGAGGGTTACACATACCACCGGCTACGCTAATGCCCAGTGATTCTGATGGATCCTGAAAAAAAAAATATATTGTAATTTAATTCATTTACTTAGACTCCTTCAGGCCCAAATTGAAATAGTGTTTGCTTGCAATCTCCCTACTTACACTTTAAAAATGCTGTATACTCAAAATCTTATTTTCAGATTTTGGAAACTGTTTTATTTTATTTCTTCCAGGCATGAACATGCATGTGTATGCCGCTTTACTGCATTATTTGAATCAAAATATTTTTTTAATATTAAAAAAAAAAAAAAAATTTCAATCTACCTGCTCAATTGGAAAACTAGAATCGGGAGACAACAAAACAAACAAATTTTTAATTTAGGTTAACTAGCCTCAGGGATGTGTTTGTGATCCTTGGAGAAGTAGGCAAACCTTTTTTAACATAAGAGCTTACAGTCATATCCCGATAGCAAGATCCAAATAATCAGACATTAGCCTAGAATGATTAGGTTTCTGGTAATCCGACAAATAAAATGAACTTCACTTATTAAATTTTCACCTCACCGCCCATTTTCAGAGCTCCATGTTGTCTCTACAAACTTAACAAGCATTACAGAACATACTGGTAACACAATTATTTAGCATGAAACATCTTTTCATATGTCTAGACAGTCTATTACATCTGCAAATTCTTACATGCTAGCAGCATCAATTACAATGACTATATCCCCATAAATAAACACCCCCAGGGGTGATGTATTTTTTTAAAAGTGTGTGTGGGGGGGGGGGGGGGGACATTTATACAGGGGAATATGGTATATATTGTCAATGTGGGATCTTTATACACATGTTAAATACAGTAAACTGACATGTACACATCTCATTATGTGATATACAATATAAGGTGCAGTCTCAAGATCATTTACCTCTCACTGTTAAAGTCGAAGGTTCAAGTCACGCTCACTCCAAAAACTTTATGTAAGAAAGTTTACCAGTTACTTGCGAAAGGACGGTGGTGGTTCTACTTAGATTCATTCTGAGGTCTTCCTCCACCAGTAAAACTAGATATGCCTTATATAACTGGAAATGTGTTCAAAATAGCTAAATGCCATTAAATATATATATAAAGTTGAGCATGTATAAAAGTAAAGTAATGCGTTTGTTTATTATAGTATCACACCTATTGACAGGGCCAGCCACACTGGGCATTTAAGACACTTTTATGCTGTACACAGTTACTTCCCAAAAGCTATCATTGTCAGCTGTCAGGCTGTTAGATATTGGGTACCCCTCAATTTAACAAGCTGCTGGGTGAGCAACCGGCTGCATCAGAAATAATCAAAGTGCTCCCACCAGGATTCGAACCTTAGACCTCCTGCTTCTGAGGCGGACGCCTTAATCACTAGGCCACGGAACACGGTATATCTGTAAACAAATCTGAGCTTATGGTTATATTACTGAAGGTGCTTTAAAGGATGCAGTAAAGCCGTCAAAGATGTTGGCTAAAATGTTTGAACTCACTTTGGTAATGCTGATGATGAGTTCCCGACACTTTTTACACATTGCCCAAACTGCCTCCCCTGATTCAAGGTCAACAGTACAGAGAGCATCAGAGGTAGATCGTATAATGTCTGGAGTCTGGGGTCGACTCTTACGAGATATCACAAATTGCACTTTATCTGGACTAGACTGAAATGCAAAAGTTATTCAAAAATGGATATTCATTACTTGTGAGTGAGTGAGTGGTTGGGTGGGTGGGTGAGTGGGAGTGAGTGAGTAAGTGAGTGAGTGAGTGAGTGAGTGGGTGGGTGGGTGGGTGGGTGGGTGGGTGGGTGGTGGTGGGTGGGTGAGTGAGTGAGTGAGTGAGTGAGTGAGTGAGTGAGTGAGTGAGTGAAGTGAGTGAGTGAGTGAGTGAGTGAGTGAGTGAGTGAGTGAGTGAGTGAGTGAGTGAGTGAGTGAGTGAGTGAGTGAGTGAGTGAGTGAGTGAGTGAGTGAGTGAGTGAGTGAGTGAGTGAGTGAGTGAGTGAGTGAGTGAGTGAGTGAGTGAGTGAGTGAGTGAGTGAGTGAGTGAGTGAGTGAGTGAGTGAGTGAGTGAGTGAGTGAGTGAGTGAGTGAGTGAGTGAGTGAGTGAGTGAGTGAGTGAGTGAGTGAGTGAGTGAGTGAGTGAGTGAGTGAGTGAGTGAGTGAGTGAGTGAGTGAGTGAGTGAGTGAGTGAGTGAGTGAGTGAGTGAGTGAGTGAGTGAGTGAGTGAGTGAGTGAGTGAGTGAGTGAGTGAGTGAACTATGAAAGAATGAAATAAACAAGGGATATTGAAATTCCATGAAATCCAGGTTTTCCATAAGCAATATATTTGTTCAGGCACAGAAAATTGAAAGAAACTACTAAATTTGAAGCTATATGAATAATTACTATAATGAAACAACAATAAAAAACAATTGTCAATGCAGGCAACATATACCTTCAGTTTTAATCGATTTGCTTGTTTAAAACTAATGATAACCATTTTGCTATTTTTACCAACAATGACCTTAATACCAGTGACCCCATAACCAATCCCGATCTCTGTCTTGATATTAACTACATATGTACCACATTTAAATCTAATATCTCATTTCTTCCTAA
Organism: Panopea generosa; assembly: GCA_029582155.1. NCBI lineage: Eukaryota > Metazoa > Mollusca > Bivalvia > Adapedonta > Hiatellidae > Panopea > Panopea generosa. The sequence goes on along the minus strand of CM055902.1, from coordinate 40,471,080 downwards.
AGTTTTTGAGTAGAAATTATTATATTTTTTATTTTAAGTACGAGTAACATTGACCTTGATTCCAGTGTCTGATTACAAAATTCCAATCATTGTCTCAATATAAGCTGCAGGGACCGATTAGCTCAGTCGGTTACGCATCTGACTATCAATCCAGGGGTCGTGAGTTCGAATCCCCTCCCGGCAACAGTCTCCATGATGATTGATGTGTCTCATTATCATTTGTCTCTCACCACTGATTCAAGTGGGAAAGTTATCAGTTACTTGCGGAGATGGGGTGTGCTTGAGTACTGGTTAATTCCAGGAAACAGTGATTAGGTTAACTGATCATCTGTTAGCCCTCGATGGCATAAAAATGACGCTAAATATTCAATCAATCAATAAATCAATATAAGATACCTCTGTATTAAGTGTTTAGCAAAAAGCTCATTTCTATATAAAGTTATTGAGCTATTATTCAATTATTAGTTACAGAAATCCTGAATTGTGACCTTATATGCCATCCCAAACCCGTGTACCATCCCAGCTTTTGTCTCAATATATTATTTTATTGATGTATAAACTTTCATTCAAATAGCTAAATCAAAACTGAAGTTATTGAGCTGATCAATTTTTTCTATATTTAACAAAAGCAACCATGACCTTAATCTTTTAATGAACCCATGTGCAATCCCAACCTTCGTCTTAATGTCAGCTACCTATAAACAAAGTTTCATTCAAATAACTCAATCCTATTTTAAGTAACAGTGACCTTGACCTTACTAAATTTTTACTGAAGTGATTGATATGAAATTATTTTTGTAATATTAGTGACCATAACCTTAATTCCAGTGACCACACCTATTATGCAATCCCAACCTTCATTTAAAAAAAAGCTACCTATGTACAAAATTCCATTTAAAAAGATCAGTATTAACAAAAGTAATTGAACAGAAACAATCAAATGCACAACATCCCCTAAACTAACAATTTTGAAAAACTTGGTTAAAAACAGGCAAAGAAACAAATTATGAATGAATGAATGAATGAATGAATGGATGGATGGATGGATGGATGGATGGATGGATGGATGGATGGATGGATGGATGGATGGATGGATGGATGGATGGATGGATGGATGGATGGATGGATGGATGGATGGATGGATGGATGGATGGATGGATGGATGGATGGAGGACGGACGGACGGACGGACGGAAGGATGGATGGATGGATGGATAAAAAGATGAATGAATGAATGAATGAATGAATGAATGAATGAATGAATGAATGAATGAATGAATGAATGAATGAATGAATGAATGAATGAATGAATGAATGGATGAATGAATGAATGAATGTTCTGTGATGGATCAATACAGAAAAATTAAACATCCGTATAAGATAATTTTCATGTCTTAATGTCCCTAAGACAGATATACAGTAGAATTAAACACCTGATAAATCATGACAGTTGAACCGATATAAAACAAGTCAAAAGAACATACTGTAGAATCTGGTAAATAAGCATAAGAGCTTATATTAATTTTAAGGACACTTTATGCGCCTATTTTCATTAAACGCTTAAACGTAAGCCCTAAACTATGTGCCTATATCTGATATACGCTTAAACATTAGCCCTATGCGCCTATTTTTGACAATTTGTACAATGCTTACCTCAGTCAAGGAAGCGCAAGTACAATATCCCATTGCTAACTGTTCACCACTTCAAGATAACAAAAATGCAACAATCAAGTCCGTAGCTCAAGATCAAATATTGGAATTGAAAGTTTAACAAAGTTTATAGATACATGCAGAATGATGGCAAAAAAACTGTAGTTACAATTCAAAAATTATTCTTTAAAACCGCCAAATTTTGATTTATTGTTACTAAAACTATCCAAACAACATGATTGTTGCGAAATATTTGTCAAACAGACTTGTATATGTGGGAGATAATAACCCATACAGTATAAGGAATGATGTAAATGGAATTTTAAATGTTAAAAAATCAAAGACAGAGCTTTACAAACATTCATTTCATTATTCTGGGTCACTTTATGTAACAATCTGCCTACCGAAATTTGATCATCACCAAGTCTATAAAGCTTCAAAATTAATCTAAAAAATTATCTTCTGAAACTTAATTGTAAGTTGGAAATAAACTATTTGATTGACAAATGATTGTAAGTATTCAATAGAAATGTTTTTGTCATTGCATTTGTAAACATTATGTGAATGCTTGTTTTATATTAAATGTTTAATTACATTGTTGAATTTCATGTTCATTGTATGATTGTTGAGGGCCACAGGGAAGATTAGTGTAACTGTGTTACCCTCATTAAATAAAGTATTATAATTATTATTATTATTATTATTATTATGAAACCATTGTACTTCACCAAACAAAATATGTACAAAATAACATTCAACAATCACAGGCTAGTCAACAGATAAAAACAATTGTCAACTTTATTCACAGTATTGGTTAATACTGTTAACAAGGTTTTAGCTGCTTCTTAAATGTTCATATATCTGTATTCAGCTATGCGCCTCATTTTAGGACAGGACAGGACAGGGACAGGGACAGGGACAGGACAGGACAGGACAGGACAGGACAGGACAGGACAGGACAGGACAGACAGACCTGTATAACTTTAGCCGCCTCATCCTGAGTGGTATACGACACATCTGTACTGTTGATCTCCAACACTCTGTCATCGGCTCTCAACCTCCCATCTAGGGCAGCTAAACTGTTTGGCACCTGTTATAATAGTGATGCTCACTAATCAATCTTACCGTACATGCTTCCTCTAAATGTTTATTTTATTTATTTTACTTTGATTGTGAAACAAGTTATTACAACTACGACAATCCTGCTCGAAGTCTTCCTGGTTAGAACCAGTACTAAGCATATGTGGAAAGAGTGTCTTGCTTAAGGACACCACCACACATAGACGTGGTGGAGGATTGACCCCACGACCCTCTGATCATGGGTTCGGTGCTCTACCACTGGACCGCGCACTTCATCTAAATGTTAATAATAATAAATATACATGTATGTATTTATTGTTAGTTTCAGTGTCAGTCACACATAGATCTTCAAGAAGCATGGATGTATGAGAAGGTAATCATTTGAAAAGTCTTTACCTTGATAACTTCTACAATGTCAAGGGTGGGAGCTTATATCATACGCACGGCATGTTCCAAAAGCTAGTTTAAGCCATTTTTTGTGTCAATATTGGGTGCAATGTGTGAATTTTATAGTTTCTGACAACCGTCTGGGTATAAGAGGGATCTATTTCTGCGATATACAATTCAGTGCAACCTACAAAATTCCTGATTATCTCAAAACAGCTGAGTGTCATGTCCAGTAGCGTTTACAATTAGAATGAAGCACAACTGTTTTGAGGTAATCTGGAATTTTGTAGGTTGCACCGTCAGTGACTGATCTATATATCAGTGATATAGATTCCTCTTATACCAAGACGTTCAATGGGAACTATAAAATCTACACATGTACCCAAAATTGATACAAACAATCACTATTGGAACAACGTTCCAGCGCCTTATTTAGCGGTGCACATGACGTAGGCTCCCACCCGTAACATTGTAGAAGTTATCAAGGTAAAGAATTTACAAATGATTTCAACGATGATGCCAACAACAATACTAATAATATAATAATAATAATAATAATATAATGATACATGTAATAATAAGATTTTTTTTCTATGGGAGAATTATTTGAACAATTCATATCTACCATGAGGCCCTCAAGGTCATACATAATATAACAACTTACCAAATTTAATATGTAAACCCCTGGACCATGTCTGAAAAAAGAATGAAGAAGACACGTGAAAATAATGTGTATTAGTATTAATAAAATCCATCTATGTATGACAAAGTTACAGGCCAGACACGAAATACTGGACAGAAGGATGGACAGACAGATGCCACGATTACTATATGCCACCCCAAAAATTTTGTAGGGCATAAAGAAGTTCAATCTCCAAGTTGAATTATATATTTAAAAAAAGTTCAATCCCCTAGTTTATTTTTGTACATATTGTGAAAAAATCAAACTCCAAGTTGAATAATGCATTAAAGAATGGCCAATCTCCAAGATAATCTACATGTACATTGCATATATCTTTATATCAAAAGTCCAGTTTTAGAGTTAAAATCTATTTCTAAAAATGTTCAATCTCCAAGATGATCTAGATGTATTTACTCATTTTTTTATAAAAATATCTCCATGAAAAAGTTTAAATACAAAATTGAACAGCAAAGTAGAATTATAATATATTTCACAGAAAGTTAATTTCCCAAATGAAATTCATTCGTATATTTAAAAAGTTCAAGGTGTCACTTAAGAATTACTTCCCTTACATGACGGTAGTAATATTCTTACGCCCAAGAAATTAGAGCTGTGGGCAATTTTTTTGTTGAAAATGCATAAAATGTTATATTTCTTTGTCCATATGGGAAATTGGAACATTTTCATGATTTCTGCCAAGTAATGATGACATTGGGAACTGTTTGATGAAGCTATAACAATTAAAAGATGCGTAGTGATACACTGCAACAAATGGGCATAATTGTCAAAAATGAAGGGGTGCCATCAAACCATCGAAACTGTGAAAAAGCAACCTGGTCAACCCCATGTTTTTTTCTGCATAATTGGACAAACAGAGGACTATCGATGGGAACAAGGCACTTTTAGAACCATCGGAAATGTATCTAGTGTTCCAGAAGTGCATTTCTCTATATGTAGAACAGTACAATATTAATTGTTGTGCAAGACCTGAGGGCCATCTCTAGGTTGAATCATGATGCTCAGCACATGCTAGGCAAATTTGCCCAGGTGAAAATCAAATGATATAGGATAAAACATTCATATTTTATTTCACAAAAAACTATTCTATTACATAAAATTATGAATTTAAACATAAAATCAAATAGAAGAAATATAAAAAAAGAAAAATATCAAGAAGGTAATTATGTGAGTATTATATTTCAATCATGAAAACATTATAAAACAGATAACAAATGGTGTTTAACTGTTAAAAAATGAATAAATTATCACCACAAAAACAAAACAGGTTCCTGCGTTACCACAGTACATGTATGTACCTAATTACTATTACACCAAAATACTTTTAATGTGGTTTGACGCATGTAGCACAGTGTTTTATTGGTGGAGGAAGCAGAGCTCAAACTAAACAACCTCGGCAGTTATTTTTAAATGATACCTTCGACAACTTGACCAAAGAGTAACCGACCGACTGAGTCAACCGATAGAATGATTTTCTGATTCATGCTTTAGTAGTTATTTGTAAATCAATAGCCTAAACATTTTCTGTGTTAAAAATACCTCATTGACCATATGATTTTAAAAAGATTTGCTGTAAGCTAAAATGGCGATTCTGATTAGGCTTATTTATGCTGACATTGGAAATTAAATTTTTTTTTTTAATGGGGTTTAACGCCATTTTCAACACATTTCAGATTATATATGGCATATAGTTTTACTGGTGGAAAAAGACATCAGACTGATTCAGACTGAATAGGACCACCTTCCTTCTGCAAGTAACTGGAAACTATCTCACATAAAGTTTTTGGAGCGAGCGGGAGTCGAACCTACGACCTCAGCAGTGAGAGGTAAGTGATCTTGAGACGGTGCCTTAGACCACTTGGCTATGGAGGACCCTTTGGAAATGAATTTAAAAAATAAAAGATTTAAATTGCATTTTTTTGCATTACCTTTTTATATATATTGTGAGCAGGACCATCAGTTCATCAATATTTTGAGATTAAGACTCATACTCAAAATGTCAAAAATTTGAAATTCAAATAACATCTATAAAACAGGCAAATCATTACAGTTATCTGCAGAATCAAGCTGTTTCAATGATTATTTAGGAGAAAATGTTACAGTATCACCCTTCTTACCCATAATTGTATGTTATCATGGTTTTGCAGAATCAGAATATATTGTTACTAGCAGTCCGAATACATTGTTGCTAGTAGTCCCAATATATTGTTACTAACAGTCCTTTTTAAGTCCCAATTAAGTGTTGCTAACAGTCCCAATATATTGTTACTAACAGTCCCAATATATTGTTACTAACAGTCCTTTTTAAGTCCCAATATAGTGTTGCTAACAGTCCAAATATATTGTTACTAACAGTCCCAATATATTGTTGCTAATGTAACAGTCCTTTTTAACAGTCCCGATATATTGTTGCTAACAGTCTTATATATTGTTACTAATGTAACAGTCCTTTTTAACAGTCCCATTATATTGTTACTAATGTAACAGTCTTTTTTAACAGTCCCAATATATTGTTGCTAACAGTCCCAATATATTGTTACAAACCAACATATTACTCTAGTAACATGTGGTTTCCTTGGTGTCAATGTGACTTACCTTTTACCAACAAGCTTTATTCCAAGTTGTCTGCTCTTTGACTTGTTCAGTGTTATTTTCAGTATTTCTGGAGAAAAAATACAGAAGAAATTATTAGAGGTATATTTTATGTGAAATGTTAGACAGTATTTTGAGCATTTCCACACTGGAGTATCATGCCATAGTCACACAGGCTTTCCCAACGTAGCTATTTAACTGACCCAATTGGGAGAGCTGAGTCTGTACTACAGGCTCAAAATGTGCATATTTGATTGGACTAGAAGCAGTCACATGGTGTCAATGGTAAAGCTGTTCTAAAATGTGCATATTTGATTGGACTAGAAGCAGTCACATGGTGTCAATGGTAAAGTTGTTTTAAAGTGTGCATATTGATTGGACTAGAAGCAGTCACATGGTGTCATTGGTTAAGTTGTTTTAAAATGTGGATATCTGATTGGACTAGAAGCAGTCACATGGTGTCAATTGTAAAGTTGTTCTAAAAAGTTAATATTTGATTGGACTAGAAGCAGTCACATGGTGTCAATGGTAAATTTGTTCTAAAATGTGCATATTTGATTGGACTAGAAGCAGTCACATGGTGTCAATGGTAAAGTTGTTCTAAAATGTGCATATTTGATTGGACTAGAAGCAGTCATTCTGTGTCAATGGTAAAGTTGTTCTAAAATGTGCATATTTGATTGGACTTAAAGCAGTCACATGGTGTCAATGGTAAAGTTTTTTTAAAGTGTGCATATTGATTGGACTAGAAGCAGCCACATGGTGTCATTGGTTAAGTTGTTTTAAAATGTGGATATTTGATTGGACTAGAAGCAGTCACACTGTGTCAATGGTAAAGTTGTTCTAAAAAGTTAATATTTGATTGGACTAGAAGCAGTCACATGGTGTCAATGGTAAAGTTGTTCTAAAATGTGCAATTTTGATTGGACTAAAAGCAGTCACATGGTGTCAATGGTAAAGTTGTTCTAAAATGTGCATATTTGATTGGACTTAAAGCAGTCAAATGGTGTCAATGGTAAAGTTTTTTTAAATGCGCATATTTCATTGGACTAGAAGCAGTCACATGGTGTCAATGGTAAAGTTTTTTTAAAATGTGCATATTTTATTGGACTAGAAGCAGTCACTCTGTGTCAATGGTAAAGTTGTTCTAAAATGTGCATATTTGATTAGACTTAAAGCAGTCACATGGTGTCAATGGTGATGTTTTTTTAAAATGTGTATATCTGATTGGACTAGAAGCAGTCACACTGTGTCAATGGTTAATTATATTTAAAATGTGTAAAACTGATTTGGCTTGAAGCAGCCACATGCTGTGAAGAGTTTAAGTTATTTCACTATGATTCCATCATAACTCGGTCAGACCCCACCATCCAAAGAGCCGGGCCATGTTAATTATATAAGGAACTACGTTCGATACACAGCACAATGGACAAAAGTCCAGTGTGGAGTAAGTGATGTCATCTGTGGAAATAAATGCTTATGATCCACTTTTGATAGATAATTTCCTTTGTATTATTTATCTAAAAAAGGGGGCAAAACTTTTAATGTTTGCATACATTAATTTTTGTTTTGTTTCTACTGAACATTACAGTGATCATGCACATCAAATTTTATTAAAAAAGCATTTGTTATGAATGGAAGTTGTAATTATAATTTGAGAGAAGGTTAGACGTCTAATCTCTGCATGAAGGAACATACGATATCTCGATATTTTCTTGCCATTCTTAATCTATTGTAGTATATTACCCTCTTTTTCTATAGGTCTTTCTTCCTCTGCCTTTTCCCTGTACACAGTGAGTCTACAGACAGGGAAGTACTGACTGAGGACTGCCTTGGCCATGAAGTGTGTAGACTGAGTAAGATCTTCACCATTAGCCTGAAATAGTCAATAGTTGTGAATCATTAGCCTGAAACAGTCAATAGTTTAGCATCATTAGCCTAAAATAGTCACTAGTTTAGCATCATTAGCCTGAAATAGTCACTAGTTTAACAACATTAGCCTGAAATAGTCACTAGTTTAGCATTATTAGCCTGAAATAGTCAATAGTTGAGCATCATTAGAATGAAATAGTCAATAGTTTAGCATCATTAGCCTGAAATAGTCACTAGTTTAGCATCATTAGCCTGAAATAGTCACTAGTTTAGCATCATTAGCCTGAAATAGTCAATAGTTTAGCATAATTAGCCTGAAAACCTGTGCACTTTTTTTTTTTTTTTTTTTTTTTTTTTTTTAATTTCAATCACTGAAAAGTGATCCATTTAATCACCCCGTAATAGGTCTGTGAGGGTCGGGGTGGGCCTCCACATAATCTTTGTGAGAGGACAAGTTGCAGTTACCATTTATCTATAAGTGAAGCAACAGTTTGATAAAATAGAAAAGTAAGAAGCCAACACCTTATCAAGAACCTTACCAAACAATCTGACTATACATTCTAGGATTTATCAACACAAGAACCTTACCAAACAATCTGACTATACATTCTAGGATTTATCAACACAAGAACCTTACCAAACAATCTGACTATACATTCTAGGATTTATCAACACAAGAATAAACTGTTGAAACTGTGTAAGCAGACACACTTGCTATCCCATTTTTATGCTTTCAATGAAAATTAATCTTTAATAAGCAACAACCTGCCTTAAAAGGCCACTTTTGCTCCTTTCATAGACTGGCTGCTTAAGAAAGGTTTGACTGTATACACTAGGAGCCCATGAGGAATTAGAGTGGTAGTGGTGGGTAAAATTAAAAATGGTGAATTGAAAAAATGCTTCTTCAAGTCTCCTTGAGTATCTGGTCAAAACTGAGAAACTGACTGGTTTCTGTGTTCTGTAATCATTTGGGTTGAGCAAACATCGCCCGGGAACCAATATATTAAAGGTGAATAACATTTTGGTAAACTATACCAGCCAGATCAGAACATAAATCCTCATACATAAAATACTTTATCTTACATATACTACATATAATAGATGACTCATCCAAGAATATTTCAAATGACAGTCTATTATTGATTCATATTACCTCTAGTATTTGGTCTCCGGGCTGCAGTCTGTCATCCCTGGCTACAACTCCATCTGGAAATACTTCTTGGACCACCACACATGCCTTCAAACACATAAGCATATCATATTAGAAATTTATACATTTTTCTCTGTCAAAAAAATTTCTATTATTTGACTAACAGACTTTAACAATCCTTTATGGCAAAAAAAATATGTATCAATAATACCACAAAACTTTACTTCAAGGTTACATTTAATAAACATTGGTTTAGTCCCTTCCCTACAACCTCAGCTATATTCAGGCTCTTGATTTACAATGTTAAAAAAAACTAAGAATATGATTAATTAGTAAAAAATCTACTTCTGTAACAAAAAAGACGTGATTAAACCCTGTAAATATTATCTTCCATAATGTAACATAACCACATGTATTATGGGCAACTCCATGATGGATGGTATATGACATTGTGTCTCATTATCATTCGTCTCTTACCACTGATTCAAGAAGGAAAATTATCAGTTACCTACGGAGATGGGGTGTACTCGAGTATTGGTTTACCTTCAAAGATCCCAGGAAACAGTGGTTAAGTTAACTGATCGTCTGTTAGCCCTCAATGGCATTAAAATGACACTAAATATTCAATCAATCAATTATTCAATATTATGGATAACCATGCGCAAAGAGTGTTTTTTCCTAATCTTTTGTGGGATTACGAGAAGGTTCACCAGAAAAATGCTTTAAGACATTATAAGATTGACAGCTGTTTTAACAAAATATGTGACTGAAGGAGAATGAGAGACAGAGAAGAGTGTTTATGGATTTCCTGTATTGATATTGTTGAAATTTTAAATTATCACTCTTGTGCGAACATAATTATAATTATCCATTTTGTTATTTGTCAAATAAATGAGCCAGTTTAATTTTGTAGAATGGCTAAAAAAAAAAACCCAGATCAAAACAAGATAAATAATGAAATATCACAAAATGTTCCAAGCAATTTATTAGAAAAATTATGTCCCAAGTAATTCATTTGAAGTCAAGCAATTTATTAGAAAAAAATGTGCCATCTTGGATTAGTTATTTGGGGAGTCAAGGCCGTATCCCCATTTTTGTCAAAAATGTCACATTGACTTTGGAAAAATATTAATATGATTTCTTATTATGAAATGGCCCATTGAATAAAAATGCAAATCTGATAAACAACACAAAAATGGCCTTTTGAAAATAAAGAGTTAATTTGATAAACAACACAAAAATGACCCATTGAAAAAAAAAGAAAATTTGATAAACAACACAAAAATGGCTCATTGAAAAAAAAGTAAATTTGATAAACAACACAAAAACGGCCCATTGAAAAGTTATTCCTAAAAAATCCCATTCACTGTTTTAAAATGAGTTGTTAGAAGAATTACTAGAAACAACAAGAAAATAGCACTACAAATGATTTATTATTTATAACTGAACATTGTCAGATATAAAAAAAATCTGGTGTGCTCAGAAATTGTAAACAAAAATTGTCCGCTTAGAGACCGAGCTGTGGTCCGCATGCTTTAACAAATACAGTCAAACCTGCCTTAAGCAGCCAGTCAAGGAAATGAGCAAAAATGGTCTTTTAAGACAGGTGGTTGTTTAATACAGGTTTTGCTCTGAAAGCATAACCATGGGAAATAGCTAATGTGGCTGCTTAAGACAAGTGGCTGCTTAATAGAGGTGACAGTTTAAACAGGTTCGACTCCACAAATATTGTAAACATTTAAAAATAGAGTAATGTTCACTTTAAAAGTTCTGGTTAGTTACATGATTTTTCAAATTTGGACATATTTGCAGAAATACAACCTGGTCATCATCTTTACATCACTGAACAAACTGTCATAAGTTGGTTATAATTGTAAAAACCCATCAACCAGGACCATGTGTGTAATACACCAAAGGGGAATAACTCTGTCAAACATAATGCGATTTTTACCTAAGTTCATCAAGGGTAATGACTTCTGAAGGAAGAGTTACTGAACCTGTGCTGTGCACCCCATTTCCCACTGTTATATTAAGTTCCAGTTAAAGACAGGAGATACAATTATGAACAGACAGATGGATTGCCGGGTAGACAAATAGGTGAAACCTACATTATCATGATCCTAATTATTATCCTGCTAATTGATTCTAATTGATGTTCAATAAATTACCGGTAATAAAAAAGACATTAAGATTCAATTTTTTTTTTAATTCATAGTGTTTATCGTATTAAATGTTTTATTATGTTTCTGTTACCAGCGGTGTATCACAGCCCCCGACTATAGACATGCCCAGGTCTGGTTGGTCCCTCTGTATCTCTATTGTAGATACCTCCCCATCCCCGATCGGATTCTTCCCTGCAAAATACAGCAAACAATCATTTCTTGTTGTATCTTCTTTTTACATAACATAAAGGATGATTTTACAATGCAACATAATTTTTAAGGTTAGTGCAGATATGACTAGAATTGTAAAAATATATTCAGTTTGAGTTATTCGATCCCATCCCCATACTGGCCAGTTGCACTGAGCTATTCCATCCCATCCACATACATGCCAGTTGCTCTGTTTTATTCCATCCCATTAACATACGCACCAGCTGCCCCCGAGTTACTGAGTTATTCCATCCCAACCACATACGCGCCAGTTGCCCTCGAGTTATTCGATGCCATCCACATACATACCAGTTGCCCAAAGTTATTCCATCCCATCCACATACGCGCCAGTTGCCCCCGAGTTATTCCATCCAATCCACACACACACCAGTTGCCCCAAGTTATTCCATCCCATCCACATACATGCCAGTTGCCCCAAGTTATTCCATCCAATCCACACACACACACCAGTTGCCCCAAGTTATTCCATCCCATCCACATACACACCAGTTGCCCCAAGTTATTCCATCCCATCCACATACACACATGTTGCCCCAAGTTATTCCATCCAATCCACACACACACCAGTTGCCCCAAGTTATTCCATCCCATCCACATACATGCCAACTGCCCTGAGTTATTCCATCCCATCCACATACATGCCAACTGCCCTGAGTTATTCCATCCCATCCACATACACGCCAACTGCCCTGAGTTATTCCATCCCATCCACATACATGCCAACTGCCCTGAGTTATTCCATCCCATCCACATACACGCCAACTGCCCTGAGTTATTCCATCCCATCCACATACACGCCAGTTGCCCCAAGTTATTCCATCCCATCCACATACACACCAGTTGCCCCAAGTTATTCCATCCAATCCACACACACACCAGTTGCCCCAAGTTATTCCATCCCATCCACATACATGCCAACTGCCCTGAGTTATTCCATCCCATCCACATACATGCCAACTGCCCTGAGTTATTCCATCCCATCCACATACATGCCAACTGCCCTGAGTTATTCCATCCCATCCACATACACGCCAACTGCCCTGAGTTATTCCATCCCATCCACATACATGCCAACTGCCCCAAGTTATTCCATCCCATCCACATACACGCCAACTGCCCTGAGTTATTCCATCCCATCCATATACATGCCAACTGCCCTGAGTTATTCCATCCCATCAACATACATGCCAGTTGCCCCAAGTTATTCCATCCCATCCACATACATGCCAACTGCCCTGAGTTATTCCATCCCATCCACATACACGCCAACTGCCCTGAGTTATTCCATCCCATCCACATACACGCCAACTGCCCTGAGTTATTCCATCCCATCCACATACATGCCAACTGCCCTGAGTTATTCCATCCCATCCACATACATGCCAACTGCCCTGAGTTATTCCATCCCATCCACATACATGCCAACTGCCCTGAGTTATTCCATCCCATCCACCTACACGCCAACTGCCCTGAGTTATTCCATCCCATCCACATACATGCCAACTGCCCTGAGTTATTCCATCCCATCCACATACACGCCAACTGCCCTGAGTTATTCCATCCCATCCACATACACGCCAACTGCCCTGAGTTATTCCATCCCATCCACATAAACGCCAACTGCCCTGAGTTATTCCATCCCATCCACATACATGCCAACTGCCCTGAGTTATTCCATCCCATCCACATACACGCCAACTGCCCTGAGTTATTCCATCCCATCCACATACATGCCAACTGCCCCGAGTTATTCCATCCCATCGACATATGAGCCAGTTGCCCTAAGTTACTCCATCCCATCCACATACCGGTACATGCCAGTTGCCCCGAGTTATTCCATTCCATCCACATACATGCCAGTTGCCCAGAGTTACTCCATCCCATCCACATACACACCAGTTTCCCCCGAGTTATTCCATCCCATCCACATACACACCAGTTGCCCCGAGTTATTCCATCCCATCCACATACACACCAGTTGCCCCGAGTTATTCAATCGCATCCACATACACACCAGTTGCCCAAAGTTATTCAATCCCATTCACAAACACCAGTTGCCAGTCTTCATTATGTGGAAAAGAACTAAAACTAAACAAACAGAACCTGAACTTCATCTTAAAACAAAGAGGATCAATAACTGTTTCATTATTAAACAAGCAAAGAATGTAAACTGACAGTTGTGAAAAAATTGCCACTTGTAATTAGTAGATAGGTCTGTTAATCAGCTCGCACTCCACTACCAGCTCTGTTCCAGGGCACGTCCCACATGTATTGAGAAATGGAATCAAACTCCGAGATGGATGTGTGTCAATAATTATGCCAATGTTCACAAATAAAGATGATGGAAATTGGGCAAATGTGTCTAAACAGATGATTTATTAGCAAGACATTTACCCACATAACCCTCCTGATATTTGTTAATATAAACAAGACAGATTCGCAGATTGCCTGTAAATTGATAAATTTGTTTATCTTCCAACGATGGACTGTATCATGGCAATAGATCAGAAATATTGTAATTATTTGGTCCCATTCTGACATGTTATTGGCCTTGACCAAAGAATTGCATCTAAAATGAATGTCCAAAACCACTTGACAAGTGTTATTTATCTGATTATAAACAAGAGGTCCAACTGGGCCTAATTTGTTCACCTGGGGTCGTATTCACCAACCATTCTTGAGAATATTCTTAGACTTGAGCTTGAAAATCCAAATTTCAACCTTAGATATCTAGTTTACCATGACATAAAGAATAATTGTGAGAGTTTATTTGACTATATATAAGGTGTCTCTACATGCATGCAAATATTAGTCTCAATAAATGCTCTCTAAGTTTGTTTTTCATAATTCATTCTGGAGTTAAAGCCTAAGATGATTCTTAAGAAAGCTTGATGAATACCACCCCTGGTTCTTACTTGTGAAGTTGTCAGATATTTAAAATTTTCAATGGATCCAATATCAGTTATGTTAAACTCAACGTTTAGTTTATAAAATGGGGCATCAGTGAACTATACAGCGAGATCCTTATCCCTTTACTCCATAGATACGCGTTTTCCCGCACTAAACACAGAAGGCCTTTGAAAACAGTGCAGGAAGAGTTCAGATTGCTAGTAATGAGCAATGTGAACACTTCCTGCACTGTTTTCCACTCTGTCAGTTAATATAAACATAATTTACCCAATATTTCAAAAGCCTTCTATATTAGGTGTCCAAAGCATCTATATAAAGTAAAGGGTTAATTGAAAATGAATATGATGTTATGTGGTAATTTAGCGTCGCTTTCAACAATTTTTCAGTCATATCGCAATGGTGTTGAGAGTTTTTTAAGCACTGCCACACTGGAGTATCACAGCAGTCCCATTATACTGACACTGCATGGACTGACCACACCTAGAACTATCCTCTCAATGCTGAGCGCCAAGAAAGGAAGCTTTTAATAACCCATATTTCAAGTCTTTGGTATGATCTGACCAGGAATCGAACCCATGACCTTCCGCATGCAGGGCACATGCTCTTACACCTGACATCTGCTGCGGTTTAATAAAGTAAAATAAGTACGTTATATGAGTCAAGTACTCAAGGGCAACATAAACATAAACTTTTAACCACGTAATGACACAAATAAAAAAAAAGGACTGAAATTACCACTAAACATGAAATATCCCTCTTTTCTTTGAATTCATAAGACATCTGACCTACCGCTTTCACGTCATAATGGCTGACAATAAAGGACACACAAGCTTTCAAATTATTCAAACAAGTAAATTAATTTGAAATCCTCTGATCAGAAACTTTTTTCATTGATACTGGGTGAAATGTACCTTGACGGGAAAATGTTAAATAACAATTGTATTTTGTATTTTATCAACTAGCTATTTAGACTTTTATTGTTGGCCTAGCTACAATCAGGTGGTGATCTGTGTATGGAAGTAGGAAACATGATCATCTGTCATCCAGAAAATAATTAATGATTGATTGATTAAATATTTAGTATCATTTTTATGCCATCTAGGGCTAACAGATGATCAGTTAACCTAACGGCTGTTTCCTGGGATCCTGAAAGGTTAACCAGTACTCGAGCACACTCCAACACCCCATCTCCGCAAGTAACTTTCCCACTTATATTAGCGGTGAAAGAGGAATGATGAAGAAACATAATGTCATATATCAATCAACACAGAGACAGTTGCCGGGCAGGGATTCGAATGCACGACCCCTAGATTAATAGTCAGGCATGTAACCGACTCAAAAAATAATTAAATAGGTACGACAGTCATTAGTCAATATTTGTATAAAATTGTTTATTGTTTGGGGTGGGGGAAATATGGGTTGAGGGGTTGAGGGGATTTATTGGAAATTTAGAATCATATTTATTTTAATAAATACTGTTGAATATTATTTAAACGATACAAATCACTAATTAATGTCAACTTTGATGATTTCAAGGGCAATAATTCTGGAGAACAGATACTATGGTCATTTTGACCATATTAGGCGGAACACATCACAACCTGGGATTATGAATTTTTGTTAATCTAAACCAACCATTACAAATTACACAAATTTAGTGTACCAAAATAAAAGGAAGTCTGTATTTGTCCTTATTCATACTAACATAATGTAATATACTATGTAAATAGTGTGACCTAGTTTACTGAAGTAAAAGTTGGTCAAATGAAAAAGAAATGTGTCCATTTAAAAGTAACAAAGAACGGAATATCTTTATTAACTCCTGCATAGATGGAGGTATTTTAAAGTTTACAAGCTTTCTTGAATATCTATTTCTATTATGAACTTGACAAATGTAATCACTTTTTCAACGCATGCCACAGTGATGATTCGGCAAGTTTAAATGATAACTTCCCTGAGAGATACTTGCATCAACATTGTCTCTCAGTAAACTGCCATTACTGCAACTTTTAAGTTATAATTGAAGTCTGTAAAACAAAGATGGATTTTAAAAACTTTTGTTTTATCAAAGGACAGTTATTTAATAAAAAACCAGCAAACCAATTCAATCTAATTTCCAATAAATTTAGGCCACTATAAATTAATTGCTAGATAATCATCCAAAATTTTTCTTAAAACGGGGGAGTGGTGGGAGAGATATTTTTTATCTTTTTTTTTATATAAAAAATAAAAAGGGTTGGGACAGCATGAAAATTAGGGGCAGGTAGGGATGATTAGAGATTTACCTGCTTGTTGATCCCTGTAGTGACACTCCCAAAGATGACTTTGTAATGCACTCCTGGGGCCCTGGAATGTACAGCCCAGACTTGACTTTATACACTTGGTTATTGCACCACGGCATCTGAAATAAAGTCAAACCTGTATTATAAAGCTGTCACATCTATTAAGCAGCCAATTGTCTTAAGCAGCCACATTTGTTATTTCCCATTTATATGCTTTCAGAACACATTAACCTGCATTAAACAGCAACTCGTCTTAAATGGCTACTTTTGCTCCTTCCCTTGACTGGCTGCTTGCGACAGGGTTGACTGAACAAGAAGAAATTGCTAACAGAGTACCAATGTCTTGATGAAATTAGACACCCAACTCGATGTATTATTTTATTCACCAGCAACAACCATAATGGTTCCTTGAATTGCTCACCTTGGGCATTGCAGCCCATCTTTAATGCCAGAACATTATGGTAATGTAATTTAATTACCGGTATGCATTTTTTGTCTGTCTAGATATAATATTCATCATTTGATGCAACTTAAAGGGAGAATATCAGGAAACATGCTATAAATGTCTTAAGAAATAAAATCGTTTTTGAAATAGATAAAAAGCATCTCATTATCATTAAGAAATAGAATCCAAATGGTTTGGTATGTCAAATCCACCAAAATGTGACATATAAGGGATATATAAATTGGAGCAGTAAACTTGAAATGAAATCCCCATTCTTACGATAGACAGCTCTTAAATACTGCTTTATGTCATTCAGACTCTTTTTAAGTACTACGTGTAAACCTGTATCAATGGTGGATCTTCTCTTTAAAAAACAGCATACACCTTTAACTCCGTCCCCCTAAACTCCCATATTTCATTAAAATTAACTATATTTCTATTGAAAAACATATGTGCCCATTCAGATATTTTGTTGTGCTGTTGTCCACCCCTGTGTATAATGGATCAAACTGAAATCAAATGAAATCACATGACTCATTTAATATGTCATAAAATCTGTTGCACTTTTAAGCGGGAAATCTATTTCAGTTAGGAAATCCCTTTTAATATATTATTTTGACATGTTTATAGATATCCTTTTTTGGCAATATGGAGTCAGTGTGTATATATAGGTATTGGAAAATAATGTTTTTAGCAAATATTAATTTTTTTTAAAATCCCAATATATTAACTTATATTCCCTTTAAAGGGAATTTACAAGGATTTTTCAAACTTTTAAACTTAGCTAAAAACATTTTTTTTTTTCAAAATATTAGGCATATATATACTCACTGACCCTATATTGCCAAAAGGATATCTATTTAAACTTTGGCTACGCACCTAGGAAAGACTAAAATAGATTTCTTGGTTAAAATTGCAACATATTTTGCGTCGTTTAATATGAGTCATGTGATTTCTTTTTGATTTCAATCTGATCCATTAAACAGGTTTACACATAGTGAAAAGTATTTCATCTTAGAAAGAGTCCAAATGATGATGGGAAGGTCGTCAAACATTATTTAAGTGCTGTCTATCTTTAGAATGGAGATTTCGTTTTAAGTTTTACCGCTCCAATTTACATATCAATTGTGTGACATATTGGTTGATTTGTCATACAAAACCATTTGGATATTATTTATTAATGATAATGAGATGCTTTTAAAAAAAACACTTTTTAATACACTTTTTAAAGCATTTTTTCCTGATATTTATACTCCCTTTAACTTGTTATACATTGTTACTCCAAATTATGAATAATCATTGATAAATTTACCATTTCATTAGGCAATAATAAATGAATTGCTAGATTATCATCCCGAACAGCCCCCTAATTTTCATGCCGCCCCAACCCTTTTTATTTTCATATAAATAAAATATATATATATATCTATATATTATTTATAAAAAAAATAATAAAAAAAATTTAAAAATAAAAAAAAAAAAAAAATAAAATCCTCTCTCTTTCCCCCATTTTTAAGAAAAAATTGGATGATAATCTAGCAATTAATTCATAATGGCCTTATCTCTATTGTATATATGTTCAGCATTGCTTCTGTTCAATAATTATTGTTGTATATATTTCATCAATATTTTGAAAGTTACTTTAACAGAAGAGCAGTTCTACCAAACCTTGTGGATGAAGACATCTGACAGATACAGATTCATGTACATGTACTTGTAATTGATCAGTGTACATCTTCTGTCCTTCTGTAAGTAACTAAGTAACTATTTATCCTGGGGCTTAACTCTGTTATTTCAGAGCCATGAAGTTCAATATATTTTTCAATATTCCAATATTTCCAGACAAAAAGTAAGAACATTAAAACACAAGAGTAAAATAACAAAAAGAGCATCAGGAAAGATCTCATCCACATTGAAAATTAATTAAACATACAATAACAATGAAGATTGATGACCTCAGTGATGGGAGAAACAAATTGTCTCAATCAATACCCATACATCCTCTCTCTTTGTTTAAACATTTGTCATGGAACTACCTATTAATAATAGATGTGTTGCGACTATTGCCACTATAAACTGTCCACAAAAGACCAGTAAATGTTTCATAGATGTGCTGGAATACTGGTTAACCTTCTAGGATCCCAGAAAAGAGTGGATTGATTGATTGGATATTTAGCGTCATTTTTATGCCATCGAGGGCTAACAGATGATCAGTTAACCTAACCACTGTTTCCTGGGATTAACCAGTACTCGAGCACACCCCATCTCCGCAAGTTACTGATAATTTTCCCACTTGAATCAGTGGTGAGAGACGAATGATAATTAGACACAATGTTGTATATCAATCATCACGGAGACTGTTGTCGGGTCGGGGATTTGAACTCACGACCCTTGGATTGATAGTCAGACAAGTAGCCTTGATATAATTACAGCAAATCATTCTCGTTATCTCAAAGTCCACTGTGACCAGTAAAATATTTTTCAGTTGTTTGAGTTGAAGTGTGATTTCAATGGTTCACCCTTTGTTCCATAAGCATTCTCTTGGACTCTTCCAAATTGAAAGCATTAATTCACCATGTATCAGCAACGGGTGAATTATGTTTATATTAACTGACAGAGTGGAAAACAGTGCAGGAAGTGTAACGAGCAATCTGAACTCTTCCTGCACTGTTTTCAAAGGCGTTATGTGATTGGTGCAGGAAAATGCGTATCTATGCAGTAAAGGGTTAAACATATGAAGGGACAATAATTTTTACTTTGAAATATCTGGAAGTTTGATATGACAAAGTTGACATAACAAATATTGATTATACATTCGTCATTCCGGTTCTGAAAGTTGGAGTATTTTATTTTGTTCTTCTTTCTTCCTATATGAATATGTCTTCATTGCTTTTTGTAAATAATTGTTGTCAGGAAGGGCCGATTTTAATGTTGGATAACTTGTAACCCAACCCTTTATCTACCACATGTATACAAAAAAAGCAATAAAATATGTTTAAAGTAAAGTATATTTATTACAAAAATTGCTTTAAAGTAATGTTTTATGTGTTGCAAATTAGTGTTAGACCCCCACCCACTCTTAAGTACTGACTGGACTTTTTGACAAAACAAGAAACAGCAAGTCAGTAATCAAGCGCATATCTTCAAATATAAGTCTGCTATAAACAGAGAAAAAAATGTAAAAAAATACATCATCAATATCATCCCCCATGGCGTGTGACCTAAAATTTCTTATATTAGATATTTTTGTCTCAAAATTTCACAAGGGAATTCTGGGTAATAGTTTAGTATGATTTTATCAGGATTTATCACAAACACAATAATCATCCAATGACCTTTAAGATCATCTGTATTTGCAGCAGCAATCCTCAATTATTATGAACTAGGGCCACAGGGGGTTAGTTACTGTAACCAAGGAAATCTGGATTTAACGCCATCCACCACAAAGCCAACCATGTCCCCCGAGATACGTTGATTGTGTCCAAGATTAATGTTACCAATTAAAGACATTGATAATTATGGTTTTATCATCTGTGTGCTGACTTTTATTAAAGAGACTTCCTAATCAAGTAGATATTTTTCACAACCAGCTATCTGACCAATACTTTAAAATCAACTGGTAGTAGAAAAATTATAGGCCTCACTACACAGTTGAATTTTGTTCTTTGTCCTCTGTTCTATATACCATAATGTCTAGGATTTCCACAGTAAGGCCTAAATTAATTAATAGTGTAGTTCCTTTTAAATGGAAATACAAAATAGGGTAGGCAGGTTAATTATTTATTTTGCGTTGTCGATACTATCCGTTTTCTGCGAGTATATGTTATGTCTGTATGTGGACACACTTGTCATATACGATGGCGAGGCAGCTCTTGCTGGAGGACGCCATGTTGCTGTTATCGTTACTATGATCACATCCGCCGGTGCACGTCCAGTGATCAGGTATAAAAGCTAAAGGCCTACAATACAGCCGAACCGTCACCACAGGGAACGAAAATTGTGGACACGACAGATACAGCTGATTTTCATTTTTTTTTTTTCTGATCTTTTATTGGAATAAATGTTTAGAGTTGACGGGAAATAATAAGGATTGTTGGGAAACCGGAATGAACTATTATTTAATTTAGGCCTAAAAAATAAATTCCACATAGAAGTGTTGTTTTTTTTTCATAGCAGGAATGTATCCCCATAAAATATTGCACAATAACTGGTAGGTTGACCAGCCTGGTTTTTTTAAAAGAAGATGCAGTGACACCCTAAGATTTTTTTAAAAAAGATGTCCTCAAATGCTCATAAATACATGCGTATGTTGAAATCCTATAAAAGTCACCTTTTTAACACCAGTGATGTCTTATTTTTATGTCTGCTTTTGCTCTACTCATCTGCAGCAAGAAGTCACAACCACTATCATGAACCATTTTGAAAATATTTCAAAACCAAATTACACACGACTTTTTTTAAGCGTAAGAATCATGTTACTGTGGGAAAAAGGGGTGTTACTGTGTAGTAAGAGGTTATAGGGACCTGGCATACATGTTTTCATGTGCATACTGTAAATTTTGTTTTTAAATTGTTGTTGATGTCAAACACTCCAACTTAAATTGTCACAACAATTTGGGAGTATATTGCAAAACAAGTATCTTAATTGGATATGTCCATTCTTCCTCATATGGCACGTTTTCTTGTAACATGATATTATTAGAAATGCGTCCATAGGAGACAGATGATATGTCAGTAAATTTTACCAAAATTAAGTTTGAAAAGGGGCCATAATACTGCTGTAAAATTCAAACAATGATTGCACATCAAACTTGGCCTGTATCTTTTAATTAGACAGTTACACACCAAACATCAATTAAATGCATAGACTCTTTCAAAAGTTACTGATTGGAAACCATAACTTTACCAAAGTTCAGTTTGAAAATGGGCCATAACTGCTGTTATATTTGAACAATGTTGACAAATATCAACTTTTTTTTTATAGTTAAACAGCTACACACGAAATATTAATAAAATGGATAGATCTTTTCAGAAGATAAATGTGAAATTAGATCAACCCAGTTAGAGTTCAGATCCTTAATATCATTTTTATATTGCAAAGGGGCACAACTCTTGTATATGGTTGAAAGGCATTATATTTCGCATAATCATGGTCATTAATTGGCACCTGCGTAAACGCAGCTTTTGTGCAATTTTTACGAAGGTCTTCGTAAAAGCTGCGTATACGCAGGTGCCAATACCGCAAGCTTTTACGTACGTTTTAGCTACGTTTTAGCTACGTTTTAGCTACGTATTCGCAGCTATTTAGCTACGTTAAACGTACGTTTTACATAGCTTTTTTTGACAAGGGCATATCACGACAAAAAATGTAATAGATATTTTATTTTCATCAATATTTATCTGTATTTCGCCAAAGTTACAATATGTCCTTAAATGCGTGTATCTGTATTAGAAAGACAAGCTACTGCTGCTGCATTTGTCTAAATATGTTTTTGCATTCACATAAATTGCAATTTTTCAAACTTCTGATATTTTAGACAAACTATAGTGAGTACATGCAGCAAAATGTAGACAGGAACTATATGTATTGGGCGGGGGTTGGGAATGAAACATAATTTGAGTTTTTTAGGTGGTAAAAATTAGCAGACTTTCGATAGCAAACATCACATCACTTGGCACAGCAAAAAGTCTATTTTTCTTCATGAGTACACTGAGGATGAATTTAGAAACGAGACGGTCCCCAGCTGGCAGATCCATGGTATTTCGTAATAATTGGTTGTGAAAACAGTACCAACAGTTAAAATCCATTAAAACCACAGCATAATATCATTATCTAAGAAAACGTCAAACAAAATGAACCAAGTAGTGAATATGGATTTCACCAGATGTAAAAATTCTAGAATTGCATTGTTTGTGGTGGTAGCTGTATGATTGGAATGAACTACCAAGGAAGACAATTTACTCATTTACATCCTCGAAAGTCCTTCATTTTAACACATCATCATTTTTACCACCTAAGAAAAGAATTAACTCAAACTAAACCCCCTTCCCCTTATATGGATATCAGTACGAACAGACTTGTTTGTAAGTGCTGAACTATACCCCCATTTTATGTGTGTGTATTTGAGTGTGGAGGGGGAGGGGGGAACATGAAACAAGGGGGCAGAATGGCCCTAAATCGCTCACCTGTGGCACAGGAGACATTAATAATCTGACTTGGCCAGTTCAAGAACTTTTTAAGATATTATGGTTATATAACTGTGCAAACTTAGCGAGGATCAAATGAAACATGCAGGTGCTAGGGTGCACACAAGGTCAAATAGTGCATTTTTCAATAATTCAAAGGCCATAACTCTGACATTAAAAATCCGATTTGGCCAATTCAAGAACTTGTTCAAGATATTATGGTTATATAACTGCTGTGTAAGTTTGTTGAGAAAGAATAAAATGAAAAATGCTGGTGCTAAAGTGCACACACGGTCAAATAGTGCATTTTTTAATGCTTCAAGGGCCATAACTCTGACATTATTAATCCAATATGGCCAGTTCAAGCATTTGTCTGAGATATTACTGTTATATAACTACCGTGTAAGGTTGGTGAGAATGAAATAAAAATGCGGGTGCAAGAGTGCACACACGGTCAAATAGTGCATTTTTTTAATGTTTCAAGGGTCATAGCTCCGACATTAATATTCCAATTTGGCCAGTTCAAGAACTTTTGTGAGATATTATGGTTATATAAATACTATATAAGTTTAGTGAAGATCCAATGAAAAATGCGAGTGCTAGAGTGTACACAATAAAAATGTTTCATGGACAGACTACGGAGGACAGACACCAGGCGATCAGAACAGCTCACCTTGAACTTTGCTCAGGTGAGCTAAAAATTAAATGTTCTGTACATGTATCATATATTTCAGAGAATCTATGGACCTTCAGTATCCCCTACTGAAGCTGCATTCAAGTACATGCTTTTAAGAATGATTTTAGAAGATTTTGTGACAAAAATTCATTCCAAGAACGATTTACTATAATCTTATTAATTAAGTGATTTCACACTGACTTATAGTTATTGGCTGACAAATAATCCATAACTCGGCCAATACGAAATCAATTTCATTATTTATCTGTTTCTAAAACCACGTCAATTTTCAATTATTTAATTTATGTAAGTTAATAAAATAAAGCAAGTTAAACAAGTAGTATAATTTTGTGTTTTATTGTTGATTGTACACGAGATATATGTAAAACTGGTTTCAGTGCATTTTAACATTATATGTATCGATACCTTCAACAATATCAATGTCAACATTACAATGTATTATTTTTATCATGATTTTGTATTAAAAGATTGTCTTTAGTTTCAAACAGCCAGAAGTAGCAGTACTGGCCCAGAAACGGTTCATATTCGCTTGTTTTTGTTTTCGTATTTAGCTGAGTTCAGTTTGTATTGGTCGAGTTTGCATATGGTGCGATAATTTCCCTCAATAACAAGGCCAGTACAATAAAGTAAATTATTAAATTCTTTATTAACATGTTCGTATATGTTGTGGGCTAAGAAGCCTTATATCACAATAAACTTTGTATCTTGTATTTTAAGATGCTGCACCCTTCAAGTTCGACAATTTTCTAAAAAGTAGTTACCAGATATGCACTAATGTTTGTGTTTACATGCTAATGACCCTATCTATAATCTAGCGAGTCTCACTCTTTTATTTTAATGATTTAAAAAAAATGTTTTTACGATTTAAGTAATTCGTCATGCTAATGTTTTGTAGCATGTTTTGTCAAAGTTCTCTCAACGAAGCCCCCAGAGGACACTGAAATACAGAGAGAAGTGAGC
Source organism: Panopea generosa (assembly GCA_029582155.1). Taxonomy (NCBI): domain Eukaryota; kingdom Metazoa; phylum Mollusca; class Bivalvia; order Adapedonta; family Hiatellidae; genus Panopea; species Panopea generosa. Next base: position 40,445,777 of record CM055902.1, on the reverse strand, counting down.
AACTGCACACTATGAAATGTAATGGAGTTGTGAAACGGAGACATGGATATGAGTTCTGACAAATCACGCTATATGAAGGATGCCAGCAGGAAATTGATACTCTATACGAGTTTTTGCACGTTACATCTGTTTCTGTTACGCAGGAATACTAATCAAGACATGCAAATTGCAGTGCAAATTGAATCTACACTCAGCAAAAAAGAAACTGCATGTTGTTATTTTTTTTTTCAACTCCATTTTGAATCAAATAAATTGAGTAAAAAGAAAACTGTATTTTCAATAAATTAATAATATCTTAATCTAACTGAACAAAACAAAATGGAAATATAATATTAACATTCTAATTTAGCGTTAATTCCTTGGTTACAACTTTTTTCAACATTTATTTCAATATTGATGTTTTTCATAACTTTTAATTTGTTAAAATATCAGTCATTTTCGATTTATTTTTAGAAATACACTTCAAAACCTTTGTGCACAGTTTTTATATAGTAAACCTTTTGTATTATATAAGCAATAATTGTAGGTTTGAATGTAATTACCTATACCTAAAAAAACTGTATTTTTAATAAAACAACAATCACTGAATCTAATTGAACAAAAAGAAAAAGAAAATACACACGGGTCCCGTTATAATGCAGCTAGTGGCCGGGATACATAGAATGAAACACCAATATACTCAGAACAGCGTTATAAATTCCCAAGGTGCACTGTGCTACATCTAGTCTAAGTATCATAAACAAACACATGACAGTGACAGACAATTATTTGTCCAGTAAATCAATTAAAAAAAAGAAGCAATGTTGTTTTACAAAAATAAAAAGTTGTTTTCATGTCAGTCTGAATTATCTGAATTAATTAATCTTGTTAAAAATATCAATTTAAAATTTGAGAGCCACAGAATAACCACCATGTTATAACGAGTTTCACATTATATCAGACTGCCTTATATATTTAAACTTTAATGCTGTAATATATCATAAGTTCCTTGTTTATAACATTTTAAAACTTTTGTTTCAATATTAAATTAATATTATTTCATAATTTTAAATTTGTTACAAAGATCAGTGTTTTTCAAGCTTTTTTTTTTTTTGTTAAGAAATTCCCTTCCTTAAACTTAGTATTAAAATAGTAAAGTTTGAAACTCAGTATCATAGAGTTTTAGTTTTCCTGTTTTGTTTTGATTATTTTTTAATTTTTAGATTAATTATATCAATTTTGATTCTTATATCATTTTTATCTCTAAAAAAAAAAAAAATCTAAAAAAATATCACACTCAAACTAGAAATTATTTTATTACTAGAAACTATGCCTCTCCTCATATATTATTTTTAGTTCTGAAAAAGAAGAGGGCGGTAACTCGGTAAAAAAGCATTGAATCAAAACATGCACAACTAGTTCTCTCACTGATTCTCCCAAGCAAGTTTCCATTACATGCAACCAGATATCAAAGGAGCTATCAGGACAAAACATCTAGTTGTCTGCATTCAATAAAAATCATCAAACTGAAATGTGAAAGAGACACGCACGCAGGACCTCGTGCTTATCCTTCCCAGCATGTTGAGACTAAATTCAACCACAAATATAGAACGAATTGTCCAAACTATTGTGCTGGACGTACAGAATCTGATGGAAATATAGAAAAACACATGTTTCCCTGTGAGGGGGGAGTCATACTGGGAAAAGCTATTGTACATACCTGAATATTGATCTATGTGAAAATATATTAAATAAATAAATTAAAGTACAGTTGCTTTATATTTACTGAACTGCAGGTCAAATGTAATTGGAAATGATAGTACAAGGAAACATGATGTGATCGCCTGTGTCACACTGCCAGTTACAAACATTTAAATGTATATATGTGCATCTGAAAAAATAAAAAATAAAAAAAATGGAAATTTAGTTGTGATTTCAATAATCTCTCTTTATAAAATAAATACATATGATTTCACTGTATCTTCATGATCCAGCGGGTTTCCGAATCTGTCTTTTATATAGCATGATAGGAAGTCATTAATCCTTAACATATTCAGCTATTAGTTCATGTATGTAAATCTCTCAGTCCAGTCCAGATATCTTGCATGTCAAACCATTGTATATAAGTCATGGTTGACACCAAATCTAATTGGTTTAGTATATGCATTGATGTTGTGGCTATTGTTTGCATTGTAGCTAGACGAGCTTGTTATAGTCTGGTACATATATTTATGTCTGGTTGTTCACAAATAATTATCGCCATTTATATATATATATATATATATATATATATATATACAGGAACCGCAAGACACAATAGATCTTATTTCAGTCATCCATCATTATTATTTAATATTAAGGATTAATTAAAAGATAAATATGGTATTCTGTCAATTACAGACTAAATGACTAATTAATTTGGAATGGGTGTCATATCTCCTTTTCCCTAATAATTAGATGGGAAAGTATGTAACAGACAACTTAACCTTTATATTTAAGGTTATAACCTTAGGGGTGGGTAGGTAAATAGGTTGTTTTTTTTTTTTTGTAATTAATCAGAGAATCTTTTTAAGGACATGTAATGACCGAGAATATTTTCGAATGAACACCAAAAAAATTCCGACCAGCTGGAGTTTGAGATCGGCTGGAAGCGTAAAAAAACAACAATATTTTAATTTAGTTCTTTGTCGGTCCATGTACCTGTATGTTACTCTTTCATAATAATTATTGTTACGCACCATTCCATTCCATTCTCAAATCGGTCATATTCCTATTTTCATTTAATTAAATGATGACCAAGACAGTTCTGTAGAAAGTTCATTTTAATTATTTGGAAGCAATTAAGCTCATAAGTTGTATAAGTGATGCGTGTAAGTGCCATTATGGAGTCCTGTCAGTATTTTTTATTTCCTCTTGATATTAATGTTAACCTTGGTTTCTTCATTGTGAAATTATTTTTGTGCAAAATGGTGTCCAGTTTGTTTGAATATAAAGCATCATTTTTATGCCTTTGAGGGCTAATAGATGATCATTAATTTAACCTAACAACTCTTTCCTTCGATCCTGAAAGATAAACCAGCACTCGAGCACACCCATCTCCGCAAGTAGCTGATATAACTTTCTCACTTGATCAGCGATAAGAGACAAATGACAATGGGATACAATGTTGTACATTAATCATCCCAGAGACTGTAGCTGGATGGGGATTTGAACTCACGGCCCCTGGAGTGATAGTTAGATATGCTACTGACCGAGCTAACCAGACCAGGCTGAAAAAATAAACTAAATAATAATATTAATCTATTTCAGGTTATATAATAGTGGTACCACCAGTTCTATTGATGGCGGAACACCTAAGATTGATATAGAGAATGTACAAAGATCCTTCATTAAGTAACTGGAAAACTTTCTTTCTTATAGATTTTGGACCAAGTTGGTTTTGAACCCATGACCTCAGTGTTAAGAGGTTAGTGATCTCAAGACAGAGTCTTAAACCATAAGACCAAATGAACTTTCTAGCTTTTTCTACAATTTTCAGGCAGAGTTTAATTGATTTGTAAAAGGAGAATGTTTAACAGCACTCCGTGTTTAATGGAGTATTTTACTTAGCATCAAAATTCAATAATTGAGTATTTTACTTCGCATAAAAATGTGATAACTGAGTATTTAACTTAGCATCAAAATTTGATAATTGAGTATTTTACTTAGCATCAAAATTCAATATTTATCATCAAAATTTGGTAATTGAGTATTTTTTTTAGCATCAAAATTTGATAATTGGGTATTTAGCTTAGCATCAAAATTCAATAATTGAGTATTTTACTTAGCATCAAAATTTGATTTTGATAATTGAGTATTTTACTTAGCATTAAAATTCGAAAATTGAGTATTTTACTTAGCATCAAAATTTGATTTTGATAATTGAGTATTTTACTTAGCATTAAAATTTGAAAATCGAGTATTTTACTTAGCATCAAATTTCAATAATTGAGTATTTTACTTAGCATCAAAATTTGATAATTGGGTATTTAGCTCAGCATCAAAATTCGATAAATGAGTATTTTACTTAGCATCAAAATTTGATTTTGATAATTGAGTATTTTACTTAGCATTAAAATTTGTGAAAATCGGGTATTTTACTTAGCATCAAAATTTGATAATTGAGTATTTTACTATGCATCAAAATTCTATAATTGAGTATTTTACTTAGTATCAAAATTTGATAATTGAGTAGTTTACAAAGCATCAACATTCAATAATTGAGTATTTTATTTCCATTAGCATCAAAATTCAATATTTGAATATTTTAATTAGCATCAAAATTCAATAATTGAGTATTTTACTTAGCATCAAAATTCAATTATTGAGTATTTAACTTAGCTTCAAAATTCAATAATTGAGTATTTTACTTAGCATCAAAATTCAATTATTAAGTATTTAACTTAGCTTCAAAATTCAATTATTGAGTATTTTATTTAGTTTCAAAATTCAATTATTGAGTTTTTTACTTAGCTTCAAAATTCAATAACTGAGTATTTTATTTAGCATCAAAATTCAACTATTGAGTATTTCATTTAGCTTCAAAATTCAATAATTGAGTATTTTACTTAGCATCAAATTTCAATAATTTAGTATTTTACTTTGCATCAAAATTCAATTATTGAGGATTTTACATAGCTTCAAAATTCAATAATTGGGTATTTTTATTAATATCAAAATTTGATAACAGAAAAATTTCAAATGAATATTCCACCAAATCTAAATAGTATTTTTAAAATTTTAGCAAAAAGCATTTCAACTCTCACGATCAATAGATTTAACTTTTTAGATTAAGAGTCTGCCAGACTGTAACCCGGGGCACCTTGGTGTGGAGCACATTATGACAGGTATATTGGACAGCCAGACTCCTGTATTGCATCAAACCTTAGCTGTTTACCAATTGTGCTTTTTAAGTAAATATTCTCACTGTTTCCTACAACAATATTTAGCTCAAAATAAATGACTGGGCTATTCTTTTTTTACATGACAATAGCTTGATTTAATAAAGCAAACACCAGAGAACGACAGGCTACCAGTTCGGTTATTGATGTATCCAAAATTGAAGTTTTCATATATTTTCAGAGGAAAAAATCAAAAAACATTACCATATTTGTTTCTACTTGATGATATTATAACAAGTTTGTATAATTTATATTTCACTTTTTATGTATTTTTATCTTTATTTTATTTTTCTATGTTTTTTAGTTTTATTAAAATGTTTATCTTGCTATTTTTTTTTATCTTTATTTCAACTTTCTAAGTTTTGTTTGGTTTTATTTTATAGTTTTCATGTTAGTAAAAATTTATCTTTCTATTTTTATAATATTTTTACTTTATTTTATCTTTCTATGTTTTTTTCCCTTTATTTTACATTTCTATGTTTTTCATCTTTATTTTACCTTGCTGTTTTTATCTATATTTCATCTTTCTATTGTATTTTTATCTTTTTCTTATCTATATATGTTTTTTTTGTGTTTATCTTTTTGATCTTGCTAGTTTTTCATCTTTATTTTAACTTTCTATGCTATTTTTACTTTATTTTATCTTTTTCATGTTAATTTTATATTTCTATATATTTTTATCTTCATTTTATCTTTCTACAATTTTTTTTTTCTTTATTTCATATCTGATGTATTTTTCTGTTATTTTCAATTTTACTTTTCGCAAGCAAAGAAAGACTTAAAACCTCTGTCAAGGGCCCTCTAACGTTTTTACAGCTGACTTGTGAACTGTTATGGAAGTCCATGATTAAATTATCAAATTTCAATTTAGCAAATGTTATCCATTTCAATATGTCTGTTTCACAGAAATTGCTTTAAAACCAACATGCCAACAGTATAAAATGTTATGCTTGCATGCAGATGAAAAGACTGATGGAACAGAGTATTGAATTTTGTGTCTCTCAGATATTTAACGCATTTTGTACAAGACCAATTTAAGCCTTGTGTTTGTATGAGAATGCAACAATTAAAATCAATTGATAGGGATGGTTCTGTTGTTGGAGAAAGTCTTAATTTATAAAATTGAGCAATTGTATTTGTTTACAGTCAAACCTGTTTTAAGCAGCCAGTCAAGGAAAGAAGCAAAAGGGCACTTTAAGACAAGGACTGTTTCTTAATACAGGTTCATTTACTCTTGAAGCAAAGAAATGGGAATATAAAATATGGTTGCTTAAGACAGGTGGTTGCTTAATAGTTGATTGAATATTTAGCGTCATTTTTATACCATAGAGGGCTAACAGATGATCAGTTAATCTAACCACTGTTTCCTGGGATTAACCAGTACTCGAGCACACCCAATAAGTAACTGATAACTTTCCCACTTGAATCAGTGGTGAGAGATGAATGATAATGAGACACAATGTTGTATATCAATCATCACAGAGACTGTTGCCGGGCGGGGATTTGAACTCATGACCCCTGGATAGATAGTCAGATGCGTAACCGACTGAGTTAATTGAGCCTGGCTGGTTGCTTAATAGAGGTGACTGCTTATACAGGTTTTACTGTATTTCCTATAATTATGTTAGGCCCGATAAGCTCAGTCAGACTTCAAAGTTTAAATTCCAGCTTGGCCACCGTCATTACAACATTGCACCTCATTATCATTCATCTCTCACCACTGATTCGTTTAGTTTAAACATAATTCATTAGGTATGTTACATAAGACTGACAGATACAAATGAACGTTACATGATAACAAATTTATAGATCTTAAACATATGCCATTCTCTCAAAATTCAAGTGGGAAAGTTATCAGTTACTTGTGGAGATGGGTGTGCTTGAGTACTGGTTAACCTTCCAGGATCCCAGGAGTAAGTGGGTAGGTTAACTGACTATCTGTTAGCCCTTGATGGCATAAAAAATTGATGCTAAAATAGTTATCATTAATAGGCAAAGCGCATATAAAGAACACTTGAAAAGCCAAATAATGTAATTTTTTATGCATTAAATTTATCCAATTTCGTGAATTCAAACACTTGTCCAAGAATAGTGTAGGACTGTCATACTTATACAACTACTGTATAAATGTTTAAGAGCAATTTACAAATTACTGAAAAATAAAGTATTTTTTGTTGAAAAATTCAAACCCTTAGCTGAACAAAAAAAAATTATCTAAGGTTTTTGAGACTTAACTATCCAGGGAAGTTAGGTAACTTAGATATATACACCATTTGTAATACATAATCAGGAAATATTCATGATAGTTATTCACTTTAGCAGAAGAAATTAGTTGAGAAACAGAGAAAAAGCTGATCTTCAAACTTCAACTAGTCGACAATGACCATGCCAGCGTCATGACAACCCTAAGCTCTTTGTTTTGTTTTTTATGATGAGCTTACATGATTTAAACATGAAGACAACAAAGCTCGTCTATGGGATAAAACTCACCACTCATGCAAAGAATGAGATTGGAGGCAAACACCAAAACTTAAACGCAACTAAACGCAAAAGTTAACCTGGGTGTCTACAGACACCACCGCCGCCGGGGTCATGGCAATAGCTCTCCTGGACATTCATCCCAGCGAGCTAAAAATTTAAATTGCCACTCAGGCAGTCACTGTGATGATAACCCATTAATACCATTCTATGTTCTTGTTTATCTGTTATTCTGAATATGACGGACGGTAGTCAGTGACTTACAAAGAAAAGCATCTTCCAGTTCTGGACTGCCTAGCGGATCCCAGGAACAAAGACAAGGTATGCTGTTAAACAAATGAAATGTTGAAAATAGAGATGCACAATTGCATGAAGACAAATTACCTGTGAGCAAGATGGGCATCTAAATCTGAGCGAGGCAGAACTTCTTCACAATAGTCAACATTGGGGCAAACCACAAGTAGTTTATCCAGCAACCTGAAATATATAATAATTACAATATTCAATAAGTTGAAATCACAGTGTTCATTATGTATTAAATTTAACAATTAAGAAACCCAAAGGGAGTGACCACAGTCGGTTGTTTCTTAATTTTCAAATTTTTACTTAATGACGTATGAAATGGGCTTAGTGTTAAATGTCATTTGATTATTGACAGTTTATGTAACTCTTAGGCGGAACTACGATGAAAGCTGAGAGGACTGATGTTAAAAAGCTTATGTTTGCCAAGGCCGTTTTGTAGTTTGTACATGACTCGTTCAGAATTTAATCAAGGGCGAAGTCTGTGCAACGTCATTCATGCATTTGCAGTGATGACAAACTTCTTAATGATAAAGAACAAATTTAATAATTAAATTATTGTGTAGTTTGTTTAAAGAAAAAAGAGTGACACAAATTTGGAAATTGAAGCGATACCATTGGTTGTCAAATGACATTAAACACTTATGACTGATAAAGGGATCCCTTTAAATAACAGAATGTAACCAACATAAGAAAACTGTTATTTATAACTAACAACAATATAGATAGAAGTGCGTTGTATTTTCTTTAAATTGTATACCGGGGACTTTTCCTTTTCGATCATTGTAACTTTTATATATTTCTGAAAACTCAATTCTGTTTTATTTTTTTTTCTCTTCTTCTTCATTCTTTTACAAATTACAAAACCGCAACATTATTTCATGATTTTTTACATAAAATGTCTGGTTTTATGGTTTATATAAATGACAAAGTCTTCATTCACTATTCTGAGGCTCTCATATGGAACTCTATAACCTCAAGAGAATTCAAAAATAAATATTACACAAATCTCTTAAGTACTTCTACCAGATATGGTAATAGATTTAAATGTTCAATATTTCCACAAAACATAATTGTGACATATGCTATAATATAATTGCCATTACATTGTATCTATACATATATTTCACGAATATATTCGAAATGCAATGGCTGCTATTAATTGTATGATTGTATGTCTATGAAGTACTGAAATGTATTTGTTATATCCGTGACTTGCTCTGCTGATGGCCTGGAGGGAGAATTTATTGTAAATGATTGAGCTAGCATCGTTTGATAAAGAATTAATTTAAATATTTTTTATTTTTATTGATTACTGAGCGCAACTACAAACTTAGACCTCAATTATCTCAAGACCAAAACTGAGGTTAAATACCACTATTCTCGCTTTCATTAATTAAAATCAGTGGTCTGAGCAGATTATCAGAGAATGGAACATCGATGTATCATGTCATTTTGAAATATATCCCTCCAGGTGGCAGATGTATTCAGTGTTGACAACATCGCTCATTTCTGTACAAAGGATAGGATATAGGATTATGTAACAGGCTGAATACAGAAATACAACCAGAGAACATCAAGTCAAAGAGCCAGTAAAATAAATAACTCTCTTTTTGTTGGGAATAACACTGATCAATAAGTCAGCAGTTGAAGAGGGAACTGTCCTAGGAGGTCATCAAGTTCTCAATAATATATTGATTTATTGATTGATTGAATATTTAACGTCATTTTTATGCCATCCAGGGCTAACAGACAATCAGTTAACATAACCACTGTTTCCTGGGATTAACCAGTACTCGAGCACACCCTGTCTCCGCAAGTAATTGATAACTTTCCCACTTGAATCAGTGGTAAGAAACGAATGATAATGAGACACAATGTCGTTTATCAATCATCATTACTTTAATATTCTTTTATCAATGTCAATGAAACTTTTAAATGCATTTTTTTCTGGAACCAGTCTAATACCTTGGTCACATGGTTGCTTTTCTTTGATTTAAGTATTTTACGTTTTTAAGCATATACTTAATATTTTAGTGAAACATAAGTCCAGTAATTTATGATATTAGGTAAAATTCTCTTTTGTAAGTTTGGTGAAAATCCATTCATAAGGCAGGTGCTGGAGAAAACACAAGTCAAATAATGGAATTTAACAAGCACCCAAACTCAGACATGAAATATCTGATTCAGCCAGTTTGAGAACTTGTCAGGGATTTATTGTGTAAGATTGGTCTTAACCAAATAATTTAGAAAATAGATACATACAAGCTATCATATAGACTTTCTTCTGAATCTTGTCCACTTGTTTCCTAAATATGCATATTGATGGAGAATTACCATGATCGTATACTTTTGTTATTGTAAAACAGAATCTGAGCTCTGTATTGTTATTTGTTATTGTAAAACAGAATCTGAGCTCTGTATTGTGATTTGTTATGGTAAAACAGAATCTGAGCTCTGTATTGTAATTTGTAATGGCAAAACAGAATAAGAGCTCTGTATTGTAATTTGTTATTGTAAAACAGAATTTGAGCTCTGTATTGTAATTTGTTATTGTAAAACAAAATCTGAGCTCTGTATTGTAATTTGTTATTGTAAAACAGAATCTGAGCTCTGTATTATAATTTGTAATGGTAAAACAGAATCAGAGCTCTGTGTTGTAATTTGTTATGGTAAAACAGAATCAGAGTCCAATATTGTAATTTATTATTGTAAAACAGAATCAGAGCTCTTATTGTAATTTGTTATGGTAGAAAAGAATCAGAGCTCTGTATTGTAATTTGTTATGGTAGAAAAGAATCAGAGCTCTGTACTGTAATTTGTTATTGTAAAACAGAATCTGAGCTCTGTATTGTAATTTGTTATGGTAAAACAGAATCTGAGCTCTGTATTGTAATTTGTAATGGCAAAACAGAATAAGAGCTCTGTATTGTAATTTGTTATTGTAAAACAGAATCTGAGCTCTGTATTGTAATTTGTTATTGTAAAACAAAATCTGAGCTCTGTATTGTAATTTGTTATTGTAAAACAGAATCTGAGCTCTGTATTGTAATTTGAAATGGTAAAACAGAATCAGAGCTCTGTGTTGTAATTTGTTATGGTAAAACAGAATCAGAGTCCAAAATTGTAATTTATTATTGTAAAACAGAATCAGAGCTCTTATTGTAATGTGTTATGGTAGAAAAGAATCAGAGCTCTGTATTGTAATTTGTTATGGTAGAAAAGAATCAGAGCTCTGTATTGTAATTTGTTATTGTAAAACAGAATCTGAGCTCTGTATTGTAATTTGTTATTGTAAAACAGAATTAAAGCTCTGTATTGCAATTTGTTATGGTAAAACAGAATCAGAGCTCTGTATTGTAATTTGTTATGGTAAAACAGAATTTGAGCTCTGTATTGTAATTTGTTATTGTAAAACAGAATTTGAGCTCTGTATTGTAATTTGTAATTGTAAAACAGATTCTGAGCTCTGTATTGTAATTTGTTATTGTAAAAAAGAATCTGAGCTCTGTATTGTAATTTGTTATTGTAAAACAGAATTTAGGCTCTGTATTGTAATTTGTAATGGTAAAACAGAATCAGAGCTCTGTATTGTAATTTGTTATTGTAAAACAGAATCAGAGCTTTATATTGTAATGTGTTATTGTAAAACAGAATTAGAGCTCTATATTGTAATTTGTTATTGTAAAACAGAATTAGAGCTCTGTATTTTAATTTGTTATTATAAAACAGGATCTGAGCTCTTTATTGTAATTTGTTATTATAAAACAGAATTAGAACTCTGTATTGTAATTTGTTATTGTAAAATGGAATCAGAGCATGTATTGTAATTTGTTATTGTTAAACAGAATCAGAGCTCTGTATTGTAATTTGTTATTGTAAAACAGAGTTATAGCTCTGTATTGTAATTTGTTATGGTAAAACAGAATCAGAGCTCTATATCATAATTTGTTATTGTAAAACAGAATCTGAGCTCTATATTGTAATTTGTTATTGCAAAACAGAATTAGAGCTTTATATTGTAATTTGTTTCTGTAAAACAGAATTAGCCTGAGCTTTATATTGCAATTTGTTTTTTTAAAATAGACTCTGAGCTGAGACTATATTGTAATTTGGTGTATATGGTAATACTTACTTTGTAGGGCAGAGTAGTAATGAGTTGCTGCCATTTTGAAAATCATCCATTACCATGGTAACATCCTGCCCTTATACACTCTATATATAGGTGATCACTTTAGTCAGCTTATAATATCTTAAGTGACCAAACAAAACAACTATGTCTTCAATATTACACCACATTTATCATTTTATCTCAATATAACAGCACACTATGTCTTATATCTCAATATTACACCACATTGATCATTTTATCTCAATATAACAGCACACTATGTCCTAATATCTCAATATAACAGCACACTATGTCCTAATATCTCAATTTAACAGCACACTATGTCCTAATATCTCAATATAACAGCAGACTGTCCTAATATCTCAATTTAACAGCACACTATGTCCTAATATCTCAATATAACAGCAGACTATGTCCTAATATCTCAATATAACAGCACACTATGACCTAATATCTCAATATAACAGCACACTATGTCTTAATATCTCAATATAACAGCACACTATGTCATAATATCTCAATATAACAGCAGTCATGCATATCCTTGCATAAATTGTGACCTTTTTTTTTTCAAACGATCCTTTAACTTTTGTATACAACACTAAATTCTGTATTTTAAATTTTAAATCATAATGAAATATTGGTGATTAAAGTTCCTAATTAAAAAATTAAACTTTTCTGTCTGCAAGTAAACTATACACCTTGGGGTATGTATGACAAAAACATAATTAAATTACTTCCTCCTTCCTACTTCCTACATCCATCAAGATCACAACAGAATGTGATTGTTTACTATTAAATAGTTTATTATGTCTGGATAACACACCTCTAGGCTCAAATATCTATTTTGATAAATAAATGATAAGACATCAACAAAACAGGTGAACGGTTGAAACTGTGGACTAAGGCCTTAAAACAACAAAACAGGTGAACAGTTGAAACTGTGGAGTAAGGCCTTAAAACAACAAAACAGGTGAACAGTTGAAACTGTGGACTAAGGCCTTAAAACAACAAAACAGGTGAACAGTTGAAACTGTGGACTAAGGCCTTAAAAAAACAACAAACATATGACCACTTGAAACTGTGGACTAAGGCCTTAAAACAACAAAACATATGACCTGTTGAAACTGTGGAGTAAGGCCTTAAACCAACAAAACATATGACCAGTTGAAACTGTGGACTAAGGCCTTAAAACAACAAAACATATGACCAGTTGAAACTGTGGACTAAGGCCTTAAAACAACAAAACATATGACCAGTTGAAACTGTGGAGTAAGGCCTTAAAACAACAAAACATATGACCAGTTGAAACTGTGGAGTAAGGCCTTAAACAAAAAAACATATTACCAGTTAAAACTGTGGACTAAGGCCTTAAAACAACAAAACATGTGACCAGTTGAAACTGTGGAGTAAGGCCTTAAAACAACAAAACATATGACCAGTTGAAACTGTGGACTAAGGCCTTAAAACAACAAAACATATGACCAGTTGAAACTGTGGAGTAAGGCCTTAAAATAACAAAAACAGGTGAACAGTTGAAACTGTGGACTGAGGCCTTAAACCAACAAAACATATGACCAGTTGAAACTGTGGACTAAGGCCTTAAAACAACAAAACATATGACCAGTTGAAACTGTGGACTGAGGCCTTAAAATAACAAAACAGGTGAACTGTTCAACTCTGAACTGAGGCCTCAAACAACAAAAGAAGTGAACAGTTAAACTCCGAACCGAGGTCTAGTTGAAACTCCGGACCGAGACCTTAAAACAACAAAACAGGTGAACAGCTGAAATGCAGGACAGAGGCCTTATAACAAAACAGTTGAACAGTTGAAACTCCGGACCGAGGCCTTAAAATAACAAAACAAGTGAGCCTTAAAAAGATTTTTACAAAAATCTGTGAAACATATATCTACATATAGTTTGATATCATAATCAGTAGTTTGATTGTTTTATATATCCCTTTAAAAGAAATTTAATCTTTGTTTCACATTTAAATTTTAATTAACAGATAACACATTTAGCTTTTAATGAACAATACCATATATTTTAACTTAAATATCATCTTGGTACAAACCCTTTGGAGTAACCCCCCTTTTTTTGTTAAATGTTACTGAAATTTTATAAGCTCTTTAGAAACTCCATCTGAGTTAATATAAAAAGTCATAATTGCGAAATATCTTATAAATTTTATCATATTTTACTTGGCAAAGGAAATGTTTATATTATGTCGATTTTAAAAAATATATTTTAAGTCCATAATAAAGAAATATTATCTTTGTTCAATTTTAAACACAATGCTACAAACTCCTGGAGATTACTTTCATCTCCAATTCCTTCCCACTGTAACCTTGAACATCAAGTCACAGAAGTCAATAGTGATTTTTTTTCCAGATTCTGTACAAATATTTGATAAACCTAATCACATTATCCATTTTGATAGTGCTGCCCACTTCCCCACCGTCTGCGGTAACAAATCCAATTTTCGCTATGACAGATTTGACCGGAGACGCATCATTACCGTTCTAATATGATAACAGATACACACCATTATCCCCAGCCTCTATATGACACTAATTATTTGTCTCGCAAGGAAACTGACCAACTATATAAAGTATTATTTACTCCAATGGAGACTTATTTTTCACGATAATCAACAAAACTCCATTTTGAGTGCTTCCATCGGTTGTTTTGTTTATGATGTTTAATATACTTTATCTCTCCAGATCAAGCCCACCAGACTCAGCTAGCCAATCGGCAATGCATCGGAGTTGGACTGTTACAGGCTCTATGATGATTGGCTATGAAATAAGTTCTGTACGGCCAAATTCCCCACCTCCGAATATTTGGGTTAGTAGCCAGTGCCTGCAGAGACAAGCCGTAGCATAGGAATAATAAATAGGCATGATGAATGCCATTTTACAGCTGAAATACTGTTGAAAAAGGCAGAAAATCTCATACAAACAAGTCAATCATGCTTGTTATAACTTAAGCAGCCATTTTTAACCTTTCCTTTGCTGAATGTTTATAGTTTCAGAATATTTCTTCTTCATTTTAACGAGAAATTATCAAAATATACTTACTGATACAGCCAAACAATGAAGTCTGTTCTAATATCAAGCTCTTTTTTAATAGTCATTTTAATGATATAAGGTCCTGGTCCAAAAGGCGTGCAAAAAAGAACTCCATCATAGAATAAACACTTCTGGTGTTAAGACACTTTGGCTTAATTTTTCTAACAAATATGTATACCAAATATGTATACCAAATATGTATACCAAATATGTATACAATAGGATTAGTTGTTAACTCTCCTCTGCTACATTTAAGGTGAAAAACAAATTGTTTTTAATTAGTCAAAATTGGAGAATTGTTTAATAAAAGTCCATTCCAATACATATCCCTACTGACAGCTTTTGTCTGTGTAGTAAATTCTCCCCCATATTCCCACCTGATAATTTATTTATCAAGGTCTGGCAAGAAAATGAAGTTATCTTCAACTTCAACCTTTCCCATAAATGCAGCTGCAGCAGTTATTCGTTGGTAGAGCATTCCGCTTTATGCACATGGGGAAAGTTTTGGGTTACCTAATGCTTGGGGTTCTATCCCTAACCCTGGAAGTTTATCCCTGACCCACAGAATTCTAACTCTAACCTTGGGGGTCTATCCCTAATCCTGGGGGTTCTATCCCTAACCCTGGGGGTTCTATCCCTAACCCTGGGGGTTCTATCCCTGACCCACAGGATTCTAACTCTAACGTTGGGGGTCTATCCCTAACCCTGGGGGTTCTATCCCTAACCCTGGGGGTTCTATCCCTGACCCTTGGGGGTATATCCCTAATCCTGGGGGTTCTATCCCCGACCCTGGTTTTTTTTATCCCTGACCCTGGGGGTTCTATCACTAACCCAGGGGGTCCTATCCCCAACCCTGGGGGTTCTATTCTCAACCCGGGGGATTCTATCTCTAACCCTGAAGGTTCTATCCCTGACACTGGGGGTTCTATCCGTGATACTGGAGGTTCTATCCTTAACCCTCAGGGTTCTATCCCTGACCCTGGAGGTTCTATCCATGACACTGGAGGTTCTATCCATGACACTGGAGGTTCTATACCGGACACTTGTGGTTCTATCCATGACACTTGGGGTTCTATCTATGATACTGGAGGTTCTATCCCTGACCCTTGGGGGTCTATCCCTAACCCTGGGGGTTCTATCCCTGACCCTGGAGGTTCTATCCATGACTATGGAGGTTCTATACCTGACACTGGTGGTTCTATCCATGACACTTGGGGTTCTATCTATGATACTGGAGGTTCTATCCCTGACCCTTAGGGGTCTTTCCCTAATCCTGGGGGTTCTATCCCTAACCCTTGGGGTTCTATCCCCGACCCTGGGTTTTTTATCCCTGACCCTGGGGGTTCTTTCACTAACCCAGGGGGTCCTATCCCCAACCGTGGGGGTTCTATCCTCAACCCTGTGGGTTCTATCTCTAACCCTGAAGGTTCTATCCCTGACAATGGTGATTCTAACCCTTACACTGGGGGTTCTATCCCTGACCCTGGGTGATCAATCCCTGACCCTGAGGTTCTATCACTAACCCTGTGGTTTCCATCCATGACACTAGGGTTATATCCCTAATCCTGGGGGTTCTATCCATGACACTTGAGGTTCGATCCATGACACTGGAGATTTTATACCTAACCCTGGGGGTTCTATACCTGATCCTAGAGGTTCTATCCCTGACCCTGGAGGTTCTATTCCTGACCCTGGGGGTTCTTTCCCTGACCCTGGGTTTTTTATCCAAGACACTGGGGGTTCTATATCTGACACTGGGGATTGTATCCATGACACTGGAGGTTCTAAACCTAACCCTTGGGGTTCTATCCATGACACTGGAGATTCTATACCTAACCCTGGGGGTTCTATACCTGACCCTAGAGGTTCTACCCCTGACCCTGGGGGTTCTTTCCCTGACCCTGGGGTTTTTATCCAAGACACTGGGGGTTCTATATCTGACACTGGGGATTGTATCCATGGCACTGGAGATTTTATACCTAACCCTGGGGGTTCTATACCTGATCCTAGAGGTTCTATCCCTGACCCTGGAGGTTCTATTCCTGACCCTGGGGGTTCTATCCCTGACCCTGGGGTTTTTATCCAAGACACTGGGGGTTCTATATCTGACACTGGGGATTGTATCCATGACACTGGAGGTTCTAAACCTAACCCTTGGGGTTCTATCCATGACACTGGAGATTCTATACCTAACCCTGGGGGTTCTATACCTGACCCTAGAGGTTCTACCCCTGACCCTGGGGGTTCTTTCCCTGACCCTGGGGTTTTTATCCAAGACACTGGGGGTTCTATATCTGACACTGGGGATTGTATCAATGACACTGGAGGTTCTAAAC
The DNA here is from genome assembly GCA_029582155.1 of Panopea generosa. Classification (NCBI taxonomy): domain Eukaryota; kingdom Metazoa; phylum Mollusca; class Bivalvia; order Adapedonta; family Hiatellidae; genus Panopea; species Panopea generosa. The sequence continues at coordinate 40,428,539 of CM055902.1, read as the reverse complement.
CTAACCCTTGGGGTTCTATCCCTGACCCTAGGGGTTCTATCAATGGCACTGAGGTTCTATCCATGACTCTGGAGATTCTATACCTAACCCTTGGGGTTCTATACCTGACATTGGGGGTTGTATCCATGACACTGGAGGTTCTATCCGTAACCCTGGGGGTTCTATCCCTGACATTGGGGGTTCCATCCATGACACTGGGGTTTATCTATCCATAACACTGGAGATTCTATACCTAACCCCTTGGGGTTCTATCCATGACACTGGGGGTTCTATCCATGATACTGGAGGTTCTATCCTTAACCCTCGGGGTTCTATCCCTGACCCTGGGGGTTCTATCCATGACACTGGAGGTTCTATACCTGACACTGGTGGTTCTATCCATGACACTTGGGGTTCTATCTATGATACTGGAGGTTCTATCCCTTACCCTTGGGGTTCCATCCCTGACACTGGGGGTTCTATACCCAACACTTGAGGTTCTATACCTGACAATGGGGGTTCTATACCTGACACTGGAGGTTCTATACCCGACACTGGGGGTTCTATACCCGACACTGGGGTTTCTATACCTGACACTGGAAGTTCTATACCTGACAATGGGGGTTCTATACCCAGTGTTTTTTTTCCACCATTTTGGGAAGATGACCCATACCCTTGGAATTGGGAATTTTAGCGGCATTTTCATTAACATTGGGAAATTTTTTTGTATTAAATATATTTATATATTTATAAAAAGTGTACACTTGCTTATCAGGCCATTTAATTAAATAATTAATGTCATACTAAATTCAGAATGGGGAAAATTTTCTTTATTTTATCAAGGAAGTATAGCAAGTTTCAATTTACATTTTTGAAGCTTTCAATTGGGAATTTTTACCATTCAATTGGGAAAAAAAGATACTATTTGCTATTGGGAATATGACCCAATAACGGCTATAAAAATGGCCGAAAAAAAAACACTGATACCTGACACTTGGGGTTCTATACCTGACATTGGGGGTTCTATACCTGACCCTGGGGGTTCTATCCATGACATTGGGAGTTCTATCCTGACACTGGGGGCTCTATACCTGACACTGGGGGTTCTTTACCTGACCAGGTTATATGCAGAACTTTTAAAGGGAGTGTATAATTATCAGGATTTTTAAAAGATCTAAAATTAGCTAAAAACATTTTTTTTAACATTATAGCATGTTTCTGATATACTCACTGGCCCTATATTGCATAAAGGATATAACATTATATTTAAACATGCCAAAATAATATATTGAAAAGGGATTTTCGAACTTTTCTAGCTATGTGCCTTGGTTAAACTAAAACAGATTTCTCACTTTAAATTGCAACATATTTTGTAAAGTATTATGTTGTTTACATTACACATATTAAAAAAAATTTGATCTTACAAAGAGTCTGTATATGAAATGAAGGTCATCAAACAGTATTAAATTGCTGTCTATTGTTAGAATGGGGATTTCATTTCAATTTTATCACTCCAATTTAAATATTGATTTTGTCACATTTTCGTAGATTTGACAAACCAAACCATTGAGATTTTATTAATTGATAATAACGATATGCATTTTATCTATTTCAAAAATAATTTTCTTTTTTTAAAACATTTATAGCGTTTTTTCCCAATATTCTCCCTTTAAATGGATATTTAAGCGACTTTCTAACCTTTAACTTCACATTTATAAATAGGAAAGTTGTAGGACTGGCTTGCCCAATATCAGTATAAAGTAAGTCATACGCAGTTTCTATGAAAGGATTGTTCAGTATGTCAGTGCTCAGGCTAGATTATGACCATCTAAGGTATGCTCTGAGACAATGTCCTTGCTTCCTTTACATTAAATTGTAGCCTGCTGGGTCTCATTACTTATTATACAAACTATGTGTTATTGGTGGATAGATATAGAGATCACATGTTCTTATTGTAACTTAAATAATAAAAATAGAAAGTATCAATTAAGTCAATTTTGTTTACTGTTATGACAGGCTTAGATGATCAGTTTTTATAAGCTGTATTTTGATTGGCTAATCTATAGCTAGATGTGCAGACTTAAGTCATTCTTATTTTTTTGCTAAAACAGAAAAAGCACATGTTTCATAATGTTCAAGTAGAGGTCAGACTATATGACCAATGCAAAGAAGACTGTTTTAGTGTGGAGCATCTGGTATAGTGAATTAGAGCATCAGACCCATGATTGGTGGGTCGTGGGTTAGATCCACTGTCACCGCTATGTGTGGTGCTCTTTTTTTCATATGTTTATCACTGGTTCTACCCAGGAAGATTTTGAGCATGATTTGTCTAAGCTGGAATTAACTTGTTTCACAATCAATGTAAAATAAATAAATTTAAACAAAACTAAGCTAAAGGAGATTACATCTTATAGGCAAAAACTGTCTTCATGATAAGACTGGTAGAGTGTGCGTAGCAAAATTATATCAATTCCATACACTACCATCACATTACAACAAATACAAGTGAATTCTAGAATAAATTCCCCCATTTGATATGACGTGATAAACAAAGATTACTAAACATGTTCTGCTTTACAGCCTAATAATTCTCTCATATTTATCATCCAAATACAGCAATATTAAATAATTACGTTAGGCTTCAAACGCTTTAGAGTCTGTAGCATTTATTTATCGCTGCAGTTAACTGGAGTTGCACTGCCTTGTGTTATATGTGATTTTAAGCATTGTTATAAGCTTATAAAGTTCTGATCCATTTTAAAGCAATGTTTCTGTTTAAACTCATGATATGTCTGTTTTAAATTATATTTCTGTCATATACCAGGGGTCGTGAGTTTGAATCCCCTGCCTGGCAACAGTCTCCGTGATGATTGATATACGACATTGTGTCTCTTTATCATTCGTCTCTCACCACTGATTCAAGTGGGAAAGTTATCAGTTACTTGCGGAGACGGGGTGTGCTTGAGTACTGGTTAATCCCAGGAAACAGTGGTTAGGTTAACTGATTATCTGTTAGCCCTTGATAGCATAAAAATGACGCTAAATATTCAGTCAATCAATCAATCAAATTCTGTCATATCAGGAGCTGGGTTCCTTGTCATTAATACTAGATACTGTTTTTGCGCTGCCAAATAATGTATAGCGTGATATGCCAAACAGTTGAATTATGGGTGAACTTGTGGTTAGTTATGGCTATTGTAATAATATTAAACAGATTTAGATTTTGTGTAGCTTCAGCTTAAATACAATCCATAACTTTTGTGTACAATAATTACAATGATTAGAACTACCAATAGCTGAGGCTTCTGTTACAATGGTTACTGAAATTGAATTTTACTCTTTACAGTTATACTCAATTTAGCGCAATCAAGTGTTAGAGCATCAAAACTGTAATCGGAGGGTCATGAGTTCGATCCTCTGCTATGGGTGTCCTCAGTGAGCAAGACACTTTTCTGTATAATCTAAGTACTGGTTCTCACCCGAAAGCCTTTGAGCGTGATTTAGTTGTAAGAACTTGTTTCACAATCAAAGAAAAATAAACATGTTTTAACAACTCAATTTTGCAATTTGTTTGTTTGAAAGCAGGGCTTTATTCCTGTCAACTGGGAAGAGGCCCAAGCCTTCAAAGTTGGGGAAAACCGCAAAACTGAGGGGAAAATGGAATTGTTTAAAGGCTTTAGCAAATTGAAAAATGTAGCATTCTGGGATTATTTCCTTAATTGGGAAAAAAAACATGAGTCTTTAATTGGGTAAAAAAAAGCCCTAGAACATTCTACATATAAAGGCATACACAAAATGCTATACAAACATATCCAATTTTACTGATGTAGAAAGTCTACAGTAGAAAGCTTACAGTGCATAATGGATCATTTTTAAGGAAAAGTGTTTTTCATTCATATTTAGGATTTTTTTTTTTTCTTCTTTTTTTTTAAAATAGGATGAAAATTTAAAATAACAATGAATCTTGCATAATATATTTTTGCCACCTTGTTTAATAAATTTAATAGCAAATGAGTGCTCATCTCAGATTCTCCATGTATGTACTAGAATTTTATATATCATCAGAAGAACAGCATCTTTTAAATGACTCTTTTTTTTTTGTTGAGAAATTGAAAATAATCTGTCCGACTGAAATGTTGTCATATCCATTTTCATGTAAATGACTTTGACACTGTTTCTGTAATACCAAAAGGCACTGTCTGGAAATTTCATTTTGCAACAATTTCTTTTATTTCAATTTGTTACAGATTCTCTTTTGTTTATCTGTATCCCCAATAAATATGCCACGTTATTTTAAGATGTATGCTAAAAGCATTTGTACAGTGATCTGATACACAAACTGGCAGATCATGTTGAACACAGAGAGCGGGCATCACGTTAATCTAGAAACATTGTTGTCCTAATTTTTTCATATAGTTAAGAAACATAGCTAACTGTAGCCTGATCGGTCATTTTTATGTGAATGCATTATATCAAACGCAATATAAAACGACTCTCACCAAAACTTAAAATGCATTATATTAATTTATTTTTTTCTAATTGTTGAATCTTTGATCCTGATAGCCATAAATTCATTGTCTCAGTTTATAAATTTACTACACAATGGCTCCGTCAGTGTGAAAGTTCAATAATAATGTCAAGTTAATGCATGACACGGCAGCTCCTATTATTTAGCACTTCTGATGTTAAAGGAAGTAATATTAACATAGATATAGAATAAAAATTTTCATTTCAAGACAGATACAAATCCTTTTTGTGCAAAAACACCCATCACTACCAACAAGTTGTGTGTATTACAATAGTATACAGGTATGAGAACATTCATTCCAGCCAATAAAGTGCGAGTCTCCAAAACAAACTGATTATATCATTATGGGATAGATTACCAGTAGCTGGTAACAGCTGCGGTGATCACGACACATCAATACAATAACCACATATTTATATAGTGCATCAGCAAATACCGCGTTTTCTCTGTTTACAGCAAGTACAGATTATCAGGATGTAAAGGGAATATAACAGGGTTTTTAAAAGAATTAAAATTGGCTAAAATCATTTCTTTTCAATACAATATGCCTATATATACTCGCTGCCAAAAGGATATCTATTTAACCCTTTACTCCATATATACGGGTTTTCCTGCAACAATCACAGAAGGCCTTTGAAAACAGTGCAGGAAGAGTTCAGATTGCTCGTAACGAGCAATCTGAACACTTCCTGCACTGTTTTCCACTCTGTCAGTTAATATAAATATAATTCACCCAATAATTCAAAAGCCTTCTATATTACAGGTGTCCAAAGGAGTCTATATTAGAGGTGTCCAAAGGCGTCTATATGAAGTAAAGGGTTAAACATATCAATCCTCCATGGCCGAGTGGTCTAATTTAAGGTGCTGTCTCATGATCACTTACCCCTCCCGCTAAGGTTGTAGGTTTCAACTTAATGTGAGAAAGTTATTAGTTAATTGCGGAAGGACGGTGGCTCTACTCAGTCTGAGGTCTTCCTCTACCTATAAAATTGGATATGCCATATGCAAACCTGAAATGCGTTGAAAATGGCATTAAACCCACATTCAAAAAAAATTATCAGCTTATCAAAACAATATATTTAAAAGGGATTTCCTAACTTCAGCTACACACCTAGATTAGACTGAAATAGATTTCCCACTTAAAAGTGCAACATATTTTAAGATAATAAATGAGTCACGTGATTTCATTTTGATTTCGATTTGATCCGTTATACACAGGGGTGGATCCAGAATTTCTGTTTAGAGGGAGCACACCAAAGTATCTGAACGGGCACAGATGTTTTTCAGTAGAAATATAGTAAATTTTAATCAAATGTGGGAGTTATAGGGCCAGGGTAGAGGTGTACCCTATTTTTTTAAGAGTAAGTGAGATCCACTATTGATACATGTTTACACGTAGTAAAATTGTTTCATTTTAAAAAAAGAGTCCGAATGACGTCAAGCGGTATTTAAAGACGTTTTTGTGGGTTGTTACTGTGCATCGCTACGCCCATAGTTCCTTTCTGTTACTTTCAGTTTCGGGGTTTAATTTCCCCGTTTGGTTAATTAAAAGTCGAGTCACATTAGGATATCTACAAAGTGAAGTATTTTCATTTCGAGATGTCAGAAATGTAAATTAGACAGGTTTTTGTCAAGGAAGTGAATGGAAGAGTATATTGTTTTTCATTCTAAACCACCAGAAGTGCTTGTACATAACGAAGTCGAAGTGGTAACATTTAGGATATGAATCATTCGTGAATATGTTCCAAAGCTCTGAATACATAATGCATTTACCGGAAACAATATTATTCATACCGGGATGGAGACGAGGAAGAATACATCTTGAATTTTGACATTAAGCTGACCTGATGCATGTAAAAGTTTGGTATTGAAGGACATTATGGAAGACACTATTTGCATGTTATGGGTCATTATTATACATAAACTGTATATGTGGAAGTATAAGAACAGTGAAAACAAGACACATCAATTAAACAGGAAAAGTCCAATATCATTTGATATCAACACAAAGCAATTGAGTATATATAAGGTATATTGATGCTTTATTATAACTCACTGATCAATACCGATTTATCACATAAAATAAAAACTTACTTTATGATTTCTACAGATTAACAACTATACAAAGTGACTGATTGATTGATTGATTGAATATTGAGCATCATTTTTATGCCATTGAGGGCTAACAGATGATCACTTAATCACTGTTTCCTAGGATTAACCAGTACTTGAGCACACCCCATCCCCACAAGTAACTGATAACTTTCCCACTTGAATCAGTGGTGACAGACGAATGATAAAAAGACAAAATGTTGTATATCTATCATCATGGAGACTGTTGCTGGGCGGGAATATGAACAGTATTCTACTACTTGACAGGGGATAAAAAAATGTAAATGTTAAAAATAAATTTATACACGTTCTGTGTTTCCTGTTAAACAGAAAATTGTTACATGAATTACAAAAATAAGAAACTATTCAACACATTTCAGGAATGCTAAACAGAGGCTCAGGTTATTAGATGGATTGAGATTCTTATGATGGTGCTTGAAATACCTGTCGTGGTTTCATCAATTATGAAGAGACATGAAAATGAAGTTTCAAGGCCAATCAATATCGTGCATAGACAAAGTGTACAGAAGCACTAAATGAAGAAGAGGCAATGATCAAAAGGGGCCAATGGTAATGTTTAATGTAATTTAACCTTTTCAGCTTATTTTTACTATTGAATACATCAAAATAATCATGAGGTCAACCGAGGATCTAAGAGGGATCAAACCTGTGACCACTTGTTTGGCACACCTAATAACCGTGCATGTAACTGACAACTTTCTTACTGAAATCAGTTATTACAGACGAATGAAAATGAGACACAATATTGGAATTTGCATATATTTAAATCATCACATAGACTGGCCGAGTGTGGATTTGAGCTTGCAACCTCTTGACTGCTAGTTACATAACATAACAGTTGCATTCAGTAAAAAAATGTCCACATACACTCAAGTTTATAACCATTACATTTTGTTCAATGTTTTGAACATACAAGTATACATGTATCATAACAGAAATTGCTGCTCAGCTATAGCCCTTGAGTTCTCAAACTATACCTATATATTGTGCTGTTTTATTAAAGTACATTGTCAGTTTTTTAGCCAGACCAATTAGCTAAGTCGGTAGAGAACGATTCTTCTTGCTCAGGGTTGAGAGTTCGATACCCGAGGCTGGCTAACTTACAGTGCTAACAGTCATTCAGATGGGACTGGTGCTTTACACTGAGCATGTTAAAGAACCAGCTGAAATATATTGGGTTTCTATGATATTTATTTCCTGTACTATCCCTACAAACCTAAAAAGACTAAACTGTTCACTCTTCTGAGTGCATCATCACTCATGTGGGAAACTGGTGCCGATGTAAATTAAGCTTACATACGAACAAACATTGTCATTTATTTCTTTATCTCATTATAAACTTTCTTTAATTTTCAGTGATGAAGTAGCACAACAGGGTGTGTTGCCAGAAGATTGGGACCATGTTAAGAAATAGTATTCGAAAAAACATGATGTTTTTTCAAAAGACTGCAGAAAATGCACATATTGTGAAAAATTAAGAACAATCAATACCAATTCACCAGTGTTCTAAAATTTGAATGACAATTCAAAGATTAATGTTGGAAGTAACCTATTACAGGGATAAAAATGTCCAAGTTAATGTAATAATAATGGACGAAGGTGTGGCTACTATAGCCAAGATAAATACCAGAAAAAATGACTTGAATGGACTCGTAGATAAAACTCTGAAGATATTAAGATGAGTAGCAGGTCACTGGTGATCCCACCTTGATTGACAGTCCATGGTTTTACCACTTGGCCTCTAAGGTTTCAAACTATTACTCACAAATATTGATTTTCATCAATTTCCTGGTACATGTATATATGAAACGTATAAAAGCAACATAACAGTAATTGCAGTATAAATTACAATTATTACAAATTTTATAATTGCATTAAAGTACATCATTTACAAATATGAAAGTTACCTCTGCAATGAAACTTCATTTATAAAAAATAACAACAGATAATATTCACCATTTTGACAATTTTAGGCCATTTTATGAACAGGAGAGGTAACATTTAGCACTGTAGCTTATTAACAAGCAAGGTGACATGTATTCTTTTATTTTATTTTATGATATTGTTTGTTATTGTGCCCCTTTATAGAAAGAATGAAACAATTCACCGCATTAGAACATTTTTCATTATTGAATTGGTGTGAAAATGCATCGATTGCGGCCATTTTATGAAAAGAAGAGGTACCATTTAGCACTGTAACTTAGTAACAAGCACGGTGACATGTATTTTTTTTTTATTTCCTGATTTGGTTTGTTATAGTGCCTCTTTAGAAAGAATGAAACAATTCTTCACTTTGGAACTTTTTTATTATTGAATTTGTCTGAAAACGCATCATTTGCGGACATTTTACGAAAAGGGGAGGTAACATTTAGCACTGTAACTTTGTAACAAGGATGGTGACCTGTATTTTATATTTTATTATTTTATTTCCTGATTTGGTTTATTATAGTGCCTCTTTGTAAAAAGAATGAAACAGTTCTCTATGTTGGAACTTTTTTTATTATTGGATTAGTGTGAAAATGCATTGTTTGCGGACATTTTATGAAAAGGGGAGGTAACATTTACCAGAAGTAATCATTGTATGAAAGGTGAAACCCAAAATAGCATTATGATTTTTTCTGTTTTAGATACTTTATCTTTTGTTACATGGAAGACAACAGTACTTTGTTGAAATATATCACTTTGTTAGTAAATAAAACATGATTTATAACTTGCACCCCTTTGCTGTCTTTTCTTGAAAAAAATGTAAAACGGTGTAGTTTTTAAATTAGTCGTAGCAAAAAAACAAGCATGGTGACCTATAATTTTTTTCTAGTGTTTTCAACTTGTTTTACTTCAAAGTACTTGTGTGCAAAATTTAAAAAAATCTCCGTGCTAGAAGTAACTCGAAGAAATGTCTTTAAGAGCTGTCCATTTTAAGAATGGGGATTTCATTTCAAGTTTACCACTCCAATTTGTATATTGATTATGTCACATTTTGATGGATATGACATACCAAACCATTTGGATTTTATAGCATAATGATAAGATGCGTTTTATCTATTTCAAAATTAATTTTATTTTTTAAGACATTTATAGCATTATTTCCTGATGTAATAACTTTAAGATCCTCTTAGATTATGTGTATGATAATTAAGTCATTTTACTTCAAACTTTATAATGCCAAATTCATGTCATGTTATTGCTTTGGATAAATTACATTAATAATGCTGTTTTATATAAATGATGTTCATACACTGATGTTGTTTGACATAAATTATGTTGTTTTATATAAATTATTTTGTTTTATATTAATGATATTGTTTTTATATTAATGTTATTGTTTTATATAAATGTGGTTTATACAATGATATTGTTTTATGTTAATGATGTTTTATTTAAATTATATTGTTTTATATTAATGATGTTGTTTTATATAAATCATGTTGTTTTTCATTCCTATTCCAATGGTTTCCCCAATCATAACTTTTCATTTTACAAAATGGTTTAAATTACCAATCATCAATAAGTATTCAATAATTGTCTTCAAAGCAAACTGGCATAAATTTGTTCTAAAAAAAATGCCAACCAGACAACATTATCAATATTACCGGCTCTCTATGGAAAACCCTCCACCTAAATCAAAAGAACTTCTCCAATGTCAAGTCTCCATTATAGTTATCAATTTTTAAAATCTAGAAATCTATAATGCGCTGGTACTGACTGAGCAAGAAATGACGTAGACCAACCTGCAGCATGCAATTTCACAGTTCTTAAAGACACGAACAATAGTTAAAATGTCAAATGTAAATTATTTGTGGTTGATTCATGATGCAATGTTGAACATATCTGCTGATTTATCAGACCAACAAAATACAATACTACAATATCCATATAAATATGATTACTGCTGAAAGCTTGAATCTGTTCTCTAAAAGAATTCTCAGCAAGTAATGCCATAAATCGAGTGGAATTTAAAATCCAGTGCCATTTTGTTGACAGATTTTGTCCTAAACAACAACAAAAAAAATTCTTTATCTAATTAATACTGTGAATTTGTTATTCATATTTAATGACATAATTTCCATCATTAATCACTTACGAATGGATTAAGATCATTCCAAAATGAAACAGATCCTTTCTTCATATTTAATTGCCATGCTCTTAAAGGGAATATTTCAGAAAAGATGCTATAAATGTCTAAAAAAATATAATTATATTTTTAAATGGATAAATGCATCTCATTATCATTAAAAAAAATCCAAATGGTTTTGGTATATCAAACCCTCCAAACTGTGACAAAATCGATGCTTCAATGAAATTGATGAAATCCCCATTCTAAAAATAGACTGTACTTAAATACTGTTTGACGACCTTCACATCATCATTTGGACTCATTCTAAGGTGAAACAAATTGTACTAAAAACCTATATGAGGGGTCAAACTAAATTCAAAATGAAAACACAAGGCTCATTTAATATGTCACAAAATATGTTACAAATTTAAGCAGTATGTCTATTTAAGTCTAACTTAGGCACATAGCCCAGGCTAGGAAACCCTTTTTCAATGTATCATTTTGGCATGATTAAATAGATATCTGTTTTGGCAAAACGGAGTCAATGAGAATATAAAGGCATGATATATTAGAAAACATTGTTTTAACCCTTTACTTCATATAGACACCTTTTAACACCTCTAATACTGAAAACATTAATTCACCACGTATCAGCAATGGGTGAATTATGTTTATATTAACTGACAGAGTGGAAAACAGTGCAGGAAGTGTTCAGATTGCTCGTCACGAGCAATCTGAACTCTTCCTGCACTGTTTTCAAATGCCTTTTGTGATTGGTGCGGGAAAACGTGTATCTATGGAGTAAAGGGTTAAACCATCTTAAAATTCTAAAAATTCCTGATAAACTCCCTTTAAGTGATGATGAAAGGACTAACAATTGGATCATATCAACAGAAAAAAGGGACAAAAATGTTATTTTCATTAACATAGAGAAATGGTTTGTTCTACAGTATATCACTAGATATATGTGTACAGTTTATCACCAGATACCTGCAGGGCTAGAAATTTCTTATAAAAGCTACTCGTCCTCCCTTTCAAACATTTTTAATTGAATGCTTAAACTCAAAGAAATATTAAGGTCAGTTTCTTAAATCTGAGTCGTCCTGACCAAATGTTCATTCATGATGGCGATCATATGAATGGAATTTTCCTGTGTACAGTATATCACCAGATACCCATGTACAGTATATTACCAAATACCTGTGTACAGATTATCACCACCTAACTGTACAGTTTATCACCAGATAACTGTGTATAGTGTATCACTAGATACCTGTGTACATTTTATCACTAGATCCCTGTGTACAATTTATCACCAGATAACTGTGTACAGTTTATTACCAGATAACTGTGTACAGTATATCACCAGATACCCATGTACAGTTTATCACCAGATAACAGTGTACAGTGTATCACCAGGTACCTGTGTACATTTTATCACCAGATCCCTGTGTACAGTTTATCACCAGATAAATGTGTACAGTTTATCACCAGATAACTGTGTACAGTTTTTCACAAGAAAACTGTGTACATTCTATCACCAGATACTTGTGTTTATTTTATCACAAGATACCTGTGAACAGTTTATCACCAGAACCCTGTGTACAGCTTATCACCAGATAACTGTGTACAATTTATCACAAGATACATGTGTACAGTATATCACCAGATACATGTGTACAGTATATCACCAGATACCTGTGAACAGTATATCACCAGATACCTATGTACAGTTTATCACCAGATACCTGTGAACAGTATATCACCAGATACCTGTGTACAGTTTATCACCAGTAAACTGTGCAATTAATAACCAGGCAACTGTGCACAGTGTATCACCAGATACCTGTGTACAGTGATATACTAGATACCTGTGTACAGTTTATCACAATATACCTGTGTATAGTTTATTACCAGGCACCTGTGTACATTTTACCACCAGGTACATCTGTACATTTTATCACCAGATACCTGTGTACAGTGATATACTATATACCTGTGTACAGTTTATCACCAGATAACTGTGAACAGTTTATCACCAGATACCTGTGTACAGTTTATCACAAGATACATCTGTACAGTTTATCACCAGATACATGTATACAGTATATCACCAGATACATGTATACAGTTTATCACCAGATACATGTGTACAGTATATCACTGGCTACATGTGTACAGTTTATCAGCAGATACATGTGTACAATTTATCATCAGATAACTGTATAGTCTTTCACCGAACACCTGTATACAGTTTATCACCAGACAACAGTGTACATTTTATCACTAAACAACTTTGTATAATTTATCAACAGATACCTGTGTACAGTTTATCACCCGATACCTGTGTACAGTTTAATCATCAGATACCTGTATACAGTTTATCACCAGACACCTGAGTACATTTTATTACCAAACAACTGTGTATAATTTATCACAATATACCTGTTTACAGTTAATCACCAGATACCTGTTTACAGTATATCACCAGATACCTGTTTACAGTTAATCACCAGATACCTGTTTACAGTTAATCACCAGATACATGTATAGTCTATCATCAAACACCTGTGTACAGTTTATCACAAAGTAGCCCGATATCACCAGTTTATTACCAACATGAAGGTTCTGTTTATGACCAGTAAGCATCAATAGACAGAAAATGTCACTGTAACCACCAGACAACCATGCAGATACCGTATGTATCTCTAGAAATAAGTCAGTCAGCAACTATATACCAGCAGTCAACCATGCAGATACTGCACGTATCTTTAGAAATAAGTCAGTCAGCAACAGTTATTGCAGTCAGAAATTACCAGATAGCACAGTGAAGAACATGACCTAGACAATAGTTACAACTTTTCTTTCATAATTTGTCAGAAAAAAAAAATAAATCTGCAGACAGCAAGTAAAGCAAACAAGACATTGAATATCATTCAAGAAGATCAAGTCAAACTCAAGTCATATCTATTTATCTATATCCAAATAAAACTGAAGTCATAATTATCTTTATCCAAATAAAACTGAAGTCATAATTATCTATCTCGAAGTCAGACTGATGTCATAAATATCTCTCTCCAAGTCATACTGATGTCATAATTACCTCTCTTCAAGTCAAACTGATGCCATAAATATCTCTCCCCCAGTCAAACTGAAGTCATAATTATCTATCTCCTAAACAAAATGACGTCATAAATATATCTCTCCTAGTCAGACTGATGTCATAAATATCTCTCTCCAAGTCATACTGATGTCATAATTATCTCTCTCCAAGTCAAACTGATGCCATAAATATCTCTCTCCAAGTCATACTGATGTCATAAATATCTCTCTCCAAGTCAGACTGATGTCATAAATATCTCTCTCCAAGTCATACTGATGTCATAATTATCTCTCTCCAAGTCAAACTGATGCCATAAATATCTCTCTCCAAGTCATACAGATGTCATAATTACCTCTCTCCAAGCCAAACCAATGCCATAAATATCTCTCTCCCAGTCAAACTGAAGTCATAATTATCAATATCCTAAACAAAATGATATCATAAATATCTCTCTCCAAGTCAGACTGATATCATAAATATCTCTCTCCAAGTCATACTGATGTCAATATTATCTCACTCCAAGTCAAACTGATGCCATAAATATCTCTCTCCAAGTCATACTGATGTCATAAATATCTCTCTCCAAGTCATACTGATGTCATAAATATCTCTCTCCAAGTCATACTGATGTCATAAATATCTCTCATCCAAGTCATACTGATGTCATAATTACCTCTCTCCAAGTCAAACTGATGCCATAAATATCTCTCTCCAAGTCAAACTGATGTCATAAATATCTCTCTCCAAGTCAAACTGATGTCATAAAAATATATATCCCCAATTATCTGTCAAAAAGTAGCTGTAATAAAATAATCAACACAGCTCATCAGTGATCAGCACGTTGTAATGGGACGACCCTCAGCAAGACACTTTCTGTGTACTTTCATTCAATTAATGATTTAATAAATAAACCAATACCAGACAATTAAGCAGAAAACCTTAACGAACAACAAACCAAATCTGTGATGATCATTAAGTCTCTCTCATTAACATTTGTGGCAGTAAGATAAATAGACTGAGATTTTAGATCCAATGTTTAACTGAGAAATAAGTAACTAATAAACATATCATACTACAATCCTCAGAATTACGATCCAACACAGTTTAATATCCAGGAACATGAAGCCACAGCAATCAGCACATGCTAACATGTGGTATTGGATTGTATTTAAGCCAATACACTGGCAGTGGGAGCACCTCCCACCACTGACTGACACTTGCACCAGTCCAGTAGTATCCAGTCAATATGCAACTTGATATTGGTGTTACTTTTAATAAAGTAAATTGTTTTTTGTCTCCTGAAAACTAAATGAAACTGAATCTTGAATATGATGAGAATATTAGTGTAGACATCCTGTGCAGAATTATAGTCATAGCAGACAATTCAATCTTGTATAATCTAGTCTTACCTTATATACTATTACACTTCTACAAATGTTCCCTGTTGCCAGAAAGGAAAAAGCATTTTGAAAATAAAAATATATATTTTAGTATATGTAGAATTTTTCAGGTCATTTTCTTTTACTGAAATTCATTTACTGAAATCTTTTGTTTGATGTGAATACTTGAAATTAAAGAAGAGATTTTTAAAGACGATTGCTATAGTTTTTGTCATATTTTTCCTATGAATAGAATCTAATGAAACTTCCCAGTATTTAAGTTTAATATTATGTCCATGCAATATCAGAAATATAAAACACGTTACCATACAGATTTTATGGTATATTAACCTCCCCATAAACATACCTGTCCTTGAAAGTTGGCGAAATAATGTCGATTTAACAAGTACTGCAAAAAAAATATCAAAAATGGTTTACATCTAGTATTTAATTAAAACTATTACATAGATACATGCATATAATATTAATTTTCATGGGAATGGTAATAAGAAGCTTGAATTTAACTGAGTAGGATTTTTTAAAAAAAAATCATTTCGGCAGAGTGTCAATTGTTTTTCAATTTTTGTAATAAAAATATAACATTTTTTTAAATATTTTGATATAGTATATGGATAGTTTTGCTTAAAACTATTCTAATGATAATCAAAATAAAAAAATACACTTTAAAGCGTAATTTGAGAAATAAATAGCTCTTTAAAGTGTTCCGTCGTAAATAAACTGCAGTTGCAAAATTAACTTTTTTATACTAATTGAGCATTTTTGTATGAATATTAAGATTTCTATTACATTTCATATTCAGGTTAATATTTATACCAGTATGCATATTTTATTTTATATACTGAACACAGTATATGAGACAAATGTTAGGCATATCAATAAATGATTGTGCCATCTGAAATAGGATCAGTTGTAATAAAGCAATATGTAATGACTCTGACAGGTCTCGACAAAATTGCTTCCCTTTATGCGCAGAGTTGGAGCACATCACAAAATATAGCAGTCGTCCTTTATATTTTAATGTGTTGCATTTTCAGTGAATTTTTTTTTTGTCATTTCACAATATCTAATTTAACATCCGAAACCTTGGATGAATATAATACATTTTTAAAGTTGTGCCAAGTTTCATCACATCAAATCTACTTTCAAAACTTTCAATAACAGTTCCGCCAGGCCTGGTTAGCTCAGTTAGTAACGTGTCTGACTTTCAATTAAAGGGGTCGTGAGTTTGAATCCCCGCCTGGCAAAAGTTTCCGTGATGATTTGTTATGACATTTTGTTTCATTATCATTTGTCTCTCACCACTGATTCAAGTTGGAAAGTTATCATTTACTTGCAGAAATGGGGTGTGCTCGAGTACTGGTTAACCTTTCAGGATCCCAGGTCAGGTCATCTGATCATCTGTTAGTCCTCGATGGCATAAAAATGGCGCTAAATATTCAATCAATCAATAACAATTCCTTATAAAAGCAGATACTTTGGTGTCATTTAAAGTGTTATTTTATCATTTCTCAGAATCATTTGTATTAACTCTCAACTACAAGCTTCAGAAAAACAGACTGGTTGCTGTTGCAGCAACTCATAATTAGACTGGTTCTATATTATTAATTTATTTCTCCCAAGGTGCTTCAATGTTTTATGTGCATCTACTGTACCATGACAATTAAAACTTGCTCGTGTCCAACACCGACTTAAAGTTATTGGAATTTTATATCCCACTGGAGCTGCATTGATTTTTTGCTAAATGACACAATGGTCCTAGAAAGTGATTTTTCTTGTCAATATTTGCTATTCAGAGGTGTTTTTTTATAATTTAAATGCAATGTAGTCAATAGATTGATCTCTGAATTCATGTGGTGGGAAATAACGAGAGTTGCTTTGAGCTACTTGTAGGGATATGATAATTATATCATACTTGAATTATCACAAAACTAAAATGGATAAAATTGTCAGATTTTGAAAAGAAATTGTTTTAACATCTTTAACTTTTATTACAGAAAAACTAATTATTTTCCTTAAAAATAAGGTTGTGCAAACATCAGGTGTCCCAAAACATTCATTTGGCGGGTGAATACAATACTAGAACATCCAACAGAGCAGGGTCTTTAAATTCAGGACTGCAGAGGGACGACAACATTCCTAATCCAGAATTTATGTTCTTTCCACTTTTTTCATTACAGACAACAAATTCCAGTTGTTTAAAACTCAATAAAAAATAAAAACTTCTATTTGATAAACAAGACTACAGGATTACAGATGGATGATGGATGACCGACAATGGATAAATTTGTATCACACAAGTTTTGTTTGTTTGAATATTCAGGTCAACCAGTACTTGAGCACACCCATCGCCACAAGTAACTGATAATTTTCCCACTTGAATCAGAGGTGAGAGAAAAATGATAATAAGACAGATCCAGATTAATATCTCGGGAGATACAAAATAAACCACTAAACAGGTTGAACAGATGGATGCTCAAGGTATCAGTGCTTGATTAAAAGTAGTAGCTACATGGAGTAGTAACTCCACAAACCTCTATCCATGTTCCAAGTCTTGTTGGAATCCCTTCAATACCTTTAAAGATATAGTCTGGACAAGCAAATATAACAGAAAATTAAGTAAAAAAGTGGAGCTAGTTGTGTCATTATTCAAAATAGAGTTCTGATAGTTTTCATCCACACAGCCCTCTATTGCTGTTCCGAGTAATATTGGGGTTACTTCCACACACTGCCCTCTCTTGCTGTTCTGAGTAATATTGTGATTTCTTCCACACACTGCCCTCTACTGCTGTTCCGAGTAATATTGGGGTTTCTTTCATAGCCAGCCCTCTATTGCTGTTCTGTGTCATTTTCATACATTGCCCCTATTAGGGTCAGTGAGTATATAAAGGCATGTTATATTGGGGAAAAAAATGTTTTAGCCAATTCTAAATTTTGAAAACTCCTGATAAATTCCCTTTTAGTCATTTGAAAACAGTGCAGGAAGAGTTCAGATTGCTCGTCACACTTCCTGCACTGTTTTCCACTGTCAGTTAATATAAACATAATTCACCCAACAATTCAAAAGCCTTCTATATTAGAGGTGTCCAAAGGTGTCGATATGAAGTAAAGGGTTAAGCAGCATGAGTAACCAGTTCATACCAGTCAGTTTTCCAAACTACAGACATCAGCCTGACATCATATCCAGCATGTCCTGCTGAAGTCAGTCTCACACAACATGAAAATCTAAATATAATGTCAGACTTCCGGCTCGATAAGCATTTCCATATTAACTCAATATAACTGACATGCATCAGGCATAATCATGCGTAATTGTAATCCGCAGCAACAAGATATGAGAATGAACCCTGATGAACCATGGTGATTCTGTAACAAGAGAGCTCCTAAGTTCACAATAACAACTCGCTGGTTGTTTAAGAGCTCATAAATGCTCACTGGATCATGTTCTTATAAATTTGCATGACAAATTGAAACCAAAATAGATCAGACTACTGGAAATATTTTGATATTGTTTTTATGGAAAATAACTTGTTTTATATGGTAAATATTAACATATCGTTGGTCTTGGTTCTAAATGGCGAACTAACAAAAAACTTTTGAGGAGGAACACAAAAATGATTTTCTCAAGTAGATCTTGTTTGATTATTACAGACATGAAAAGTTGTATTTAGAAAAAATAAAGATATTCCAACATTTCATTGTATTCATTTCAACAGCAGAGTAATAGTTGTAGTAGAAACTGTTGCTTCAGCATTTTCAGGCGGTTTTTTTTTTAAAGAAAATTGTCCTCAATTGTTTTATTACTTTGCCATTTCAGCCTCAAAAAAGTAGTCCTGCATTTTAATATTGCAGTTTGGTCAGTTTACATTAATGCACAATGTCATGTTGTCACATGGTTAAAATGACTTGTTCTGATTGGATATCAGCTAATGATTGTCTTACACGTAGATGCAGTATGAACTTTCATACGTTTAAATGCAAAATACTGAAAATAGTAAGTTCCACATTTTGAACAGAAACCAACGATATTGTTTGTATGGTAAATAATATATAATGTATGGTGAATAACATATTGTTTATGGTAAACAACATTTTGTTTGTACAGTAAATAACATATTGTTTGTATGGTAAATAATATAATTATAATATATGGTGAATAACATATTGCTTGTATGGTAAATAACATACTTTAATATGGTAAATAACATATAGTTTGTAAGGTAAATAACATATTGTTTGTATGGTAAATAACATTTTGTTTGTATGGTATATAACACAGTGTTTGTATGGTGAATAACATATTGTTTGTATGGTGAATTACATACTGTTTGTATGGTAAATAGCATATTGTTTGTATGGTAAATAGCATGTTGTTTGTATGGTAAATAACATATTGTTTGTATGGTGAATAACATATTGTTTGTATGGTAAATAACATATTGTTTGTATGGTAAATAACATATTGTTTGAAAGGTACATAACATGCTGTCTGTATGATAAATAATATAGAATATATGGTGAAAAACATATTGTTTATGGTTAATAAAATTTTGTTTGTACAGTAAATAACATATTGTTTATATGGTAAATAACACATTGTTTATATAGTGAATAGCATGTTGTTTATATGGTAAATAACATATAGTTTATATGGTGAATAGCATTTGTTTATATGGTGAATTGCATGTTGTTTGTATGGTAAATAACATATAATTTATATGGTAAATAACATATTGTTTATTATAACTTAAACATGCATGTATTGTTTTATTGGTAAATAACATAGTTTATATGGTAAAAAACATATAGTTTATCATAACTTACATGCATGTATTGTTTTATTGGTAAATAACATATAGTTTATATGGTAAATAACATATAGTTTATCATAACTTACATGCATGTATTGTCTGAATGGTAAATAAAATATAGTTTATATGGTAAATAACACATAGTTTATATGGTAAATAACATATTGTTTATCATAACTATCATGCATGTATTGTTTTAATGGTAAATAAAATATAGTTTATATGGTAAATAACACATAGTTTACATGGTAAATAACATATTGTTTATCATAACTAACACATTGTTTTTATGGTTAATCACAAATAGTTTATGTTAAATAACATATAGTATATGTAAATCATTTACAGAGGAACTATTTTTATTTAATATTTGGGGCAACTATTCAAAGGCAGACCTTTAACTTATCATTGATCTGAAATTAAATATTATATCTTTTCTACAATTCGACTTAATGCTACATTATCTATAGTTGCATTTAAAATCAGAATTACAAACACATTCTTATCACTTAAATACATTGCTGCAAAATATTAATGATATTCATAATTTTGAAACACAATGTAATAAATACAACAACCAATTCCTCCAATACGCATTATAATTGTGTCAAAAGATACAGCAAATCTTAAACATAAGCAAATGTATAAGCAAAATGAACTAAGAACCATGCTAGTTGCTGGCAGAACTGCAGAGTTTCATCCTATTATATCTAATATTCAATAATTCACCTCTAAATGACAAGCATGAACTACAGTAGCACTACAGTATACCTGTTGATTAGGCATAGATGTAATTACATGTACAATTATTTCTCCAATATTTATAATCAATTTTTACAATCAATACCATGGTAGTAGTAAATTCTTTTCTCTCCCCTGACTTGTTAATTATAATTCCCAGAAAGAATTGCTAGTTTATTTCTTTCCACCACCCCCTTTACTTTTTACACTGATTTGTGTCCATATATTTTTATTGGAGTTGGTAACCTTGAAACTTAAATGTTAAAAACATTTGGTTAATTGATTTAACATATATATATTTGATATCTGTTTGCAATAACATTCACAAGCTTAGGCCATTACAAATTAATTGCTATATTATCATCCAATGAAACATGCTCTTCTAAAAGCTGCTGTGATGGGTCAAAGTCTTCAAAAATTGTACTTCCTTGCTTGGTGCTCAGTATTTAGAGGAAACTTCTAGATCTGGTCAGCACTGTGTCAGTATTATGTGACTTGGTAACTACAAAATGGTTGAAAGCAATGCTAACCACCATACCGCGTAACATTGAAGCTGTGCAGTCAGTATTATTTTTCGAAAGCTTATTCATTGTATTGGCACGTTAGACCTCATCACTATCTTCATTCGTTTCTTCAGAAGATATTTTTATCAAGTTAATTAAACTAAGAATTGGTTCTTTAAATTTCATACAGAAATATTGGGAGGGGGTGGGTGGTGTGGGGGGGGGGGGGAATATGGAACAAATGAAGGACCCAACCACAATGGCGGCAATCAGAAAATGTATGTCCAACTGGAGCTATAATCAAAGTCCCAGTATGGTGTAATTTGTATGAAAATGGGATAATCATAGATTTTACAACCTGTCTTGAATTATACGGCTTTTAAAAAAATTACTTTATTTAGGAACGAGACCCTCCCAGAGGGTGTCCCTGTTACCTGGACCTCTAAAAGTAATGGCCATTGCTCCCCAGAAGTATTTGCCAAAGTTCTCGAAAAGTATTTCCCCCAGATCTCTTAAATCAGGCCTTTGATCCCTTGATTCCTGAAAGTAATGGCCAATGTTCCCCGGATCCTTAAAAAAATTGACCATGTTCCCCAGATTTCCAAAACCCCTAGGTCAGGGCCTTAGTAACCTCCTATTCACCAATAAGAGCGTTACTGCTATTAGGATGCTAACTTCTGAAACATTAGTTATATTTCTTTTCTTCATTTTTAACTTCAGCATGAGAGGATACAATATAATTATGTAAATATGGTACTTATTTTATTGGTTCTGATTTCTCTTGGTAACATCTTTTTTTTTGTTAACTTCATAAGATGTAAGAAATTGTCACACAAATCAATACAGACAAGAAAATAAAACTGATTTTGATGTCAACTGTGTAAATACGACTACTAGAGGGAGTATACTGGCATTTAAATTAAGCCTCAATAAGGCATTGTAAATAAACATTACCAGTTCAAAGATTAACATTATATGCACCTTCTATGCCCTAGTGGTTAAGGCGTCTGCCTGGAAAATGGTAGCTCAAGGTTCAAATCCCTAGTGGTGACACTATGATAATGATTGATTGAATATTTAGCATCATTTTTATGCCATCGAGGGCTAACAGACGATCAGTTAACCTAACCACTGTTTCCTGGGATTAACCAGTACTCGAGCACAGCCCGTCTCTGCAAGTAACTGATAACTTTCCCACTTGAATCAGTGGTGAGAGACGAATGATAATGAGACACAATGTCATATATCAATCATCACGGACTGTTGCCGGGTTGGGGATTCAAACTCATGACCCCTGTATTGATAGTCAGATGCATAATCGACTGAGCTAATCGGGGCCCGGCGACACTATGATAAATTAACACTTTTCTTACTTTATTTAAAACTTTTGCATTTGGGTATGTATATCATTACATATATGTCAAAATAATGTTGTTGTTTTATAGCATAAATGTCTGTATATAGCAATTATTATAAAGAGAGGTAATAAACTATTTAGTACATTACGACAAAGATTCTTTCTAGCTATAGGCTTTGGGAAGACTTTGTGTTTGAAACTCATAGGAATATAACATAGTAACTCTAATAATCTGTTTGAAAAACATTTTTATTAGGTTAAGACTTAATGCATCTCAGAAACAATGCTAACAACAGAACAGAAGCAAAGTCACTAACATAAGGTCATTATATATCAATTGCTAGATTATCATCCGAATTTTTCTTAAAAAGGGGGATGGGGGAGGTTTTTGTTTTTATTTTTGAAATTTTTTATGTTTTTTTATAAAAAAAAAAAAAAAAGGTTTGGGGCGGGCGTGGATGATAATCTAACAATCAATTTATTATGGCCTTATGGTTAGAACGTTTTTAATTGTGTGCACACTACAAAATACCAATAGACCATTATTTCTCATAAGCCTTCAGCTTTCACATGTATAATGAGCATATCGCTTGTGCGCTATATTTAGAACGCTATTTAAAGATAAAAATCACGTGACTTCAGTAACCGTGCACCTGTTATAGAAACCCCAAATCATTCTTCACTTTGCGTTGGTAGAGAGAGGACGCATCGACTTCGACGAGATTCGGTTATAAAAACCATACTACACGTGCTCAAAATTGTCTTATGCTTTATTTATTTATTCCTTTTTTGTAACCGTGGTATTGTACAGCCGACTGCTGAATGCTGTTCCAGTCATTTGTGGCTACATTTGCAATTTTATTGCAAGTTTTTGCGACGCAGTCGTAAAATTGTTATGGCTCACGAAAGTGACGACGTCCTTTTACTTGACCCCTCCGATTCGGAGTTTTCTGGTTTCGAACCATCCGATATTAATGTAGGAGCCAATGAAACTGAAGAATTATCGTCTGATTCATTTAAAAATTACGAAAAGACGACGGACAATGCAGTTGTTGATACTGCGTTACAGAGTTTTCTTCGGGGTAACCCGGTAAAGGGCAGCAACTCAAACGGACAAAAAGTACCGGCAAAGGTATGAAAGGAAACAAATGTACCGGAAAGTCAAAAAAAGGGAAAAATTTAATTGACTTGAATAAATTATCTCCAAGTGATGTTGTTTCACTCAGAGAAGCTCTTGGCATTGCAAATGCTGAGATGGATGATTATCTTGAACAAGATAATTTTAATGATGAATATGACAACCTTACAATGGAGGTGGAAAATGATAGTGCTGGCCAAGGTGAACAAAAAGGTCCATTCTTTCGTTCGCCGTTAGAGGCAGTTGATGCTAACATTGGTCCAGCGTTATTTGATGATGCCGGCTCAACTTCTCAACAAAATGTTGAGAGTATAGATGATGGGGAATGGGAATTACCACAGTTAAAGAAGCCTCAGTTAGGTGATGAGTTTCACCATCTTTGTCTGGGCTTATTTCAACAGCCTGTACATCCCGGTGTATGGTGGATGACATTGTTGACAGGTATAAAATACCTAAAAATTGTGAAGAAATGGGGCCACCTAAAGTCAACACAGAGATATTTGAGAGGTTAGACAAGAAGGCTCAAAACACTGACAGGAATTTTATAAATATTCAACAAATGGTAGCGACAGCTATGATGCCAGTCATAAAATTGGCATCTATACTGAAGAAAGACATTGCTAAAAATAAAGAAGCAAAGCAATGTATTTCGGATTCAGTGACCTTGCTAGGTCAAGTCCAGTACAATATGTCTCTGAGAAGGAGATACCTGATCAGACCTAATCTGAACAAAAAGTATTCGAGCCTTTGTAACATAAACACACCCATATCCAAACAACTGTTTGGGGATGATATTGCGGATTAACAACGAGTTTGGTCAAGGCCAATACAAGAGAGGCTCGTACAGATCATACCAGAGGGGTAGAGGACAATACAAGTCACAAAGAGGCCGTGGTAGCTATACTGAATGGCGATACCAACCCTATGGGAACCAGAAGCCAGTACAGTTTGGGAAGAGCAAGTCTGGTGTGAATCCAACCTGACAGGTAAGGGATCAATCTAGTGTGGCTGGACTTAAAACATGTTTATATGCATGGAGTAAGATAACCAAAGATAAATGGATTTTAGATACCATACAAGGGTATAAGATTGAATTTAACAAACCATTTCAGATCAAAATTCCTAATCAGATAGCCTTCACAGATAAACAAAAACAGTTAATACAGATGGAGGTAGTTGATTTGTTAAAAAAGGGAGCTATTATCCCAACTCATCATGAACCTAATGAATTTATTTCAAATCTATTTTTAGTTGTAAAACCAAATGGTAAATACCGACCAGTTATAAATTTAAAAGAGCTTAACAAATTTATAAAGTATGAACATTTCAAACAGGAATCATTTTCGATCGTTTTGGAACTTATTCAAGAAAATGATTATTTTACATCTATAGATTTCAAAGATGCATATTTCAGTGTTGCAATTCATCCTGATTTTCAAAAGTACCTGAAATTTCAATGGAATGGAAAATTGTACAAGTTTGTTTGTTTATGTTTTGGGATTTCAAGTGCTCCTAGAATTTTTACAAAAATTCAAAAGCCTATGTATGCTAAGTTTAGACATCGAGGAATACTTTCCTCATATTTCGTTGATGATTCTATTAACATGCATCAAAGTAAGAAAACATGCTCATCGAATTCAAATCTCATGTGTGTTGAAAGCACAGATTTAGGTTTTACTATAAATTATGAGAAGTCAAATTTAGTACCTTCACAAAGAATTGTGTTTTTTGGTTTTGTCATTGATTCAGTATTGTTCAAAGTTTTTCTTACACAAGAAAAGGTTCAAAAAATCATATGTATGGCAAAAATGATTTTGATTCCAACCACTGTTAAAATAAGACAGCTAGCTTCGTTCATTGGGTTACTGGTAAATGCATTTACAGCAGTGTTGGAAGGACCGTTGCATTATCGTATGTTGGAGAGAGAAAAAGTAGAAGGACTTCAGTTATCTCGAGATTATGATGGGGAAATAACTTTAAGTTATTTCAGTAAAACAGAGATTACCTGGTGGTTAAACAATGTTTCCAGATGCAATGGGAAATCTATTCGAGAAAAGCTTATAGGGTTTAATTTGTTCACAGATGCTTCATCCGAAGGCTGGGGATGTTATTGCAAGAAATCTGGTAAACAATTTGGTGGCAGATGGACCTCAGAGGAAAAAAGAAGGCACATAAACTTTCTTGAACTTTTGGCAATATTCTTTGCATTAAAAGCTCAATGTAGAGAAATGATGAATGTTCATATTCAAGTACAGACAGATAGTAATGTTGCCAAATCATATTTAAATAGTATGGGAGGTATGTGCTCAGTGTCCATGGACCAGTTAGCAAAGGACATATGGGAATGGTGTATACACAGGAACATTTATGTTTCAGCAGTATATGTTCCAGGAATAGAAAATATTTTTGCTAATTTTTCTTCAAGGAATTTCTCTGACTCAACAGAGTGGATGCTTAAGCCAGAAATTTTTGACAGAATATGTAATCATTTGTTTGTACCAGATATAGATCTATTTGCATCTAGATTAAATTATCAAATGGAAAATTTTGTGTCCTGGACACCAGAACCAAATGCTTCTCATTTTGATGCATTTTCTATCTTGTGGAATGAGTTTCAACCGTATATCTTCCCTCCATTTCGCTTAATTGGGAAAATATTAAACAAATTAAGACTTGACAAAGTTGAACAGGCAATCATAGTCGTACCATATTGGCCTTCACAACCATGGTTCCCATTATTAATGTCATGCATTGTCTCTTTACCTATAAGGTTACCAAGACACAAGGATCTGTTGACATTGCCACATTCAGGAGAGGAACATCCTTTAAGAAATTCGTTGACATTAGTCGCAGTGATTGTATCCGGAAACGTCTTCACAGCAAAGGCATTCCAGGAAGAGCAGTTGATTACATATCAGAATCATGGAGCAGTGGAACACAAAAACAGTTTGATTTGGCATGGAAAAGATGGTGTATTTGGTGTCATGTTGGGAAAAGAAATCCCATTTGTACCTCTGAGGAAGTAGTTATTTCATATTTGAACTTTTTTATGTTATATTGGGAAATCCTACAGTGTTATTAATCTACATAAATCAACTATATTACAAACTTTGAATTTATTATGTCAAAACTGGTGTTTACATACAGTGCTTATACAACGATTCATGAGGGGTGTTTTCCTAAAGACACCACCTAAGCCAAGATATAGTAAAACATGGGATGTCAGTAAAGTTTTATCTTTTTTGAAGACATTAAATACAAATGATAATATAAGACTGTTAACGTTAAAAACAACGGCTTTATTAGCATTGGCAACAGCTGCTAGGGCACAGACTATGGTAGCTTTAAGATTGTCAAATATGACCCTTGAAAATAACATTATCAAATTTGGTTTTACAAGTTTATTAAAGACTTCAAAACGAGGAAAAAACTTTGTGTTGACTGTATCACATTATGAAGATGAAGAGATTTGTCCAATGCATTTCATTTTAGAATACATCAAAAGGACAAAGATTAAAAGAAAAGATGATCAGTTATTAATATCTTTTGCTACTTTTAAAGCAGTAACTACAAGTACTATTGCCAGATGGCTTAAGACTGTGTTGTTATCGGGTATTAACATTAATGAGTTCAAAGCTCATTCATATAGATCAGCTTTTACATCAGCAGCATATCATGGTGGATGCAGATTAAGAGAAATCTTGCAAACTGCTGATTGGTCATCTTCAAAAAACTTCTACAAGTTTTATTTCAGAGAGAATGAAAAAGCTAAAGACTTTACCCATGCAGTGTTTGATGCATAGTTTGATAATACAAATTGAAATTTTGTTCATTGCCTTGGATATTATGTATATTGTTCATGATATAGTTACACAGAATAAACCTTGTTGGTTAGTTTAAATTGTTTTGTCGTTTACTTTAAAGATACTCATTATACATGTGAAAGCTGAAGGCTTATGAGAAATAATGGGTCCTCATCCAAGCATTTATGTGATGGATGAGGGGCATTATTGGAATAAGCTGGAGGCTGAGCATGTATAAACCCACCCTTGCACTGCTCGAGAGTGTAACCCTCCCAAATTAACATTAAACAACAAAACTGTTATTATTTTTAAAGAATGATTTGGGGTTTCTATAACAGGTGCACGGTTACTGTAGTCACGTGATTTTTATCTTTAAATAGCGTTCTAAATATAGCGCACAAGCGATATGCTCATTATACATGCTCAGCCTCCGGCTTATTCCAATTATATGCCCCTCATCCATCACATAAATGCTTGGATGAGTGCCCATTATTCATTATTCATGGTGTATTTCATTCTTGTTAAATTTCAAAACAGAAAGAATGCAAATTCACTACCATTTCAAAGCCTACGCTCATTCTTTGTTTCCATTTAACTATTAAGAGACTGTCATATTTCCATACAGAATTAATTAATAGCAATTACAAGTCTGTTCTTAAAATATTGCATGTGATAATTGCCTGTGCATATGTTGTTAAATGTTCTTTTCAACGATCAGGTGCATGCACGAATATTGATGTTGGCAAACAACTCAGTGCTTCCTGAGAAGTTCTTTATATTTGGTTTAAAAGTAAACCTATCAATTTTACATTGATTGTGAAAAAAGTTCTTACAACTAAGGCAAATCACACTCAATTTGAGTCTTCCTGGGTAAACTTAGTACTTAGCATGTGTGGATAGGTGTAGCTCAAGAACACCACACATAGTGTAGAGGCATGAACTCGCTCAAAAACACCACACATGGTGTACAGGCATGAACTCACTCAAGAACACCACACATAGTGTACAGGCATGAACTCACTCAAGAACACCACACATCGTGTACAGGCATGAACTCACTCAAGAACACCACACATAGTGTACAGGCATGAACTCCCTCAAGAACACCACACATAGTGTACAGGCATGAACTCCCTCAAGAACATCACACTTAGTGTAGAGGCATGAACTCACTCAAGAACACCACACATAGTGTATAGGCATGAACTCCCTCAAGAACACCACACATAGTGTAGAGGCATGAACTCACTCAAGAGCACCACACATAGTGTACAGGCATGAACTCACTCAAGAGCACCACACATAGTGTACAGGCATGAACTCACTCAAGAGCACCACACATAGTGTACAGGCATGAACTCACTCAAGAACACCACACATAGTGTATAGGCATGAACTCACTCAAGAACACCACACATAGTGTACAGGCATGAACTCACTCAAGAACACCACACATAGTGTAGAAGCATGAACTCACTCAAGAACACCACACATAGTGTACAGGCATGAACTCACTCAAGAACACCACACATAGTGTACAGGCATGAACTCACTCAAGAACACCACACATAGTATAGAGGCATGAACTCCCTCAAGAACACCACACATAGTTTAGAGGCATGAACTCACTCAAGGACACCACACATAGTGTACAGGCATGAACTCCCTCAAGAACACCACACATAGTGTACAGGCATGAACTCACTCAAGAACACCACACATAGTGTAGAGGCATGAACTCACTCAAGAGCACCACACATAGTGTACAGGCATGAACTCCCTCAAGAGCACCACACATAGTGCAGAGGCATGAACTCACTCAAGAGCACCACACATAGTGTAGAGGCATGAACTCACTCAAGAGCACCACACATAGTGTACAGGCATGAACGTACTCACTCAAGAACACCACACATAGTGTAGAGGCATGAACTCCCTCAAGAACACCACACATAGCGTAGAGGCATGAACTCTCTAAAGAACACCACACATAGCATAGAGGCATGAAATCTCTCAAGAACACCACACATAGCATAGAGGCATGAAATCTCTCAAGAAGACCACACATAGTATAGAGGCAAGAACTTGGAAGATGTAAGATAAGGAGGATAAATATATTGAAGCTGACAATGGCTGTCAACCAACAACTGACAATTAATCCCACAGGAACATTGAAGCTGACAATGGCTGTCAACCAACAACTGACAATTAATCCCACAGGAACATTGAAGCTGACAATGGCTGTCAACCAACAACTGACAATTAATCCCACAGGAACATTGAAGCTGACAATGGTGGTCAACCAACAACTGACAATTAATCCCACAGGAACAGCTCAAACGAGCTAAAGAAAACACATATTTCTTATATTTGACAATGTTTATTTCTCCCACCTCCTCAATGTTTTCTTTCTTTCAGAGAAATCATCTCAATTAAATATAGACCAATCAATACCACCCACTGTCAAGATGGTATGAATGCAATTTCATTACCACCCCCCACTCCTCTCCCCATCATACACACTAATTTGTTGATCTGACAATAATGCTATTTTCCTAACCATTCAGAGACATCTGAAACATAATGATGATGTTGAGAAGATGTCATTACAGAAAGCTTAGCACTGCTAAGACCCCAAATTAAGGCCTTTGTTGCTGATTAAACAGAAATTTTAAGACAGTGAGATAGTAAATCCAAACATCTGTTGACGTCTGCCCATCTTACGGAAACTTTAGGATTAATATTGACAATATGAGCCGGAGAGTATGCGAGAATTTGTCATTGCGAAAGAAAACAAGTTTGAAATTGCCTCATATTTTGTTTGAAAGTCTTTCAGTAGGTGTTATACATATCTGATGAGGATTCATGCAGACATGAAAAAATAAAATCCAAGCTGTGCCGTGGAAGGCTCTGAAACTTCATACAAAATTTATAAATATGCTGGTATTTGCTCAGAATTATTTTTAATTCAGAACACTTATTTTATAAAAGATTGTTTAACATGACTGTATACTAAGGAAGAAAGATACATTTTTAGAAAAATCAGGCCTATGTAAATTGGTTTTGAAATATTTTCAAAATGGTTCATATTAGTTGTGATTTCTTGCTGCAGATGAGTAGAGCAAAAGTTGGTATAGCATATACTGCAATTAGACATCGCTGGTGTTAAAAAAGTGACTTTTATAGGATTTCAACATATGCATGTTTTTATGAGCATTTGAGGACTTCTTTTTTCAAAAAATCCCAGGGTGTCACTGCACCCTCTTTTAAAAAAATACAACGTGGTCAACCTACCAGTGACTGTGCATTTTTATGTGTGTTTACATTCCTGTTAAGAAAAAAAATATTACAAAAAATTTCTATGTGGAATTCTTTTTTTACAAAGGAAATCCCATAGAACAAAATTCAACTGTGTAGTGAGACCTGTAGGGGTCCAACAACAAGAAGCTTCCTGTGATTTCCATTGCTGTGCCAGCTGCGTGCCACAGTAACTGGAGAGGACTGGGTTGAAGACGTGAAAATGTAGCTGGACATACTTATTTCTACCTTTTAACTATCCAACCTGTTCTTACTGTCTATCTGGTGGCACCATTATAAGGAAGCAGAATAGACTGACAATAATTATTTATACAAAACCATAGACTAATAAACTTCAGAAGGTTAACATATTGAAGGGACATTAGGCACTTTTCACATAAAACTTTTCAGAAATTCATATATCTACATAATACAAATCAAGAGTTCAGTGCAGTACTATCTACCTATAAACAAGAGGACCAGATTGGTTCTAAAGTGCTCACCTTTGGCAAAGGAGACATTGCCAAAGAAGGTAATTTTTGATAATACAAGGCCATACCTCAGACATTTAAATTTAGTCAGTTAGGATATATTATAGATATATAACTACTGTGCAAGTTTAGTGAGTACCACATGAACACTGCAGGTGCTAGAGTGCGCATAACTTCAAATAAAGCAATATTTGACAATTCAAGTGCCATAACTCCAACAATGTTTATCTGATTTGGCCAGCTCTAAAACTTGTCTATCCCTTTACTCCATAGATACGCGTTTTCACGCACCAGTCACAGAAGGCCTTTGAAAACAGTGCAGGAAGAGTTCAGATTGCTCATAACTCCACTCTGTCAGTTAATATAAACATAATTCACCCAATAATTCAAAAGCCTTCTATATTAGGTATCCAAAGGCATCTATATTAGAGGTGTCCAAAGGCATCTATATGAAGTAATGGGCTATGATTTTATCATTATATAATTACTGTGTAAGAATCATGGTGAAGACAAAATGATAACTGTGGGGTGCTAGAGTGCACACAAGGTCAAATAGTGCAATTTTTGATGATTCAAAGTCTTATCTCTGGCAAAGATTGTCCAATTTGACCAGTTCATACAATTGCCCAAGATATTATGATTATATAATTACTGTGTAATTTTGGAGAGTATCAAACTATAAATGCAGCAGCTAGAGGGCAGACAAGGTCAAATAGTGCTATTTTTTTATGTTTCAAGGGCTGATAACCAAACATTAGTTATCAAATTTGGCCAGTTCAAGAACTTGTCCAAACTATTATGGTTATATAACTACTATGTAAATATGGTGAAAAGCAGCTAATGTAAGTAAGTTTGGTGAAGAGCTAATGAAAAATGCAGACCTGTACCAGAGTGCACACAACAAAAAGTTCACAAGGGACAATGGACACAGGGAAATCAGAATAGCTCAGGTGCGCTAATAAATAAGAAAACATATATATAACTCTTGTAAACATTTGAAAGGCATCACATTTCTCATAGTCGTGATGAACAGTAAAACAAATACTATATTTTCAGTGTATTTTCAGTATAGTAGAGATAATACCACTATGTATCTAATAAGAAGTTTAAGAATCAATATATATCTTATTAATTTCTTTAACACGAAATTTCTGATGGTATTAATAAATATTCGGAAATTAAAATCTTGAGATAATATAATTATGGTGGTTTTTATTTGTGTTTTTGTTTTTTTCAATATTTTTTTTTTTAATGGCTTTTAACGCCATTTTCAACACATTTCAGGTTATAAATAGCATATCTAGTTTTATTGGTGGAGGAAGACCTCAGAATGAATCTGAGTAGAACCTGACTGTCCTTCCGCATTACTAAGTAACTGACAAACTTTCTCACATAAAGTTTTTGGAGCAAGAGAGAATTGAACCTACGACCTAAGCACTAAGAGTGATCTTGAGACAGTGCCTTAGACCACACAGTCACAGGGGACCCTTATATGGTTGTACATTTATGGCCATTATAAATTAATTGCTAGATTATCATCCAGATTTTTCTTAATTATTTTTATTTTTATTTTCATTTTTAAAATTTTTGTTAGATGTTTCTTTTTAATTTTTTTTTAATGAAAATTAAAAGGGGAAGGGTGGCATGAAAATTACTGAGGGGACGGGCGGGGACGATAATCTACCAATTAATTTTTTATTGCTTATTGGTGTAAATTTTGATTAAATGCTTGACCATGGGTAAAATATTACCACCATTGCTGGGTGTACCGTCAAGATGTCAGATACATGATTTCATTATCTTTGACTTACAAAATCATGTTTTGTTCTTCAAATAGACTAATTCCTAGGTTTTCGTTCATATCGATTTTGTTTTAAAATAAGAGTAGGGGTGTGCAATTTTATTTTTTTATTTTTCAGATATTGAAACTGAAGTATCATAAAGAAAACCATTAAAATTTTGAAGATCAAAGGTTTAAAATGACTTACGTGGTGCTGTTTTGGCAAATCACGGTCAACATCATATCAAAAGAAGAAATTTGGACAACAAAATATGAAAATAAGTTGGTGCGGAAACAATTTAAAATGGCCAAGGACTTGTATAGAAGGATAGGAAACTTGCATCTCCTGACTATATGTTGATGAACAGCATACGAAGGATTCATAATTTGCAAATTAATGTTTCATAATTCATAGGCAACTGATTTAATGTACATAAACTGTAAGTTATAATAATATTTTAGTTCTATTGATAATTTAGAAATGGGGTTGGGGCACAAGTTATTCCAACATTTGATTTAGCTCTCCCCCTACAATAAAGAACATATTGAGTGTCGTAGTTGTCAAACAAATAAATTCAAAAGAGAAAAAAGATGGTTAAGTAAGAGTATGAGCTGAAAGAAAAGATAAAAACAAACTTAAAATAATACTAAAATGGTTTATTTATTCAAGTTTTTCATTTTTAAGTATCAGACTGTGTGATTATGGTATTAAACATAATATAAGTCTTCATTGATAGATTAAGAAAGGACAATTTTATATAATAACTGTATCAATTAAATTTTAAGCAACAGTTTTTACAAACATGTTTACAGAAGATAGTTGTGAGGATAACTGTCCCCCTCCCCCTCCCCTCCCCCTCCTATAATATGGTTTAGTAGTTGCATTGTATATGTTGAGTTTTGTACATGTTTGAATATGGCAAACTTTTTAGTTTCTTTAAATTAAAGTTACACCCTTCCCCCTAAATATACTAGAGACTCTCCCAGATATTTTGCAATTGTGTAATACATTTTAGGCACACTTAAACCTGGCTTTGGATATCATGTGTTTGAATCTTTACGGCAGTAAATTCCAGTAATGCAAATTTACTATTGGAAATGAATTTATAGGTTCAATTACATAAAGTTGAAGACTCTTTGTCTGTTAATTGTTAGACATTGAGCCTCTACTGTTTTACCAAACCATGAAACATTTGTATCTGAAGTCACACACATTACACTTTTGAAAAATGCTATAAACAATGATGAGTCTAGTGACTTTGAAGATTTCTCTGAAATACTTGATGGTGAGTACTCATGTTGTTTACAACAACTTTAATGAAAATTTGGCATCTTAATTGACACAACTTTATGAACAAGGTATATCAGATAGTGATAGTTCAATAATTATTTGTAAGAAACTTCTGACAAAGATGATTATTTATCTCAACAAAGTACAGTGTCTATTCCTGAGGTAAAATGCCATAAAATTGCATTGATCAATGCACATATTTTGTCTAAACCAGAAAAATTTGAATCAGGACCAGAATTGAATGGTTCTAAGTTTATTGAAAGAGTAATAATGGGGAGTTTAATAAATAAACCAAATATATCTATTGACATATTAACAAAATCTTAACTGATGATGATGTTCCATTATGCCTCATAAAATACATGCTATAGTCTATATCTATTCCAGAAACATACATAGATTAAACTTCTAAGCAAATGACTTTACCATGGAAACTGAAGTAACTGATTCTGAGCATACAAGTTTAAGCCACAAAACTGAGTTAAAGGGTAGTTAAACAATAAATTTTGATATTGAAGTGTTGATAAATAAAGAAATGGATCTAAGTAAAGATGATCCGGAAATAGTGTCAACATGTCATCCACAATGAAAAAGACAAAATTAATAGAAAATTTAAGAAGAAACAATGTGAATGAAATAAGAACTCGAGAAGGATATATAGCAGTTTAGCAGATAACATAACCTGATAAGTCAAAATGTCACCAAATCATATCAGATGGAAAAAACATTTTCATCAATTTCTGAAAATGACATTTCAAAGTTGAAGGTCAATCTGTTCCTGCAATGCAAAACATTTCCCTTGCATTCACCAGATATAGGTTATGCAATGACATTGCTTTAAAAAAGTTTGGATTTACTTGAAACAAAATATCTGGTGTAGACTCACCTGACTAAAGCAGGAAAGTAAACAAATAGGCTTAATAGTATTCCTCCAGATCAGGTAGCTCAAGTTAATGAACAAAATTTTATAAATTCATTTCTAATAGAATTCACAATACTGCCAATATTTAAGTTTCAAACAAATGGTATCTAGAGCCAGGTTCAAGTGTGTCGATATCTTCGACCACCAATTTAACATTGCATTTCACAAGTCTTAAAAGGACAGGTGTGATTTATGCGCCTGCTTTAGCTTCTAAAAAGTTGTGATGCAAATGGACTGTGGAAAATACATTAAAAGCAAAAACTTCACATCAAAACAAAGAATTTGATAAAGGGCAGAAAATTTAAGACAATTAGCCTGTTTGGACCTCCGTGGCATGAAAGCATATCAAGTCAAGGAGCAAATGAAATTGCCTTTTACATTTATAAATTCCTTGATATTCAGTTAAGAAAAGACAAAAAAGAAAGAATTTTGTGTTGTGATAATTTTGACATAAACCTGTTGAATTGTTGTATAATGGTAAAAGGCCTCCAAAGCTGTCGGTCTCTAAATATAAGTCACTAGTCCAAATGAATGAATGAATGGGGTTTTACGGAGTACCAACACATTGCAGGTTATTCAATGACAATAGGAAGGAAGATTTCAGGTTCACTCCACTAGTCATGTACAAAAACTTAGAACCTTCATACCTGCAGAACTGCAGAGTTTCAGCAAATTCTGTTGTATTACTCAAATTGTCGCTTCTTACGACATGCACAAGCCACAGTGATCCTTTTTTTGTCATCACTCACATTACAAAAAATAATAAAATGAGCATGACACCTGAATTCAGAGGATCCCTACATCTCTGCAGAGATTGACAGTGAGTTTATTTTTACAGGGACCACAGGGGTTGTCAGTAGTCAAATATGTCAGTCTACCATCAATTTTACCTCAGTCTGAGCCACAAGTCTGAGTTGGAGGTGGGTAGAGGCATATCAATGTGTTTATATCCAGTATGATGATAATAAATAAAATAGATGTAGTTTACAGGTATAACTAGTACTTTAATGCATAGATAAATGGATATAGCCTGTGTGTTATTAAGCTAAGCTAGGTAAAGTTATAAACATAACATTGTTAAAGAAAAAGATTTAAAGCAGGCAAGTATCTTTAAAAATATTATTTCAGTCGAAAAAATATTTCATGTATATTGTAATACTCAATAACAATTTTATTTCTTATTTGAGATAGGCTATTATCTAGTTCCGAATATCTAATTTGAAAAAATCTTCCTGTTTGCATGATTATATATCTTATCATTTATTAAGCTGTATTATTTTAATGGCAGAGGTCAATGAAATCATTACTAGTTACCAAAACTGACTGTACTGTCATAATGTACTATTTTGATATAAAATTTAAAAAAAACAAACTTTGATTACTTTGAAAGTATATAATTATTATCTTCAAAAATTTTAAAAAGTCAGAGTTCTGTACTAAGTTGAACCTAATAATAATTTCACATAAAAATATTTCCCTTCAAGACTTAAAATACTCAAGTTGGTCTAGAATGACTCTCAATGTATCAGTGCAAGACAATCGCAACTCAACCTGTTTTTGTTTTGCACTGAGTTGGACTTGTCTTGCGCCAAGATATTCAGTGCAAAATGAGTCCACTTCTCAAATACACTATTTCCAGTAATAAAAATGTAAATTAAATTACATAGCATAAATTCATGTATGATTAAGTATAAATATGCTTTGTTTTATCCTTCTTATCCAAATATTAAAGAATATAAGCAGTTTTTTGCTTCTCCTGAACAATTCTCAAAAAGTAACTTGGTCCAGTCTTGCACCAAGCCATCGATATGTAATCTTAGATGTTTAAACATGTTTCAATCATTCAAAATGCTCTTGAATTAAAGATATCGAGGTTTAAGGAAAAGTTATCCTAATTTGTCATTATTTTAGCTACAGTATACACATTTTGTAATCACAAGTACTTCAACAATTTTACACAAATTTCTGGGAATGGTATTGTTTTGATGACAATTTCATTATGCAGTGTAAGAATTTAGATTTGTGTTCCTGAGGTTAATGGAAGTGAAGATAATTAAAAACGAGATATTGCAAGATTTTGCGTGAATACAAGAGTGTCCACAAAATCTCAATCAGTTGCCTTTTCTTCTCTATATAATTCCTTGTTATGGCCTTAATACCATCAAGATGTTCCCTTATTATAAAATTTTATTAATGATGTAAGTAACCCATAGTAATACACAACTGTCATTTTGATGAAAAATGTTGGGGAAAAATATGAATTTTGTGAAGATAATAATACTGGTATAGATATGGGAAACAATCAAACCCATCTTACTGAATCAATACTGTTTTATGTCAAACTTGACACACATACCATATTATGGCCACAATAAAATGGAGTTAAAACATGAATCAAGTCTGCATCATGATGAATTATTCTTACTTGATAATCCTTGTCATCATTTCCATTGGTTTTATTCTCAAACATGACCAGAATTTATATATATTAATACATGCCAAAAACAAAGGCGTCCAATACGATAACATATAATATTAAGAGAGTTCGGCTATTATTTCATAACGACTATTGGGTGCAGCAGCGGTCTAGTCGCAGAGTATCAACCTTGCATGCGAAATGTCATGTTTTCGATCCTCAGCCAGGTCATACCAAACTACATGCACTTGAAAAATGGTACTAGAAGCTTCCTTGCTTTTCGCTCAGCATTTAGAGGATATTTCTACATTTGCATCGGTCGACCCAGTGTCAAATTATAATGTGACTGGTTAGAGTATCATAACCATGTATTGGTCTATTTATATCTTACGACAACATTACATATGCTAATACTCGATTTGCTATAATCCACGAAAACAGAAAGACTTAACTATCCTCTTATACGTAACGAGTTACTATCCTTTGCCGAAAATACGCGCATGCGCGAAAGCAACATCCTCTTCTGTTTTCGTGACCTCGTGTGAGGTAGGTAATTCGAATTCGCTCGTAAAATTGCTAATTTTCCACGGTTTCTATCGTTAAACAGTCGCGTTTTATTGTTTTATTAAGTTGCACATTCATAGTTTGTAGTGTGTTACTTCTTTTAGCGAATAAATTCGCTTTACAGTTTCATTTCACTGTTAAATTATTAAAAATAAATAGTCGACGGGTTCTTCGTCTTTTAACTGTTTGTTTTTTCAAATTATATTTGTATACTAATCGGCGAAATTGTTCGCCAATTTTGTTGTGTATTTCAGGATATTTGTACAAACAACACATATTTGTACAAAATGGAACATAGTTCTATTAGTCTTGGGAATCCAGGGGTATCTCTTAACCCAGGTGTCTTCACCACGGGGAGTTACCCCTCAGATCCCAAGGGCCTTCCCATAGAGCTATGTCTCTTGGAGGAAGGCACTGTGGGTGCTAAAGATACACCCTCCGTTAGACCTTCGACCTCCGGGTCTGTATATAAAGAACCTCCTAGGGCTAGGACAAGTTCCGCAACCCAGAGAGAGGATGGACGGAGTCGTTCCAGGAGCTCCTCCAAAACTGCCAATTATTACCATCCTAGCAGCGCACAGCAGCACAAGGATAACAGGCACATCAGGCGGTCGAGAGAGACTTCCCGTGAGAAGGGGAGGACAAGTAGAAGCAGAAAAGGTATAATTTCTTGTTCTTCTAGTTCTGACTTTTCGGGGTTCTCTTCCCCTTCTAGTTCTAGGGATTCCAGGGGCAGATCTAGACATAGAGGGAGGGATCATGATTTTCTCGACAGGATTTTAGCGGCGGTCAATTCCCGATCCAGTTCACATCGTCGAGTTCATAAACGTTCAAGGAATGCGAGATCTAGATCTCCAGTACATTCTCCCTCTACTCGGTCAAACCGTTCGAGGGGTTTCACTCCTGTTGACGTAGCCCCTTCACTTTCTGCTAATCAACCGTCTGTCCCCCCTTCAGGGGCTAGGGTTGCTCCTTCCAGGGACAATGAGGACATTTTGGTTGAGGGTTTGGAACCTCACTTGCCTAGATACTCAGAGATGATTTCTCTTCTTAGAGGGAGATTGGGCCCAGAACTTTGCCCCACGGTAGTTTCTACACCCACTACTGTTCAGGGTACCTCAGCCTTAGATTTTTTTAAGACTGACACTCCGCCTAACTCTAACATTTCACTACCTCAAAGTAGTCAGGTATCTCAGTTAGTAACAAAGGTTACAGGAGAACTGAGAGGAGAGGGGATGGTCCCTTTTGGCCCTCTTTCTCACTTTCCTAAGGCGCTTACGAAGGACAAGTTGTGCGTAAATTTAAAGAATTTTATCAAGAAGCATAGGAAATTCTACATTCCGCAGAATCCCTCTTATCCATTGGATTCCCCTGTTACGGATCCTTCTGTGAATGAGATTTTGAAGCCAGGTTTTTATAAGTTCTCTTCTGTTGCTCGCGTTTCTCACTCCACAATTACTTCGTTAGATTCGTTGGCTCGCTTAGGTGTTCAAGTCAGTTCTCACTCAGATCTTTTTCTTTGTGGTATCTTGTCTATTCTGCAAGACCCTAATCCTTCTCCAGAAGCTCTTCTCGAGCTCCAGCAATACCTCCAGTCAACAGCTAAGGCCAACGCCCATATGATGGAGTTTTTTATCAAGCTTTCACAATTTTTCAATTTAGTGAGTCGGGATTCTATTTTGGAACAGAGTTCGTTAAACCCACAGGTGGTTTCTAGTCTGAGGGTTGTTCCCTTTAACTCTCCTACACTTCTTGGGCCTAATTTCCAAGAAGTGGTTAAGCTTCATAGAGAAGAGATTAAGAACTCCTCTTTTCAGCGGTTAGCCATGACCAAGTTTCAAACTAGACCTCCATTACGGTTTCCACCTAAAGTTCCTCAAGCTACAGTCAGTAAGGCTCCAGTAGTTAGGTCTAGAGCCCACAGTTTACCTCAGACTTCTTCTTCCCGGGTTACTTTTAACCAGAAAGGTAGTAAATCTTACAGAGGCAGGGGCAGGGGCAGAGGAGGTAGAGCGCCTGCCCCATAGGGGTGCCCGCTCCGGAAATTTCCAGGTCTTTACAGAATTGCCGGGTTCTTCCAACCTAAATTGGCAGATCCCAAGGCTAGACATTCCCACAGGAGGCAGACTTTCAGCCTTCTCAGAGGCCTGGGAAAAATTCGCAGACCCTTGGACACTGTCAGTGATCCGGGGCGGGTATCTCATTCCTTTCGGGGTCAATCCTCCAACGGTTTCTTTTCCCCCAAGATTTTTGAAAAATCTACAGGATCCTTCGAAGCAGGAGATTCTCGACACAGAAGTAAAGAATCTTCTGTCTCTTGCTGCTATCGAACCTGTGCTCCCCTCCTTTCACAAGAAGGGGTTCTACAGTCGTCTTTTTGTAGTTCCCAAGAGCACGGGGGGATGGAGAACCATTATCGACCTTTCTCGTCTGAACAGGTTTCTTTCCACCCCCCACTTCAAAATGGAGACCCTCGACTCCATTCGTATGGAACTTCAAAAGGACGAGTGGGTTACTTCTCTGGATCTAAAGGATGCTTATTTTCACATTCTGATCCATCCAGATTCAAGGCGATACCTTCGCTTCCTTTGGCAAGGTTCAACCTATCAGTTTCGAGTTCTTCCCTTCGGTCTAGCACTAGCACCGTACGTTTTCACTCGAGTAGTAAAATGCGTTTGTTCCCGTGTGCATTTTCTGGGTATTCGTCTCCATACTTATCTGGACGACTGGCTCCTACCCGCCAACTCCAGGGATTTGGCTCTTCAACACTCAAGACGTCTTATAGATCTCGTGTTAGAGCTGGGCTTCATTCCCAACTGGGACAAGTCAGAATTGGTACCCTGCCAAATATTTACTTTCCTAGGAGCACGTTTCCTACTACAGGAAGCTTTATTGGGTCCTTCTCTAGAGAGAGTCAGATTACTTCAGTCCAATCTGGAACATCTTCTTTCAGTTCCCTCTGCCTCAGCCAGTGAACTTCATTCTCTACTGGGTCAGATGGAATCTATGTCCAAACTCCTACCACAGGGCAGAGTACACAAACGTCCTCTGCAGTGGGCAATCAAGGACAGATGGAATCAAGTTTCCCAACTATGGGATTACCAGATACCTTTAGGTTCTTGGTTCCCGGAAGTCACCCAACAATGGAGGGACACAGACTTTCTCATGTCCTTAGTTCCACTCCACCCCCCAAGCCCCGATCTCCATCTTTTCACAGATGCCAGTCTCAAGGGATGGGGAGCTCATCTGGGAGATCTTCACGCGGCAGGGTCTTGGCCCAATCATTTATTGACAAGTCATATCAACGTTTTGGAGATGAGGGCAGTTTTTCTGGCCCTACAGTCCTTTCTAGATACAGTTCGAGGACACTCCGTCATGCTAGCCACGGACAACACGACCGTGGCAGCTTATGTGAACAAAGAGGGGGGGGCTCATTCTCAAGAGCTCTCGCAGTTGACAACGGAGACTCTGACTTGGTGCTCCCAAGTAGGAATCTTTCTCAGAGCCAGGTATATTCCAGGCAAGCTGAATGTTCTGGCAGATTCTCTTTCCAGGAAAACCCAGATAGTGCACACAGAATGGATGTTACATCGACCAACACTAGCTCGGGTGTTCCAACATTGGGATACACCCCACCTAGACCTTTTTGCTACTCGGTTGAACAACCAACTACCAACCTTTGTGTCACCAGTTCCAGATCCCCTAGCATGGGCAGTAGATGCTCTGTCAATTCCGTGGCAGGGTCTGTTCGCATATGCATTCCCTCCACCTCCACTTCTGTCTCGGGTTCTTCTAAAAGCGCAGAGAGAAGACTGCTCGCTGATTTTGATAACCCCATTTTGGACAGGACACCCATGGTTTCCTACACTGCTATCACTATTAGTGGCTCCTCCAATAGTTCTTCCTCTCAGACGAGACCTTCTGTGTCAACCTCTATCTCGTCTAGTTCACACCAAGCCAGAAGTGTTTCATCTTCACGCTTGTCTATTATCAAACAACATCTCGAAGCAGAAGGATTTTCTACTCGAGTTGCCAACAGAGTCTGTTCTTCTCGAAGATCTTCCACAAATGCCCTTTATGAGTACAGATGGAAATGTTGGGTGGATTGGTGTGAGTCAAGGTCATTGGATCCACTCCATCCCTCTTTGAGTTCTCTATCAGATTTTCTTGTGTCACTTTTCGAAGATAAATGTCTTTCACCATCTTCTGTTAAAGGTTATCGTTCGGCCATTTCGGTAACACTTAAGCAGGTTACAGGTAAGGATTTTTCTGATAGTCCACTACTCTCTAACATAGTTAGGAGCATAGAATTAGAGAGACCAGCTTCTTCTCAGGTCGCTCCTAAATGGGACCTTCTCCTGGTCTTGAAGGCCATTTCAGGTCCCCCTTTCGAACCACTTATTTCTTGTTCAAGAAGGGAATTAACTTTAAAGACTACTTTCCTTCTAGCTCTAGCTTCAGGGCGTAGGCGTAGTGAACTACATGCTTTATTAGGAACAGACGATTCTATTTACTTTGCGGTAGATGGCTCTTCCATTACTTTACATTTCTTTCCGGGGTTTCTCGCCAAGAATCAACCTCCTTCGGTTGCTAGTCAACCACTGGTTATCCCAGCTCTACCTATACACAACTCAGATAACGAGTTTTCTTCTTCGGTGTTATGTCCAGTGAGAACTTTAAAGATCTACTTGGATCGCTCTAAGGCTTGGCGCAAGAACAGGAAAAGGCTTTTTGTTCCTTATCATCCAGAGGCCATACGAGAAATTTCTCTTTCTTCTATTTCAAGATGGATCGTAGAGGCAATTAAGTCCTCCTATGAGGTGGAAGGAGTAGAGCTTCCAAGATCCAACCCAACAGCCCATGAAGTTAGAGCATTGTCTTCTTCTCTTGCTTGGCTGCATTCTATTCCTCTGGAGCGTATTCTAAGAGCATGTTATTGGAGTTCCCATAACTCTTTTACTAGGTTCTATCTCAGAGATTGCTCTCTGTTTAACAATGATTTAATGACTTTAGGCCCTGTTGTGGCAGCTCAGTCCGTGATCAGTGTTGAACCTCAGGTTTGAGTTTGTTAACAAACTTTACAGGGTTAGACTATGTAGTCTACCTCCTATTAGTGGGTGGTTTTATGTATCAGGATTCCTGATCACATAAATTAATTTTATATTTTTAAAAAACTTTTATTTTTGAATATTACTGATATTGTTTAATCTCAGTATTTGCGATGATGTATCTCTAACATTAGATATCAATTTATAGATACATGGGTCTCCTAATCGACTTTTTTTTTTTTTATTGGGGGGTGTGGATTTTGTCGATTATTTTTTGTTGACCTTTTGACGGACGTGTCTCCGGGTATCTGACTAGAGTTGCCTCAGTCTATATATATGCAGAGTAGTTTTATTCTACTACTTTAAATATGGATTGGATTGCAAGCTGTACTTGTTGGAAGGATGGTTTTCTACAACTAGGCAGATCTTTCTTCCACTACTCCTTCTTTCCATTCCGGAGATGTTACAGCCATTCCAGACGGTTCTACAAAGTATGTAAGTTTTGTAGCACTGTTATATTTTATTCAGTTTAGTTCTATGTTACAGTTCATAACTGTTTTTGTTTTGGTTTTTACATGACAT
Organism: Panopea generosa; assembly: GCA_029582155.1. Classification (NCBI taxonomy): domain Eukaryota; kingdom Metazoa; phylum Mollusca; class Bivalvia; order Adapedonta; family Hiatellidae; genus Panopea; species Panopea generosa. Next base: position 40,384,601 of record CM055902.1, on the reverse strand, counting down.
ATCTTAGTATCTTAAGATAATTTTCTTACAGGCTCCCCTGTTACCTTTTGACTTATCTATTCCTCTCCTCCCCAGGCTTTTATGTTAAAGTCAGCATATGTAATGTTGTCGTAAGATATAAATAGACCAATATAGAAAATTTGAGTTAATTTTACTATTTGTCTATAGTATACTTACGACAACATTACAAGCCCGCCCCTCCTCAGAAGAGGATGTTGCTTTCGCGCATGCGCGTATTTTCGGCAAAGGATAGTAACTCGTTACGTATAAGAGGATAGTTAAGTCTTTCTGTTTTCGTGGATTATAGCAAATCGAGTATTAGCATATGTAATGTTGTCGTAAGTATACTATAGACAAATAGTAAAATTAACTCAATTTTTCTATGTCTGTGGCATAATACGCAAGTGTGACAGCTTTGAATACTGTATATATATATATATATATATAATCAAGTCTGATAATGATAGTACAGTCACTTACTGCAGGAGTGCACAACATTTATCAAAGACAAGATGTTGCGTGTATGTGTACGTCCAGGACACTATATAACTGATGTGACTGGTCTCTGACAAACTCGAGTCATCATGACTCAGATAATTTCCCAATTATTCATTAAGATTTCTTACAAAACATGTCTTATGCCCTTAGGCAAAGCACATTTAGTGAGAAGCATTATTGTTAATTGAAAGCTTACATGCAACTTTCATCTCCGAAGACACCAGGGTGTGTGTTTGAATGCTTCAGCTCAATTAACAACTGATTCAGATTCCGAATACTTCAGGGCAGGAGGTTGTCTTACAAACATAGAAATGTATTTATCTGTATCTTTTATGAAAAAAATAACTTCCATATTTCCATTATATACTCTAATATTTAACGCAATTTAAACTGATACAAAAATTACCGTAGACATAAATATGTCACTTATAAATGTCCATTACCATTTAATATAATGTGTAGTTCACTTAAACCCAGTCTTGATAAAGTTTGCGCGCAATGAACAATCCAGTCTGATTTAGACAGGTAGCATGCAGCTCAAGTTAGCAAAAAATAACATTTACAAGGGTCTCCCAAGAAGTTCTGGGTAACAGTTCCATAACTAAAATATTTTAATAAATTTATTTTATAACTGGCAAATTAAGTCATTCAATGTTATCCCCCTAATTGATCAGACCCCATCTTTGTGCACCAAATAATCCTAAATTATGGAGATGGTCATGATAATATCTACTTATGGTTATACATGGCATCACTTTTAATTGATTTACATTGTCAAATAATGGTCTGCCATGTTTTATCACACAACAATTGTCATGTTTTCTCGCAGAGCTATTTGTTTACACTTTAACCAGACCCCATATTGCTAATGGGGGACTATATATATAGAGACTTCTACGAAATTAATCACGTGCCATTCACGAAACTTTTCAGGAAGCATAAAAAAAGTATCTCCGCTGAGAATTTCATTATAAGTTGAATTGCCATGATACCAGCAATTACTTAAAACTTTCATTGTCTGAATGACATTAAATGTCTCGGATAATAAAAGCAGTTCATACTCCTACGAGAAACATTTTAAATTGTGATACTGCATAACCATTAAAACTGTACAATATCAGTCATAATGTCTTTTAACTTTCAGCTGAATATTCAACATTTAAAGTACCGTATTCCCCCATATAAATGCCGTATGGCAATTCATTTATCAAAAGAGTGTGTGGGGTGGGTGGATGGGGGAGGGAAGGGTATTTGGTTAAAGAAACTTCAAATATATATATGTATATACATGTATTTAAGAGTTTTACAACCAATATTGTGTTTGATAATTGTTTCAAAACCAAATACACATTACAGGTAGATTTATTACAGATGATAATGTGCAAAATAATGCTTCCTTTTTTTCTTTTCTTTTTTTTGGGCCAAAATTAGCAAGAGATTTCTTAGGGAAAATATGGTAAATATTTTTTACTGAAAATCAGTCCAAAAATAAGTTTGACACATAAATGTTTTTTCTCATGTTTTTCTCTGTTAATGTCGGGATAGGGTATACTTGTATCTTAAATGTTCACCTTAATGGCTCTCTAAAATGTTTTAATACAGCATAATGTAAGAATGTATTTTTTTTTTTTAATATTTAGCATCATAATTATATTATATCAGCTAACAAACAATCAGTTAAACCTAACCAAACATTCCACAGGGATTCTGGAAGGTTATCCACTACTTGAGCACACCCATAACTGCTGATAGCTTTCCATCATTCCTAATTAAGAACTTTTAATATTTCTATTTTTATTATTTGAGTAATGGTGGCCATATTGAATTTTCGATTTAAAAAGAAATCTCACATGCATGAGAAACTTTAATGCAGTGTTTGAGTATTACTGGTCTAGTGGTTTCAGAAACAATACTGCTAATGGACAATAGAGGTGTAATGATTCATCGATGCACCAATGGAACACAATTCACCTTTCCGTCGATGTGTGTATCGGGTGTTAAATGAAACTTTCAATAGATCGTGATACAATGCATTTTTTAGACTTACGATGCATCAATATGATTGTCAGATATCGTGCATCGCAATTTCGTTCTTGATGAAACATAAAAAATAGCTCATAAAAACTAACAAACAAAAAGAACTTTTATTTTTTCAAAAAAGCAAGATATAAACCGGCTTCGGACAGCATCTCCTTCCCATCAGGTACTATCCAACTATGTTTGTTTCATCACTATCGCAGTTATGCAATGTTATAAGTTCTGTTGTTCTCTGTTAATAAAGATACTTTTAGGTTGCATACTAGCATAGTTATTACATACACTTATTAAACAATCAGTATCGTGATTCACAAAGCATCGCAACTTAAATATTGCAATATGCATCAGCTTTTATTTTCACAAGCAAAAGTCGTAATAGGATACGTATCGTTCTGAAAATGAAGTATTGCGATAAGCATCAGAGATGAGAAAAATGCCAAGGCAAAGCCTTAATGGACAATGGGAGACAATGGAAACAGACAACGGACAATATTATGACAGTATGACGTTCTGGCATTTGCCCAGTAGAGCTAAAATGGAAATAAAAATTACAACAGTTAGATTATCATACATTTTGTTGAAACATAATATTCTGTCTCTTGCAATGGTTAAAAAATTAAGATGGTATTACTACACAACGAATATTTTATTTCTGCTGTTACTTATCTGTAACAAGTAAACAGATAAATTATTAAACTTCTATTAGGGAAGTCAAGGAAGGCCAATTCTGACAGGAATTCTCAATTTGAGATAAGATTTATAGTGAAAGCTCATGTTACAGGCAAGTGTATTTTCTGTCTAATGTAATCTGATAATGATAACAGACATGATCGTCTCTGATGATCGCCCATGGTTTTCAAATGATTAGTACAAAATGATTAGTACATGTAGACACATATAAGAATCCTGTGTTATACAAATATAATATACAATCAAAGTATAGACTGTCTTAACTGACGCTTCAGGGGAATCTGAGAGGAAAGTCAGACATATCTTTTTGAGCATCCACTGTGACTAGCAGCCCGGATGCCTATTAAATTTCCCATACGTCTCCATTTATGTCCAAAACACAGTGAAAAATCGAAATCTGCAGCATGTGTCTGGGCTCAAATTCTTCCCTTGTTCAAGATATGCAATTATATAGAATGGAAAAAAGATTACCTTGACCAGATTGTTTTTTTTTCTTAAATTCATTGCTTTCGTGATACCCATCAATTTGCAGAGTAATAATATGTCAACTATTCGCCAACAATGCAGTTCAAACTAACAATTCTGAAATGATACATAATTGCCCAGAAATCTGATATCAGTATTAAATTTTCATTGGTGATTTCGAAAATACTGACCATTTAACACATGGTAGGAAAAACAAGAGGCCCAAGAGGGCCTGAGGATGCTCTACTGGCTCCTGGTGGCCATAGCACTTTTTGAAATTTTGCAATATTTACCCTCTTTGAAGGGTCATCTTAACAACTTATGGATAAATTCCCCCACCACACCTATACTGAACAAAAACTTAATTGCTATGAAAAGAAAAATACTTTAAATTGTGCACCATTCATCTGTAAAAAAAAAAAAGGGTCCCCGTACAGAACCTTTATACAACCCAATAAATTCAATCATCCTCTCTTAGGGATTATAATTATCAGCAGAAATGCTTTAGATTTTAAAAAGAAGTATTTTTGTACACATGGATGCGAAAAATTCAGTTTTCCCTATATTCATATGTAAAATTAAAAGTCAAATTACTGTGTCCCAATATATACCAGTCCCTTTATATGCAGAATCTTCAATCCTTGCTGATGTAAGGATAATTTATATCACATATGAACTAGTTTGACTGAAAGGTTATTGAGAGGAAGCTTTGTTGAAATTCCCAATTCTAACCATATTGCCCCACCCACACCCTGGTCCCTTAATTCTCTTTATCTTTCTTGAACAAAATGAAATTTATTGTTACTAGACAATGCTTTAGATCTCAAATTAAACAACATATTTACACAAATGGATGAAAAAATGAAAATTTTCCATCTTCCCATAGTATTTCTATGTAAAACCCAAAGACCCAATGGAGATAATAGTGGTGCCAGTCCTGAAGGTTAAATATAGCAACATGACCTTTGATCTACATCAACTTGACCTTAGGATTGTGGGAGTTATTTAGGACAAATTTTCTCCATGTCATGAGCACCCCACCTGTTTTTTTAAAATTGGATCTTCCATTGCACAACCCAGAAGGATTTGTCCACGACACACCGTCTTCATATGATGAACATTGTGCCTAATGCAGTTGCAGATTTCTTAACTTGGCTACGTGCCTAGGTTAGACTAAAATAGATTTTCAGCTTAGAATTGCAACATATTTTGTGACATATATGAGTCACTTGATTTCATTTTGATTTCAATTTGATCCATTATACAGGTTTATACGTTATAAAAATTATTTCGTCTTAGAAAAAGTCTGAATGACGATGTAACGGTCATCAAACAGTATTTAAGTGCTGTCAATTTTTAGAATGGGGATTTTTTTTCAAGTTACCTGAGTAGGACATACACACACATATATATATATATATATATATATATATATATATATATATGTGTAACTAGAAATATCACTGAAGGTGATGAATACCCCAAGATAGCGCCCTGACACAGTTATAATGCACCCTTTTGCTGCCTGCTTTGACACAGTGAACCAATTAAAAAATATGTATGAAAAATTCAAAGGGTAGTAACTCATTGAAAAATTATTCTCATGCAACATGCCGATAATATGTATAACTAAGCTTGGTACCAATCACCCTTGTGTAGTTTCACTGAATTCTGGCCAATGATTGCTGAGAAATAGCGATCACAAAAATTGTCTACAGACAGACCAATTGACCGACAGATAGACCGACCGACCGAATAACAGACGAGCTCGACTTTTATATAGTCCTCATACACTTTGTATATGGGAGTATAATTATATATTATATGATACTAATATCATACTCAATAACACTAGTACACACAAACAATTATAGTTTTTCCAAACAATATTATATACAGCATACACAAAATAATTATAACTATTCACAACCAATATTATATACAGCACACACAAATAATTATAACTTTTCACAAACAATATTATATACAGCACACACAAATAATTATAACTTTTCACAAACAATATTATATACAGCACACACAAATAATTATAACTTTTCACAAACAATATTATATACAGCGCACACAAATAATTATAACTTTTCACAAACAATATTATATACAGCGCACACAAATAATTATAACTATTCACAACCAATATTATATACAGCGCACACAAATAATTATAACTTTTCACAACCAATATTATATACAGCACACACAAATAATTATAACTATTCACAACCAATATCATATACAGCGCACACAAATAATTATAACTTTTCACAACCAATATCATATACAGCGCACACAAATAATTATAACTATTCACAACCAATATCATATACAGCACACACAAATAATTATAACTTTTCACAACCAATATTATATACAGCACACACAAATAATTATAACTTTTCACAACCAATATTATATACAGCACACACAAATAATTATAACTTTTCACAACCAATATTATATACAGCACACACAAATAATTATAACTTTTCACAACCAATATCATATACAGCACACACAAATAATTATAACTTTTCACAACCAATATCATATACAGCACACACAAATAATTATAACTTTTCACAACCAATATCATATACAGCACACACAAATAATTATAACTATTCACAACCAATATCATATACAGCACACACAAATAATTATAACTTTTCACAACCAATATCATATACAGCACACACAAATAATTATAACTTTTCACAACCAATATCATAAACAGCACACACAAGCAATTGTAACTTTTCACAACCAATATTATATACAGCACACACAAGCAATTATAATTTTTCACAAACAATATCATATACAGCACACACAAGCAATTATAACTTTTCACAACCAATACTTTATACATATCTCTTTTATTTGTAGTTTTTGAAGTGGCCACCGTTTAGGGTACAATCCTGGTAAGTTGCGGTTGTTATTTGTTATCATAATTGTTTTGCCAGTTTAATTACATGAACAAATCTATGTCTATGATCAAATTCTTTACTATGTCAATTAAAGATAAAAACAATGTCTTATACAAGGCTAGTTATTTTGATTTAACAATGTAATTTGAATATCTCCCTGTTATCAAGCCAGTCGGCAGTTAATGTCATGAATAAAGTAATGACTCAGACAGCTCTGACTGGGAACATTGTAAAAAACATATCCTAACAAGCCATTGTCATTGAATATTATTCTAATGTGCATGGATGTATGCAACCATCAAGACAATGAGGAGTGGCAAGTTTAACTGTCAGCGCACTCACTCACTGATCACAGATTTTTCCTTTTGAGGTTGGCGAGTCCACACATCATCCTTTCTTCAGGCTAATCTTCATAAATCTGCGACTAGTATAAAAGACAATTATAAGGTAGGGCTTGAAATTTGCTGATAAAAGCTACTTGTGCTCCATTTAAACATTTTTAATTGAATACTTAAAATCCAAGAAATATTAAAGTCAGTTTCTTAAATCTTACCCATCCTGACCAAATGTTCACGTGCCATGATGGCAAGTGGACTAGTGGAATTTTCCAGCCCTGTAAGGTCTCACTACACAGTTGAATTTTGTTCTTTGTTCTATATAGAATAAGGTCTAGGATTTCCACGGTAAAAACTAGGTTCCATATATATATTTTTTTAAAGTATTTTTTTTTCATCGCAGGAATGTATCCCAACATAAAAATGCATAATAACCGGTAGGTTGACCAGCTTGGGATTTTTTTTTTAAAAAAGAAGTCCTTAAATGCTCATAAATACATACATATACAGAGATGCCAACACTTAATTACTGGAAATAGGAGTGTGGTAGAAATCGAGTGAGGGGACGGGGTGGGGTTTGGGGGTTCTCCCCCATAAAATTTTAAAGCTGTAGATGCTCTGAGATGGCATTTCAGCACTTTTCAGTGATAAAATGTCATGTATTCTTTAAGAAATATTTCATAATACCTGATGAAAAAGAGAATTGAGTGCTCAAGTTTTATAGAATAAATTAAAAAAGCTGGCAAACTGATGAAAAGCGAGGCTTTATTGAACATTCAAATTAAGTTATATTGGGATTTAATTACCGACTCATCCATTGGTTGAGTTGTCGCAAATATTGTCGATATTTTCCTTGACGACGATTGACAAGTTGAGCGGGTGATGTGCTGTTTTGTAGCAATGTTTTTCAAATCACCCATCCCACCGTGCGATAACATAATTTCTGCATTGCAGACCTTGCAGAATGCAATAATGCAAGCCCATCCTCGACGTCCAAAAGCAAGGATATGCATTGCTGTAATTTCTAATAAATGTTTGTTTATGTTCGTACATTTTTTTCTTTGGTGGTGTTGCACCTGCCAAATTGGATTTGAAGATTGTTGATCGGCCTTTTCCGGATCATCAATTAATTTATTATGACCTGATCAGTCGATTTTTTACAGCTGTTCAATTACAAGTTTCAGGTAAGTAAGACAAAACTATTTAAAGGGAGTATGTCAGGAAAAAACACTATAAATGTATAAAAAAAATAATATATTTTTGAAATGGATAAAACACATCTGATTATTTCATAAACAAAGACATTCCCAATGGGTTGGTATGTGAAACCCACTAAAGCATGACAGATTGATATTTAAATTTGATTGGTAAACTTCAAAACGAAATCCCCATTCTATAAATAGAGAGCACTTAAATACTGTTCAACGAGCTCTGTGCTGTCAATCAGACTTTTTCTAAGATGAAAACATTGATTACGGTATTATGCGTAAACCTGTTAAACAGATCAAATTAAACTCAAATGAAATCACGTGACCCATTTAACACATCACAAAACATGTTGCAATTTTAAACGGAAATCTATTTTAGTCTAACATAGGCGCGTAGCCCAAGTTAGGAAAACCCTTTTCAATATATCATTTGGCATGTTTAAATAGATATTCTAATAGAAATACGGGGTCAGTGAGTATATAAAGGCATGATATATTGGGAAAAAAATATTTATAGCCAATTTTAAAATTTTGAAAAATCCTGATAATTTCCCTTTAAAGGATTGGCAGATATTCTACATTTTTGGACATTTTACGAACTTTCATCTTCCCTCCAGGAAATCATTTTAAAATACTTTTTTGTTCAAAAACAATGTTAATCTAGGTATAATATAAAAGCTGTTTACTGCTTCCTTCAGCATCATTGAAATGTGGTTCTTACCGGTGCGAACTTCCCCATGAGTTCTGTTAATCAAATGTCAATCCTTAAACATATAATTCCTTCACCCAGATCTGAAATATTAAACTGAAATAAACTTTAAACCAACCTCCATCTATTTTCTTTATTCAAATCATAACAACATCAGCTGTATAAATTTCTGATATTAATTCTTATGATTTATGGGAGCCGGGTTGCGATGGTTTAATCTAAAATCACAGTGCAATTTCGATCTTTGATTTTTGTTTTAAAGGGAGTATATCAGGAAAAAATGTTATAAATGTCTTAAAAAATTCAATTATTTTTATAATGAATAAAAAGTATCTCATCATCATTAATAAATTAAATTAAAATGCTTTAGTATGTCAAATCCACTAAAATATGACAAAATCAATATTTGAATTGGAGTGGTAAACCTGAAACGAAAACCCCCATTCTAGACAGCACTTTAAAACTGCTTGGCGACCATTGCATTGTCATTCGGACTCTTTCTAAGATGAAACAATTTTTTACTACATGTAATCCTGTGTAATGGATAAATGAAATCACGTGACTCATTTAATGCGTCACAAAAATGTTTATTTTACTCTAACATAAGTGTGTAGTCCAAGTTAGGAATTTCCTTTTCAAAATATTATTTTGGCACTGTTTAAATATATATCTTGTTTGCAATACAGGGTCAGTTATATTGGAAAAAGATGTTTTGGGCCAATTTTAACATTTAAAAAAATTCTGATATATTCTCTTTAAAGTGTCTAACCTGCAACAATATACAGTGAAAGGAAAAAGAAAGTATACATACCGATAAACGTCGACAGGTCAAGGAACAATAAATTATTGCATATAAATTTTGTATATTTATATTTCATCATATTGTTGAATAAAAAAAAAACAACATTTAATTCATTTCAAAGCAAAACAATAAGAAGAAATCAGTTCATTTTTCATCACATGATGCGCGCACAAAATGACCTATTTATGTGTCGACGTGCGTTAAAACACCATTCATTCATTCATTCATCACATGAATAAACTTAGCCAATAATGAAATAATTTTAAAAAACCAAAATGTATACTTTCTTTTTCTTTTCAGTGTAAATATGGGATTCACATACCCTGATTGCCATACTGCTATGATTTTTGATGATTAAACAGGACGGTCAAAACTCTACAATTATTACTCTATTTTGGCAGTTTATATAATTATAATGTCTATATATTTACTGTGTGAGTTTGGTAAAGATGCAGTGAAAAGTTCTTATGCAGCAGTGTTTTTTTCCACCATTTTGGAACGATGACCCATATACCCTTGGAATTAGGAATTTTAGCGGCGTTTTCATTAACATTGGGAACTTTCGCATTAAATATATTTGTTCAACTTAATAAAAAATGTGTACATTTACTTCTCTGGCCATTTAATTAATTTAGAAACAAAGTCATACTGAATTCAGAATGGGGAAAACTTTGTTTATTTTATCAAGGAATTATGGAAAGTTTCAATTAACAATTATTGAAGCTTTCAATTTGGAATGTTTACCACTCAATTGGAAAACAGATACTATTTGCCATATAAAAATAAAAATGGCAAAAAAAAAAACACACTGTGCTATAGTTCATTATTATGGTTCAAGGACCGCAACTCTGACATTAATATCAAATTTGGCCAGTTAAAAAGCTGTGTAAGATCAGGTTACCACATACGCTCACACCAGGGTTCAATCCCCAGCTTGATCCACTGCCTCTCATAAAACAACACTTAGTACTACCCAGAAAGCAGACTCATGAGCGATTCAAATAAGCTTTTATCGCAATCAAGCTAAATAAATGAGCATAAACTAAATTCAGAGAGCTCTCTCTTAGAACTGAATCTCCGTTATTTATTTCTTTAAAATAGATCGAGAATATTAAACAACTTTTTTTCAACAAATCAGACAAGGAAGACAAAATTGCAAGTTCTGCTTGATTTTGTATGACAAGATATAGGAGACATTTTCTCTATTAATCACTGGAATATTTATTCCTTTTTTCATTGTCACCACAACGGAATACATTACAGATACTGCAATCAAGAAATAACCGCATGAATATTCCAGAAATGAAGCATAAAAACTCTTTTCACAACCTCCTGGCAAAAAGTGCTAGAAGTCTTCTGATCTTAAGAACAACCAGAAAATTTTGATATTTTATAGGAGACATGATAGCAAATACAATACTCTGCAGTATTTATTATAAGAGACATAAAGTATAGCTGCATAGAAACGAAATTCTCATTCTAAAAATAAAGAGCACTTAAATACAGTTTGATGACCTTCGCATCATCATTCAAATTCTTCCTAAAATTAATCAATTTTTGACTATGTGTAATTAAACCACTCACAGTAACAAATCAAATAAAAATCAAAATGAAATCACACAACGCATTTTATGTCACAAAATATGTTGCAATTTTAAGCAGGAAATTTATTTTTGTCTAACCTATAGGGAAATCCCTTTTTAAAATTTTAAAATATATCATGCCTATACATATACTCCACAAATAATGGGGTATTTAAATTTTATAATTGTATTATGTTCAGAAATACAGTTTCACGACAGTTAATCAAAAAGCCATGACATTGTGTCCCTTTAATGATTTTTTTAATTTACATCAAAGTGGAAACAGAATAAAATGAGTTAAAAGATATCAAAACTATAAATAGTTCATTAATTTTATTTCCATTTTGCTTCCAAGAATATGCATTGTTCGTTATACGAGACAATTCCTCGGTAAGGCTCCGCTATTTTGGACACTTTGGATGCTGATGATCCAGACACGTTTGCAGTACAGGAAATTCATTTTAAAACTTCTTATGCAAATGTACATCAAATAACCGTACAATCTGGTCTAAAGGATTTTCTTAACAACAATTTGTAAACTCATTCAAGCAGAAGACAGTAATTTATTGGGATTTTCTAGAAGATTTTGTTATTTTATCGGAGACTTGATAGGAAATAAAGTATCCTGCAGTATTCATTATAAATAGGAGCTAGACCTTATAGGACATCAAGCCTTCTGCAGAAGTCAAAAAACTATTTCTGTATATAAAGTGGAGAAGGCAAGCGAACACTGGTGATCACAGTCATTAAAAAGTTCAATGTCTGGTCACTGCTTAATGTTGCCACTAATACCAGTTTACTGTAATCCCCATCTCCCCCAGGATGGGACATAGCAAGGACATTATCAGCAGGGATATAATCAGCAGGGACACTGCTGGGACATTATCAGCAGGGATATTATCAGCAGGGACACTGCTGGGACATTATCAGCAGGGACATTGCTGGGACATTGACTTTTTTCTCTGCAGAGCTGAGGTTACATATCTTACGCTGCAGGAACACTTTGCTAGTAAAACCCCAGCTGCCTTTTGACCCCTTGCACCTGTTATGGCTGTGTAAGTTTAGTTAAGAATTTTTTTAAATATGAGAGTGCTTATCACATGGATAAAATCAAATGAAGCAAAGTTAGACAATTCAAGGCAAGGTAACTCACACATTTATTATATGATCAGTTTAGCTCAGCTCAGTTCAGCTCAAGAAAGGAAGCACTAATATAATCACGCCTATTTTTGGGCAAAAGTTACAAAACTCCTACACTTTTAAAGCACTCAGCACTTGCCGAGGAGGGGGAGGGTGGGAATTGGGGAGGGGGATTCGCCCCAACAAAGGACTGGTGAGTAACAATGAGACTTTTGTCAAAGTCAGTTGTTTATAAGGAGATAGCATTTCTTAAACCATAGTTTCCATTATTTCTAAATTTCTAAATTTAAATGTTGGTACTCAACCCAATGACAATTGAGAGATACAAGACATGAAATTTCATTAATAGTTGGTTACATTTAAAACACAGATTGGTCTATTTATATCTTACGACAACATTACATATGCTAATACTCGATTTGCCATAATCCACGAAAACAGAAAGACTTAACTATCCTCTATAAGTAACGAGTTACTATCCTTTGCTATAAATATGCGCATGCGCGAAAGCAACTTCCTCTTTCTGTTTTCGTAACCTCGTGTGAGGTAGGTAATTCGAATTCACTCGTAAAAATTGCTAATTTTCCACGGTTTCTTCGTTATATAGTGCGTTTTATTGTTTTATTAAGAAGCACATTCATTAGTTTGTAGTTGTGTTACTTCTTTTCAGCGAATAAATTCGCTTTACAGTTTTAATTCTCAGTTTAATTTCGCGAGAATTTCACTGTTAAATTATTAAAAAGTAAATAGTCGACGAGTTTCTTCGTCATTTAACTGTTTTTTACAAATAATATGTGCAAACTAACCGGCGAAATTGTTCGCCAATTTTGTTTTATATTTCAGGATTTTTGTACAACCTGCGTTTGTACAAAATGTCCTAACAAAGCTCAGTCTTGGTAATCAAGGGATATCTCTTAACCCAGGTAAATTCACCACGGGGAGATATCCCTCAGATTCCAGGGGCCTTCCCATGGAGCAATGTCACCGGGAGGAAGGCACCGTTGGTGTTAGAGCTACACCCTCCGTAGACCTTCGACCTCCGGGTCAGTTTACAAGGAGTCTCAATGGGCTAGGTCTAGTACCAAAACCCAGAGAGTGACGGGTGGACGAAGACGCTCAAGGAGCTCCTCCACATTCGCTAGCTATCACTGTCCCAGCAGCTCTCTGTAGCAGCACAAGGACTTGAACAGCAGACGATCGAGAGATTTCCCTCAAAATCAGCTATCACTGTCCCAGCAGCGCACAGCAGCACAAGGACAGGAACAGAAGGCGATCGAGGGAAGACTACCACTAAGAGTGGAAGGGAACATAGAAGAAATAGAGGTAAAGTTTCTTGTTTTTCATCTAAGGGAAGAGACACCGACTTTCGGGTTTCTTTTTCCCTTCTTATTAAAGGGACAGATCTAAGGGAGTCTCTACACTAGTTCTAATAGTCTTGGAAACTAACCAGTGGATTTCCAATGACATATCTATACATTACCCCCAATAGTATACCTTACCGGAATTACCGGAATCAAATTTACAAAGGCACGTGGGGGGTGCCCTTTAAATAAAACAATGGTGTTTTAACCATGAGGAGTTTTCCCTAATTATTATAAGGGCCTTCCAATGGAGCAATGTATCTTGAAAGAAGGCATCTTTGGTGTTGGAGTTACACCCTCAGTTAGACCTTCGACCTACGGGTCAGTCTAAAAGGAGTCTCATAGGACTAGGGCTGGTACCACAACCCAGAGATCTCGAGTACTTTCTCACTCAACTAGATCTAATTTTTCCAGGGGTTTCACTCCTGACCACGTAGTCCCTTCACTCCCTGCTAACCAACTGCCAGTCCCCTTTCCAGGGGCGATGGTTGCTTCTCTTTCCATTGATGACAAGGCCATTTGGTCGAGAAATTGGGAACACCCTTTCCCCATTACTCAGAGATGTTTTCTCTGCTTAGAGATATATTAGGCCCTGAACTTTGTCTCACAGTGGTTTATACTTACACTACTGTTCAGGGTTACTCAGCCTTAGAATTTTATTTAAGACTCACACTCCACCTAACTCTATCCTTTCGCTACTACAGAGTAGTCAGGTACCTCATTTGATGACTATTTTACATCAGAGCTTAGAGAGGAAGAGATGGTCCCTTATGGCCCTTCCTCTCACTTTTCTAAGGCTATTACGTCAGACAGGTTGGGCACAGATTTGAAGTACTGTAATTAATTCTTTACATTCGTTGGCATGTTAAGAAGTTCAGGCCCAATTTCACTCGGATATTATGGGGGCGGAGGTTGCTCTTCCGAGAGGGTTCGCCGGTCAACAGCACTCGATCGGTGTCCGCTTCCCTGAGGATGGTCGTTTGCACTCCTGTTACATGGAGGGGAGAACCTGTCGCTTTATAGCATCTGTGGTATCTTGTCTATCCGGCAGGACCATAAACTTACCTGAAGCTCTCATCGAGCTGCATCTATTTCTTTAGTCAATGGTTAAGGACAACGCCAATATGATGGAGTATTTCGTCAGGCTTTCAATATTTCCTTTCTTTAAGGAGTCAGAATTTATTTGTTGGAGTAGAGTTCTCTAAACCAACAGCTCGTTTCTAGTCTGTAGGATGGACCATTTAACTCTTATACACTTCTTGGACTTAATTTCCAAGAAGTGGTTAAGATTTGTAGAATGGAGTTTGAGAACCCCTCTTTTCAGCGGTTAGCCATGGCCAAACTTCATACCAGACCTCCAGTATGGTTCCATTTATAGCTCCTCAAGCTCCATTCAGTAGGACTCCAGTAGTTGGGTCTTAAGGCCCCATTTTACTCGGGATCTTTCTTCCAGGGTTACTTTTAACCATAAAGGAAGCAAGTCATACAGAGGCAGGGGCGAGGGTAGAGGAGGTCTAGTGCCTGACCAATAGGGGTGCCCTTTCTGGAAATTTCCAGGCTCTTTCCAGTTTTGCTGGGTTCTTCCAACTTAAATTTGAAGATCCCAAGGCTAGACATTCTCTCAAGAGGTAGACTTTCTACCTTCTCAGAGTCCGGGGAAAATTATTTTTCGCAGACCCTTAGACCCTTTCGGTTATCCAGAGGGGTATCTAATGCTTTTTTGGGTCAATCCCCAACGGTTTCTTTTCACCCAAGATGCTTAGTAATTCTCTGGGATCAAATGAAGCAGTAGATTTCGACACATATGTCTAGTATTTTCTGTCTCACTGCAATTGAACCGGTATCCCCCTCCTCTCCCAAGCAGGGGTGCTACAGTCGTCTTTTCATAGTTCCTATAGAACAGGGGTATGGAGAACCTTTATCGATGGAACTACAAAGAACGAGTGGGTAACTTCGCTTGATCTGTTAGTTGCTTACATTCACTTTCCTATACAACCAGATTCAGACGATACCTTCGCTTCCCTTGGCAAGGTTCAACCTATCAGTTCGAGCTCTTCCCTTCAGTTTATCACTAGCACCTTACGTTTTCACTAGAATAGTAAAGTGCTCATGATTCCAGGTGGATTATACAGATATTTGTCTCCATTCTTATCTGGAGGACTGGCTCCTAACCTTCAATTCCAGGGACTTGGCTCTGCAACACTCAATACATCTTCTATGTCTAATTATAGAGCTGGACTTCTTTCCCAATGGGAACAAGTCGGTATTGGTTCTTTGTCAAATATTTACTTGCCTAAGAGCACATTTCCAACTACAGGAAGCTTTTTTGGATCCTTCTCTAGAAAGATTAAGATTATGTCAGGTAAAACTGGAACATCTTCTTTCAGTTCCCTCTGCCTCAGCCAGGGAACTTCTTTCATTCTTTCATTCATTCATTCAGTTATTAACGAGCCATATAAACATATTGCAGATGAGGGCAGTATTTCCGTCCCTACATCCTTTCTAGTGTCAGTACGAGGTCACTTGGTCACGCTAACCACGGACAACACAACCTTAGCTTCTTATGTGTACAAGAAGGGGGGGGGAGTGCTCATGCTCAGGAGCTCTCGAACTTTGCAAAGGAGACTCTGACTTGGTACTCCCAAGTAAGGATCTCTCTCAGAGCCAGGTATATTACAGGCAAACTGAATATTCTGGTATATTCCCTTTCCAGGAAAACCCAGATATTTCACACAGAGAGGATGGTACATCGATCTACACTAGATCAGGTGTTCCAACTTTGGGACACACCTTGTAGATCTATTTGCTACTCGGTTGATCAATCAACTCCCAACCTTGTTTCTCCAGTTTCAGATCCTCTGTCAGGGGCAGTAGACGCTCTGTCAATTCCTTGGCAGGGTCTGTTCAAGTAATACTGTCTTTCGTGGTGTAATGGTTAAGGCGTCCATCTCGAAAGCAGGTGGTCAGAGGTTCAAACCACCTGGGAATTCCGGGTGCTTTAGACTAAAATGCATACCCTCCACCTCAACTTCTATCTTGGGTACTTCTGAAAGCACAGAGAGAAGACGGTTTGCTGCTGATGATAACACCATTTTGGACTGGACATCCATGGTTTCCTACACTGTTATCTCTATTAGTGGCTCCTCCAGTAGTATTCCCTCTCAGACGAGGCCTGGTGTGTCTAGCTCTTGATCGGCTAGTTCACGCCAAGACAAGTATTTCATCTTTAATCCTGTCTCTTATCTAACGACATCTCGAAACAGAATGATTTGCTACTCGAGTTCTTTCAGTCGGTATTTCTAGAAGTTTTTCTACAAATGTCTTTATGAGTACAGATGAAAAGGTTGGTTGGAAAAGGGTGAGTCAGTGTCATTGGATCTATGCAATCACACTTTTCAATTATCTATCAGATTTCTTTTGTCACTTTCAAAGATAAAGGTCTTTCACCATCTTCAGTTTAAGATTATTGTTCAGCCATTTCTGTAACATTTAGGCAGGTTACAGGAAAGTCCGATAGTCGTCTACTTTCTAACATAGTTAGAGAATCCCGCTTCTTTTTATGTCACTCCAGAAGGGGACTGTCTCCAGGTCCTGCAGGCTATTTCAGGTCCTACATCCGAACCACTTATATCTTGTTTGAGATTGGGATTAATTTTTAAAACTACTTTCCTGTTAGCTATAACTTCAGGTATTGACGTAGTGAGCTACATGCATTATCAGGAACTTAAGATTCCATTTACTTCGCGGTAGGTGGCCCTTCCATTACGTTGCTTTTCTTTCCAGGGTTTCTCTCATAGCATTAACCTCCTTTGGTTGCTATTCAACAACTGGTTATTCCAGCCCTACCTACAAACACCTCAGGTAACGAGATTTCTTCTTCTGGTTTATGTCCAGTGAGAACATTAAAATCTACTGAGATAGCTCTAAGGCATGGCGCAAGTACAGGAAACGGCTTTTTGTTGCTTATCTCCCAGAAACCACAAGAGATTTTTCTCTTGCTTTCATATCAAGAAGGATTGTAGGGACAATTATGTCTTCTTATGAGTTAGAAGAAGTAGTACTTCCATGAGCAAACCCAACAGCACACGAAGTTAGAACATTGTCTTCTCTTGCTTGGCTGAATTTTAATTCTCAGGATCGTATCCTATGAGCATGTTACTGGAGTTCACATAACTCCTTAACTAAGTTCTATATAAGAGATTACTCATCTTTTTATATTTCCTGACTCTAAGTTCTGTTGTGGTAGCTCAGTTTGTGATCAGAGGTGAACCTCTAGATTGAGTTTGTTTTCAACAAACTTTATGGTTTAGACTACATAATCTAGCTCCTTTTGGTGGGTGTTTTATGTATCAGGATTCTTAATCAAATAAATTTATTTACATTTTAATTTTCATCTTACTGATATTCGTTAATCTAGGATTTATGTTATGTTTCTCTAACATAATATATCAATATATCAATACATGGATCTCCTAATCAACTTCTGAAGTTCTGATTTTGTAGATTTATGTAGGTATATATATAAGATAGATATATATTACTTAAAATATTTTGACCTTTTGACTGCCGTGTCTCCAGGTATCTTTGACTAGAGTTTCTTCAGTCTACACAGGCAGAGTAAGTTATTTCTGCTACTTTATAATATGGAATGGATTACATGCTGTACTTGTTGGAATGAAGGTCTTCTACAACTAGACACTTTGGTCATCTCCTACTTCGGAGATGTTACAGCACTTCCAGATGGTTCTACAAAGTATGTAAGTTTTGTAGCACTGTTAAATTTTATTTAGTTTAGTTCTATGTTAAAATTCATAACTGATTTTTACATGACTTATCTTAGTTTCTTAAGATAATTTTTTACAGGCTCCCCTGTTCCCTTTTATTTTGACTTATCTATCCTCTCCTCCCCAGGCTTTTATGTTAAAGTCAGCATATGTAATGTTGTCGTAAGATATAAATAGACCAATATAGAAAATTTGAGTTAATTTTACTATTTGTCTATAGTATACTTACGACAACATTACAAGCCCTCCCCTCCTCAGAAAGAGGAAGTTGCTTTCGCGCATGCGCATATTTATAGCAAAGGATAGTAACTCGTTACTTATAGAGGATAGTTAAGTCTTTCTGTTTTCGTGGATTATGGCAAATCGAGTATTAGCATATGTAATGTTGTCGTAAGTATACTATAGACAAATAGTAAAATTAACTCAAATTTTCTATATTACATTAGCTCTGTATAGCTATTGACCGACAGAGAATTAAGTTGGATCATGAGAGAGCACATAAAACAACTCAATAAAGGAACATCCCTTTGTATGTTTTATGTCCTTTTTAACACACTAAAAGTTATGTTTTTTTAATGTCATTCAACTGGTAAAGGAAGACCTCATATATAAATCACTGAAGAACAACTGCCTGCTTTTAATACCTGGGCTGCGTTCAATTCACTTAAACATTTGCTTACATTAGCAAACATTTTTTCCTGGACGACACGGGCTCAACCTCCTCAAATTAGCACGCAGTATGCAATTAATACATTTAGGGAACCAGGCAGTAAACGAGTTTGCTGTTTAACGGTGCTGAACACATCCCTGGTAACTTTTCTTACTTAATTGATAAGTATAAGGCCATTGCATGCACTGTCAAATATGGCCACAGTTAAATAAACGCTCCTCTGAAATCTCTTTTGGCACATTTTTTCACATTGGCCATCAAGAAAATTGGACCAATTTCTGATAAAAGAAACGAAATATAGGAAAACCTGTGTGATTCAATATCAGTAAAGATGTGAAGATTTATGTCAACAAACACACTTAAACACATGTGGGCAGGCTGCTTCACTGTGTGTCAATATTGGTTTATAGGATTTGAGACAAACAAGATCACATCTACTGAAGAACTGGTTTACAGGATTACAGACAGACAATATCCCATCTACTGAAGAATTGGAGACAGACCCTGTTCTTACAGGAGATCACACCTACTGAAGAATTGGAGACAAAACCCTGTTCTTATAGGAGATTACATCTACTGAAGAATTGGAGACAGACCCTGCTCTTACAGGTGATCACACCTACTGAAGAATTGGAGACAGACCCTGCTCTTACAGGAGATCACACCTACTGAAAAATTAGAGACAATACCCTGTTCTAATAGGAGATCACACCTACTGAAGAATTGGAGACAAAACCCTGTTCTTATAGGAGATTACATCTACTGAAGAATTGGAGACAGACCCTGCTCTTACAGGTGATCACACCTACTGAAGAATTTGAGACAGACCCTGCTCTTACAGGAGATCACACCTACTGAAAAATTAGAGACAATACCCTGTTCTAATAGGAGATCACACCTACTGAATAATTGGAAACAAGACCCTGCTCTTACAGGATATCACAACCACTGAATAATTGGAGACAGACCCTGCTCTTACAGGAGATCACACCTACTGAAGAATTGGAGACAGACCCTGCTCTTACAGGAGATCACACCTACTGAATAATTGGAGACAAGACCCTGCTCTTACAGGAGATCACACCTACTGAAGAATTGGAGACAGACCCTGCTCTTACAGAAAATCACACCTACTGAAGAATTGGAGACAGACCCTGCTCTTACAGGAGATCACACCTACTGAATAATTGGAGACAAGACCCTGCTCTTACAGGATATCACAACCACTGAATAATTGGAGACAGACCCTGCTCTTACAGGAGATCACACCTACTGAAGAATTGGAGACAGACCCTGCTCTTAGAGAAGATCACATCTACTGAAGAATTGGAGACAGACTCTGTTCTTACACAGAAATCACATCTACTGAAGAATTGGAGACAAGACCCTGCTCTTACAGAATATCACATCTACTGAAGAATTGGAGACAAGACCCTGGTCTTACAGGAAATCACACCTACTGAAGAATTGGAGACAAGACCCTGCTCTTACAGGATATCACAACTACTGAAGAATTGGAGACAGACCCTGCTCTTAGAGAAGATCACATCTACTGAAGAATTGGAGACAGACTCTGTTCTTACACAGAAATCACATCTACTGAAGAATTGGAGACAAGACCCTGCTCTTACAGAATATCCCATCTACTGAAGAATTGGAGACAAGACCCTGCTCTTACAGGAAATCACACCTACTGAAGAATTGGAGACAAGACCCTGCTCTTACAGGAGATCACACCTACTGAAGAATTGGAGACAAGACCCTGCTCTTACAGGAGATCACACCTACTGAAAAATTAGAGACAATACCCTGCTCTTAAAGGAGATCACATCTACAGAAGAATTGGAGACAAGACCCTGCTCTTACAGAATATCCCATCTACTGAAGAATTGGAGACAAGACCCTGCTCTTACAGGATATCACAACCACTGAATAATTGGAGACAGACCCTGCTCTTACAGGAGATCACACCTACTGAAGAATTGGAGATAGACCCTGCTCTTAGAGAAGATCACATCTACTGAAGAATTGGAGACAGACTCTGTTCTTACACAGAAATCACATCTACTGAAGAATTGGAGACAAGACCCTGCTCTTACAGAATATCCCATCTACTGAAGAATTGGAGACAAGATCCTGCTCTTACAGGAAATCACACCTACTGAAGAATTGGAGACAAAACCCTGCTCTTACAGGAAATCACATCTACTGAAGAATTGGAGACAAGACCCTGCTCTTACAGGAGATCACACCTACTGAATAATTGGAGACAAGACCCTGCTCTTACAGGAGATCACACCTACTGAATAATTGGAGACAAGACCCTGCTCATTAAGGAGATCACATCTACTGAAGAATCGGTTTACAACATTAGAGACAGAACCTGTTCTTATAAGAGATCACATCTACTGAAAAATTGGTTTACAGGACTGGACACAGACTCTGTTCTTACAGGAGATAACATCTACTGAACAGTTGGTTTTCAGGATTGGAGACAGAATCTGTTCTTACAGGAGATGACATCTACTGAAGAGTAGGTTTTCAGGACTGGAGACAGAATCTATTCTTACAGGAGATAACATCTACTGAAGAGTTGGTTTTCAGGATTGGAGACAGAATCTGTTCTTACAGGAGATAACTTCTACTGAAGAGTTGGTTTTCAGGATTGGAGACAGAATCTGTTCTTACAGGAGATAACATCTACTGAAGAATTGGTTTACAGGATTGGAGACAGAATCTGTTCTAACAGGAGATAACATCTACTTAAGTGTTGGTTTTCAGGATTGGAGACAGAATCTGTTCTTACAGGAGATAACACCTACTGAAGAGTTGGTTTTCAGGATTGGAGACAGAATATGTTCTTACAGGAGATAACATCTACTGAAGAATTGGTTTACAGGATTGGAGACAGAATCTGTTCTAACAGGAGATAACATCTACTTAAGTGTTGGTTTTCAGGATTGGAGACAGAATCTGTTCTTACAGGAGATAACATCTACTGAAGAGTTGGCTTTCAGGATTGGAGACAGAATCTGTGCATACACGAGATCACATCTACCCAAGAATTTGAATCAACTATATGGTGTTGCAGTTACTCAACATCAAAGTAAGGGCATTCCTGACATTGAGTAAATCAACAATCAGTTACCTTGGATAAAAATCAACATAGTTTGGGAATCGAAACAATTTGGGTAACTAAAGGCAATCAATCCAGTTTGGGATTCAAAAACAGTTTGGGTAAAACTGACCATGTCCGATAATTTCATTTTACTCCTAAACATTTTATCATGGAAATGAAACTTGGTATATGATAATTTATTGAGCCAGGTTAACATGAGCATATTTCTAACATCCACATTTGGTTATGAATTGTTAATCAATGACACTAAATTTCAAATTTATTTGTGTAACATACTTGTACATTTGGTTATAAAGTACAAATCATTGAGTCCTTCGAATACTGTGTCACTGTCATCATATTTTTTTCTTATTTTTCATTCAATTTAGTTCAATGGTTTCAGAGAAGAATACTTTACAAATATCAGCCAATCAGAAAGCATTATCTACCCTGGCGGCAATGTTGAATTCTGCAAAATGGAATGCAAAACACAAACTTTGTAAATGATTACAAAGGGAAAAAAATCCCTAGCAACTTTGGTTCAATTTTGTTCAATAGTTACTGAAGAAGAATTTTTTATATTATTTATTCAATCAAAAATTATTATTTACCCTGACTGCCATGATGAACTAGAACATATACTTTCTAAAGAACCACTCAGGGTAATATATTCCTGCCAAGTTGGTTTGAATTTTGTTTAGTGGTTTCGAGGAAGATATAAATGTTTAACGTTTACAAATGATGATGATGATGTGATCGCTGCTTTATGCAAAGTGATGGCAATATCTCACGCGGATACAATTATCTATATTGATATCTTGATAGTTTAAGACGAAATTTGAACCAATTTCCACCCATTGATATTTGGTTCCCGGCCTTTAACATGTTAAAGGCATAAGATTACACATGATTACTGTTAGAACCATCAACAATTGTCAAAGCTGACAGCTAATTCTTTCAGTGACAGATCTTCGGACATCTTCGTGCATGGCTCATAAAACACACAATTACTGCAAATTGGAATCTTTCAGCATCGTTGACTAACTACAAATCAGTGAGCATGGCACAAATGGTTGTATGACAGTGTAATTATTCTGTTGTCATGGTAACTGACATGCTGATCATCATGATATCAGGAGTGAGGGTCTTGAATGACAACAAAATCAGAAGCCTTTCATAGGCAAGAGTTTGGGCAAATGGCACAACACTATCATCTAGTCAAATATCCTATTATTTGAACTAAGACACAGAGCATTTGTCAATCAAAAACAAAATCACAGTCTTTAAAACTGAATGACAGGAACTTATTTTAACATGTAAAGATGCCATAGTGACCTTCACCTACAAATAATCAATAAGCCTTATACACCTCTATTTCCAGTGACCTTTGCCTACAAACATTCAGTAAGCCTTACACTTATATTTCTGATAACATCTGCCTACAAATATTCAGTTTTTCGCGCCGCGTCTCCTGTTTGACATAGATTTTCTACCACACAGTAATATTATATAATAGGTTAAGTGACCTTGACTTTTGAGGTTCAGTCTCCCTTCAATTGGTATGAAGACACTTTGTGAATTTTCATGATCACGGTATATGTCACAGTGTATGTAACCTGTTAGGGAAGGAAAGTATGGAAGGAGCTCTGTTACATCTATACAAAGCTAAACTGTGAGACCAAGGGACATGCAATTCAATTTTTTTATAAAGGACCCATATGTGTCAATAATCATGATCACCATTTGTTTCCTAGGACTTCCTATAGTCAGAATATTGTCTTGTCTAATAAGGTTTTTAAAGTTAACCTTGAATTTGACTGTTTTGGCATGCCCCCCAGACCCCATGCAGGAGGGTTGGGACTTTTGAGAAGAAGTCGAAAATGTTAATTGTTTATGGACGCACGGTGCCCAATGACACACAAAGGTAAAAAAATTGCAAAAAGTCATAGGTGACCTAAAACCTATGTGTAATACAAAAAGGGACACTGACACCAGTACAGTAGTCCAGTTAATTATCACTTCTACCACAATTAACACATGTATTTTATTTATTACATGAATAGTGACCCAGCTACAAAAACCTCCAGATATAAAGCAGTTATTAAACAATTTCTTTTATCCAAAAGGGAGACAACCACAACTCAAACACAAGATTTATGCTGGATATGGTTATCTATCAAGGCAAGTCATTAGAAAGGAATGTGTTAATTTTTACTTGTATAATAGTTTGTTGTGACCTATAGGTAAGGGACTGAGGTCGAAGGTTAAGACCCTCTTTATAGATAGAATTAGTGACATCCTCATCTGCAGCTGACATAACACTGGCAAAGATCTTGTTCAAGAATATATCCTCTACATGTTGTGCTAAACATCTTTATCGGGCTTGCGAAAAGTATTTCTCTCAATCACCCTGATGGACAGTACAGACACCACTTTGCTTTAGAATACCAAGTAATGCTAAAAAATGTGTTTTCAACAGCAGTATAGATTACAATGATTAGCATACAGTCAAACCTGTGCAAACAGTCACCTCTATTAAGCAGCCATCTGTCTTCAACAATCATATTTTCTATTTACCATTTTTATACTTTCAAAGTAAATTAATCTGTATTAAGCAACAACCCGTCTTAAAAGGCCACTTTTGCTTATTCTCGACTGGCTGCTTAAGACAGGTTTGACTATGTTTCAATGAAAATTTCACAATTGTGTTTAAGTTGATTAATTAATAGTTAGAAGCTGGTGAATATGAAAATGTTGTTTTTGTGTTCAAGTTAACTGAAGGACAACTATTTGAAATCAGAATGTTAACACCAGAGATTAATTTCTTATTTGTCAGCATAGAATATGACAAAAGGTATATAGTTTTTTACATTTAAAAAATATGTATAATTAAATATCATTTTTTAATATTGTATTCCTTAAGTTATTTTAAAATGTTTATTCTACAGTCAAAAGCAACAAAAAAAAAATCTAATTTTTGACGACTTGCCAATTATCAGGCTAAAGGTCCTTTATATAAAGATTCAAGATAGCGTTCATTTATGACTAGTTTTGCAATCAAATCAAACAATTAACCAAGTGGGAATACTATACCAATCCTTGTGCACACAATAGTTATATTTTATAGCAAAGTCAACAATTTCTGAGATGATGTGATTACTGATCTGTCAAACATTAATAGTAAACACAAGTGCAATTGTCAATGCATTTCAGTGCTGAATTTGAAATGCATTAATGAATGGAAATTTACAGTTATAAATGTAAAACTTTGAATGAAAATTTCCAAACGCAAAAAAATAGATTTGTACATTGATATATTTGAAACTTTACAATTGCTTATTTATCATTTAAAAGTAACTGCATGTTGCATCCAATTTTTGTCATTGGAAAAGCCAGACTTAATCACTGTTTGGCAAAAAGTTTTATATTAATACGTCACCTATCAATGTAACACGATAAATGTGTACTGACCTGCGTACAAGTAGACTTGATTTCTGACATTCACTAACGGTCAGTGGCTGCCTGTCAACTGGACACTGTCTCTGTAATTTGAGGTAGTTTTTAAGGCAGCGTGAGCAGTAGGTGTGTCCGCATCTTGTGTCTATCGGGTTGACCAGCGGTTGTAGACAAATGTGACACATGAGGTCCTCATCCACCGCCTGGTGGTAGTCGTACAGATGTGTACCATTTGTCTCGTGCAGCTGACCGCATTTTGAGCAAATAATAGAGTCTCGATATTTGTAATGGGTGGAGTGAGAGAATGTCTCTGAGTTGGGTGGAGTGTACGGTGGAGGGGCAGGGTCACTGGGAAAGTTCTCATATGACATCACTTCCTGTTTTTACAAGACAACCCTCAAGGAAGATCATGGTAAAGTTGATCCTGAAAAGCAGAAAATAAGTATTTCATTTCATAAAGTTTTAACAGGCAGTGGCCGATAACTTTTTGATTCTCCCAACCGATAAAAAATACCAATGATGGCCTTTAATTGCTCACCTGTGGCATTTGATACAGGAATTAAAAATAGTCAGAGGTCCTGGGCCTTTGTGTTTCGCTTTCAGTCCCATTGTAATTTAACATGTGCTACGTCTGTCAGACCTTTCAAAATCAATTTTTTTATATAAATTAAGTAATTTATTTAATGCAGCATATGAATTTTCTTGCATACTGGAGAAGGATTTCCGCGTATTTTCACCAGGTACGGAATTTTCATCTTACATCTCCTCCACATGCTCATCCTTCCCTGCTGTGACGTGTTAAACACCTATGACGTAATGTATTTAATTTGACGTCTTAAAAGCTATTGTGATAAAATTTAGTAATCATTTTAAATTAAAATAGTATTCAATGTGTTTGGTATGCAGAATAATAATCTTACATGGCTTTTTCGTATCAGATAGAAAATTATGTCTCTTGCAATAACTGTTCTCAAGACAGAATTATCTATCCAAATCTTCAACCCGTGTAAGATTCTTACAGTATTCCGTGGCCAGAGGTGGTAAACTTTTCTCAGATTTTGAATTTATGTGCAGTGCAGTTAAAAAATTAAAGTAAAATTGATAGAAACTTATATCAGATCTATTCCTAAGGTTGTACTCTAAGCTTTGTTGATGGCATCTCACCGGCCCTTTAAACAGAAAATGAAATGCATACACAATGCAAATTTTATCAGTAAAGTTCTGACCTTTCTAAAATTCTTGCAGACCTTTCAAAATTTTTGCTGTAAAGTCCTGGACCTGCCAGTAAAATTCATTTTTTTAAGCCAATGTTACAACTCAGATATTAGGCATATTTAAAACACAATTTGAGATCCTTTGGTATTAGGTTACTGTGTTTGTATGGATCCAACACTATTTACTGATGCTAGAGTGCACACAAGGTGAAGTAAACCTATTTTTGTTACTTCATGGACCATTATAACCTCCAGGCCAGTTTGATAACGTTTTCTAGATAATAAGTTATATCAATGAATTACATAGAGAAGGAAATTAAGGCAACAGATTGAGATTTTGTGAACGCTCGTGTATTCACACAAAATCTGGCAATAGCACTTTTTTAATTATTTTCACTTCCATTCATCTCAGGAACACAAATCGAAATTCATACACTGCAGTATGAAATTGCCATCAAAACAATACCATTCCCAGAAATTTATATTTAAAATTGTTGAAGTACTTGTGATTACAAAATATGTATATCGCAAACCAAAATAACAACAAACTACGATAAATTTTCCTTCAAACCTCAATATCTTTAATTCAAGAGCATTTAACGTGATTGAAACATGTTTAAACATCTAAGATTACATACAACTTACAGTTTATGTACAAAAAATCAGTTGCCTGTGAATTAAAAATTTGCAAATTATGAATCCTTCATGTGCTGTTTCATCAACATTTAGTCAGGAGATGCATGTTTCAGATCCTATTTTAGAAGTCCTTGGTTATATATTTAATACGTCAGTTTGATGAAGGTCAATAAAAAGTACTAGAGTGCATAAAAGGTTAAATAATGCGATTTTTGACAATTTGAGGGCCATATCTCGAACACTAATTGCGCTCATTTTACCAACTAAGTCCGAGATATCATGGTTATAGTTATATTGTATTACATGTTCCATTTAGTGAAAATCAAATGAAAACATTTTCGGTAGTAAGAGTGTACCTGACTGGAAGACAAAAGTGATATGCAAATCTTTGCTTTGGCACTTTATAATCCTTCTCAGTAAGTTTTGGTCAATTCCAATGATGTTTCAAGAGAATTAGAAGCATAGACAAGATTCTTTATCCCAACATTAATTGATTGATTGATTGAATATTAAGCATCATTTTTTATGCCAATGAGAGCTAACAGACAATCAATTAACCTAACTACTGTTTCCTGGGATCCTGGAAGGTTAACCCGTACACGAGCACACCCCATCTACGCAAGTAACTGATGACTTCCTCACTTGAATCAGCAGTGAGAGACAAATGATAATGAGACACAATGTTCTATAGTAATCATCATATTATTATTATTTATTATTAGAATCTGGGTTGAGAAATTCCGTCCCAAGGGATAACTGTTTTTGCAGAGTTCCCACGAAAAACAGTTACCCCAAGATACGGAATTTTAAATCTGAACCATTTAAAAGCCATGTAAGATTATTTTTCTTGCATACAAAACACACTGAATACTTGTTTTAATTGATGCTATTATTATATTTTTACCACGGTGACTTTTAAGATGTCAATAAGATATATTACGTCAAATGTTTCAATATGTCACGTCAGAAATTATTCAACATCACAGCAGGGTTGAATATGCGCTGGAAGGGGTGTAGGATGAAAATTCCACATCCGGTAATATACGTGGAAATCCTTGTCCGGTATGCAAGAATTATTTTCTTTGATGGTGAAAAAAGTTAATACAACTTATATAAGTCATGCCCAAAGTCTTCCTGGGTAGATCCACAGTTAAGCATATGCGGAAAAAGTGTCTTGCCCAAGGACACCGCACATAACTCAAGGGATACAATCAGGGTTGTCATTAAAAGCTGGGAGCCGGGATTTTCCCCTCGGCTATTCTTATGTCACAGTGTGTATGCAGAGAAATGTACATAAGCAGTTCGGTTAGCTCAGACGTAGAGCTATCGCCCTGTAAGCGAAGGGTCCTGGGTTCGAGTCCCGGACTGGCTGCATATTTTTCCCATCCTGTTACAGACTATATACACACTGTGACACTTATTTGAATGCCTGGCTGTTTTCAGCTGTCAGTTTCTTCCGTTTTTTCGGAGGACCCCCAGACCCCTTTTCTACATTTTTCTTTCACACCCCTACTTCAAAACTTAATGAGAGCCCTGCACAATTGTCAAATTAGAATGGTTTAAAACATTATTCAAGATCTTATGGCATATGATAACTACTGTGTAAGTTTGGTGAAGATCCAATGATAAACACTGGTGTGCAAACAACGTTAAGTTACATAATTTTGAAGATTCAAGGGCTTTACCTTTGAAATTACCTCATGACATTATCCAATATAGCCAGTTCAAAAAATAGTCCAATATATTACGGTTATATAACTACTGTGTAAGTTTGGTGAAGATCCATTGAAAATTGTGAATGCATAGTAACAACATACAAGTTTACCGATGGACAGATGGCAGAAACAGGGTGATCTGAATAGTCTACCTTGAGATTTGCTCAGGTGAGCCAAACAAATACCAGGTGTGCTTATTTCTGCTATTTTATACATGTATATAATAGATAGAACTTTCTATTTTGAGTGCTCTTACTTTCTTTCTTAATGTTATGTACTGTGTCTAGTAATTAGCACTCTTCCGTCTTTAATTATTGATCTGACTGTAGATAATACAAAGTCTGTCATTAATCAAACCCTCCGAGACAAAATACAAGCCATCAAATCTTTGTAAAAGCTTCTATACTTGAAAATGTAATCTCTAGACATTAATTCTCATTTTAAAATCAAGGAAAAATGATCAAATTTGTCTAGATGAAGTTACGAAATTGCATCATGAAGCACTTAATGAGGAAATCATGTTCTAAAATGATAGAAAACAATTATTACAAGACACAGATACCGTCTGTCTGAATTTATTCTTTTGTTTATCAATTTCGTTGTATAATGATGATATGCAAGATATTTGAAAAAAACTTTGTTTTGAAGGAGGAAAACAACTAGAAATGTGTTCATAGCGGACACAGATGCCCCTGCTATATATCAGTATGCTTTACCAAAAAAAATAATCTGAAAAGAGGCCAGTAAGTTGTAAAATAAGACAAATGTTGACAATTATTTTTATTTTTTTCGAATGGGGTTTAACGCCATTTTCAACACATTTCAGGTTATATATGGCATATCCAGTTTTACTGGTGGCGGAAGACCTCAGACTGAGTCAGACTGAGTATTAAGAACAACCATCCTTCCACAAGTCACTGCGCTAAGAATATTGTCTCAAGTTAGACACCGTCACGATATAACTGAAAAAATGTTGAAAGCGACGCTAAACACCATACAACAACAACAACAACTCCACAAGTCACTGTAAACTTTCTCATATAAATGCTGACAAGTATCATGAACTTGTCATGTATTTTATTGTTATACATCAAATATTAATTAAATAAATAAACACTTTCAGAAGTTATTTATATGAAACCAATTAGATGGACAGGAGCACTCAGCCTCAGTGACACATCTGCATGCCCATTCAGTACCTTTGGTTGTAGGTGTGGCTTATAACAAAAGAAACAAAGGATTGGGCTTAGCAACCACTTTAGTCTTTTGTTCCTTTAGTGGTCTTTCTTTTGTTCCAAAACAGCAGAAATACCACTTAAGGTTCACTCAATGTAGACTAATAGACTAATTCTATCTTATGTATCTTGTTTTGAACATGTGCATTAACTTGTTTGGCACTGTCATGGTAACAAACATTTGAAAAGTTAGAGACATCCATATTAATGTCAGAGCACCAGTACTGTTCATTCAGCATGTCTGGGTACATTTGTTAACGGGCACTCGCAATCTCTCATATGCCTATATCCATGCCAATAATTGATTTTTACAGAATTTGTTATTAAAAAAAACAAAGTTGATGGCTATTATAAGAGAGCAGATAGGTTCTAAAAGCTTAAATATTTATTTCATAAATTGCAGGTATTGTTTACACAATGGTAGTTTCTGAAAGACCTCAAATTGATTATCATTAATATCAAATTTCACTGAATATGGCTCTGGGGGTTCAGAGCGTACTGTTGTTTTAAGTTATAATGGGACCATAATCATGATTATTTGATTAATTACATTAACTGTTTAAGAGCAGATATCCTTTAAGCAGTTTTCTGATTGATTGACGGTGGTCAAAGTGTAATCAGAAAAGCTAAATATTATTATATGCAAAACCATGTAGTCACTAACATCTTATGGCCCCCGGGTTCTTCGTGGCCAAGTGATTTAAGTCCTGTCTCAAGTTCACTTACCTCTCACCATCAAGGTCAAAGGTTTGAGTCCCACTTGCTCCATAATCCTTTATATTTGTGAGAAAGTTTGTCAGTTACTTGTTGAAGGACGGTGGCTCTACTCAGATTCATTCTGAGGTCTTCCTCCACCAATACAACTGGATATGGATATGCCATATATAACCTGAAATGTGTTGAAAATGGCGTTAAACCACCTAACACAGATTAGTGTCAATGGAAAATACAGAAAATAAACATTAAATGTCTTGTGAATGAATTAGTCAGCTTGGTTTAGATCTCCAGGTAGAGATATCATTATTCAATTGAAATGCATTGACAATTAGTCATCAGTATCGATATACCTAAGTACCGCTTTCTCTCTCTCTATATATATATATACACACAATGTGGATAATATATGTAGGTACATGGGTGATAAATGTACATGTGGAACAACAAAGACCTGTATATAAATGTGATTAAATGCAC
Organism: Panopea generosa; assembly: GCA_029582155.1. Lineage (NCBI taxonomy): Eukaryota > Metazoa > Mollusca > Bivalvia > Adapedonta > Hiatellidae > Panopea > Panopea generosa. The sequence goes on along the minus strand of CM055902.1, from coordinate 40,352,803 downwards.
ATAAAATGTTGAAAATATATGGCCAACCGATTAATAAAAATATTTAAATGAATAACTAATAATAACAATTAGGAGATCATAGAACAATCAGTATAAAAACTAAGACCAGGGGCAGGGATTCAAACTCACAACCCCTGGACTGACAGTCACACACATTACATTAGCCAGGCTTAGCTGAATCTAATGAGAACAACCCTCCTTCCCCAATATGAACTTCTGCACAAAATTAAAATGGAATTATTAAATTCACAGCTTGAAAGTACAATTCAATGTTAGACAAAATATGATACCCTGACATATTTCAGTTTCAATATCTTATAATCCAAGTAAGGTTTTTAAAAACATGTGATTTTAATATCCCTACAGGTATGTAACAAGACGCTAAATTTGCACACAGGAGCCATCTAGCAAATTCAACAGGAATACACTAAGAATACAGAATTTTGAAATTGGCAGCTTCAGAGAAAAAATTATGTATGAATGTGCCATAAAACATTATTCATTCATTTAGTCATCCATTCCAAGAACATTTCATTTCAAATTGTCAATTTCACTGTCATTAGCAATTAATGATTGCCACCAAAAAAAACACTGGGGCTGTGGTGTGGCGATGGGTGTAGTGTATAGTATTGGCCACTTAAGTCAGAGATTACGAGTTCAATTCCCAATTAGACCAGATGCCTCGCAAAAAAACAAGTTTGCTGCTTTTAAAAAGCATCCAATGGTTAGGTCTTATAAAAGATGTGGCAATTAAAGTGAATGAATGTGTAAGTTTGGTTTCTTCTACAGGGTACTTAATACATTGGTGATACCAAATCCCGACAATGTTCTGGCTGACAAAGCAAATTCACGATTACAGGGAAAATGAAAATATGGTGTGTCTGATAGTAATCTTGATGTTTTAATGTACTGATCTCAATCATATTATGTATTGCCATTTGTAAACAATTGGCAAGGATACTGTGTCCATAATATATTTTTAATAATTCGTATGCATATTTAAAATTAGTTTGTGGCTATATTATTTTTGAAAAACAACAGTTAAAAATTACTGTTTTTCCAAAACTTGTGCAATTGTTCGGTGATATATCTGATTCTGACGATGTGCTAAAATTATATTTCTGTTGTATCGAGTAAAATAAACAACTGTCGCTGTTTAATTTTTTTATGGGTTATGTTGCATTTAAATTTTCTTTTTAACCGGAAAGTGGTTGGAACAGCCGGAACATGACCAGGTTTTAATATTAATACCGGTTTGTACATTCCCATAATGCACCGTTTAGAAAAACAATGGCGACCTCCATATGGTGAATGCCGTGTTTTTAACACGTGATCGTGACATTTCAATATGGCAGCGCCCAGAGTCAATTTCTTAACAGGCCCTTATATAGGGTTCGGTTGCTCATGCAACCTAACTAACAACACTCAATACAGGTTCTACAGAGGAAGCGGACTCACAAGTGGTTCATATATTAGCTTTGAGCTTTCTTTGCAATTGAACTAAAATATATAAATATGTACAACCACTGTTGTCTTTAAATCTAAATAATGACTAACAAATCTGCAATGTGAGAATGAATGATTCCCTAATTATTCCACAATAACCCTTCTAAAAATTTAGCTTACTTACATTCAGACTGTGTACTACTGGTAACTCATGAATATCTCGTTGTAATGCTGCATTTAAAGTAACATTAAATGAACTATGGATTTTCTTTATGATACAGTAAGATTAAACCAAAATTGTGCATTCCCCAACTGTCAACAATAAAACAGGATAAATTATTATTGACTTTCTGTATAAAGGATTAGTTTACAATCAACATATGTGACAAATGTTGTGTATTTCATTCATGGCATTTAATTTTTGCATACCGGTAATTATAATAATATTCTTTAGAAAATGAATTTTAACTTTTTAAACTCCCGGTTAGGGTTAACTCCCGGTAGGATTGCGCCTGGGGTTTTATAAAATTATGCTCTCCCACAATGCCTTAGTTTGGCAAACTAATATGAAAGCTAGAATGTCTCCTACTATAATAATATCTGAGCATGTAAAAGAACTCGCTGCATAATCTTCTATGTTAACAAAATAGCACAAAAAAACTTTTTAGGCCCAAAATATAAGTACCTACCTAACAGACCCTTTTTTTTTTCGCTATGCCACCAGAAACACATTTTTTTTAAAAAACAGATCTGCCATTGATACAGGCTTGCATGTAGTAAAAATTGTTTCATCTTAAAAAGAGTCTGAATGACGTCAAGCAGTATTTAAGTGCTGTCTATTACTAGAATCAGGATTTAGTTTCACGTGTAAAGCCCCAATTCAAATAGCAAATTTGTCACGTTTAGATTTGACATACAAAACCTTTCGGATTTTATTTATTAATGATAATGAGGTACTTTTTTTCCATTTAAATAATTACTATTTTTTTAAAGACATGTATAGCATTTTTTCGCTGATACATTCTCTTTATACATAACAACAATACCGTTGTTAGTTTCACCTTTGGTTATGATGGATAATTCAAATGCTTTTATTCATACACGTTTCTTTTATAGTTAATTCATACAAACTTAAAACCAAAATTCCAAACCAGAAATTTAGGATATTATACCAACTGCAAAAGCGTTTAATGTATGAAAGAAACAGCCAGAACATGGAAATTATTTTATCCTTGGTTTGAAATAGTTTGAACCAGCAAAGGATTCCTGTGGTACCGGAGATGATAATAATGTAAAACTAAAATGTTCTATTTGTAAAAAGCACATTAAATTTTGTTAATCTATGCAGCCAAAACATTCAGAATACTGCAGTTGACAGGCCGAGCTGCAGTAAAATGGCATGAAAGAGAAAAAGCATGAAAGGCAGACAGTTGAGGGCCAATAGTTAATGTAAGTGATCAAGATAGGGCAACATTATAAATAGTTATAAAATGCATTAATAAATTCTCATCCAAGCAAGATTGGATGGACGCATGACCGGACGCATGCACATTCACCAAACCACCATTAATATAATGTCTATGTCGAGTTCAACGCAAGCGGGCTCGACAAAAAAGATGTCTTTTCAACAGCATGACAAACTACACTTCTAAGACATCTCAGAATTATCTAACCATAACATTTTATTGCGAACATTGTTATAATGAATTGCTAACGTGGAATAACACACTTCTTTTTAACCCCATAAATCCATTCAATTAAGACTAATTACTAATATGAATAGTTAACCATTCTGTAGCCAGCACAAAGAATGTTATGACATTTTCCCAGCATCATCAAATATTCATCAGCAAAAAAAGCTGCTCCTGGCAAATCCACTCAGAACGACACAATAACTAATCATCAAAACCTGGTAAAAAAAATATATACAAAGCCGGAGATTGTTAAATTGCTACTGTCTTCCGCAGAAAACCTGATCAGAAGATAATTGCCACAAAATAATTGAAAAACACTTGCAGGCAATATTTTGCACCATTTAAAGTAATATTACAGTGCACTGATGAGCATGCAGCAAAACAAACAAAAATGGAATTTAGTTACCGCCATTACAAGGTATTGAGGTAATGTACATCCCAAACGGATGTGGGAAAGTTTTATAATTTCATGTTGTCTATCTATATCTTTATCTGCCATGATAACAATTTCATGTTGCATTAGTTAAAACATACAAAATTACATGTCAAAGGAATAAGATGAACCCTGCTCATTAAAGGGTAAATAGGTCAAAGGCCAAATTAGTCACTCAGTAAAACAGCACAGGATACATGTTTCCAGGATAAACCACCTACTATGGAACCAGCTTGGATGTCAGGCGAACAACAGGCATCACATGACGTCACATGATCAATAGCAAGAACCAGTTTAGACACCAGGTGTACAACGGGCATCACATGATCAACAGCAAGAACCAGTTTGGACGTCAGATATAAAACAGGCATCACATCATCAACAGCAAGAGCCAGTTTGGACATCAGATATTCAACGGGCGTCACATGATCAACAACAAAAACCAGTTTGGACGTCAGATATACAACAGGCGTCACATGATCAACAGCAAGAACCAGTTTGGATGTCAAATATTCAACGGGCGTCACATGATCAACAGCAAAAACCAGTTTGGATGTCAGATATACAACGGGCGTCACATGATCAACAGCAAAACCAGTTTGGATGTCAGATATACAATGGGTATCACATGATCAACAGCAAGAACCAGTTTGGATGTCAGATATACAACGGGCGTCACATGATTAACAGCAAGAACCTGTTTGGACGTCGAAATACAATTGGCATCACATGATCAACAGCAAGAACCAGTTTGGACGTCAGATATACATTAGGCGTCACATGATCAACAGCAAGAACCAGTTTGGATGTCAGATATACAACTGGCATCACATGATCAACAGCAAGAACCAGTTTGGATGTCAGATATACAACTGGCATCACATGATCAACAGCAAGAACCAGTTTGGATGTCAGATATACAACATGCGTAACATGATCAACAGCAAGAACCAGTTTGGATGTCAGATATACAACAGGCATCACATAATCAACAGCAAAATCAGTTTGAATGTCAGATATACAACGAGCGTCACATGATCAACAGCAAGAACCAGTTTGGATGTCAGATATACAACGGGCGTCACATGATCAACAGCAAGAACCAGTTTGGATGTCAGATATACAACAGGCGTCACATGATGAACAGCAAGAACCAGTTTGGATGTCAGATATACAACAGGCGTAACATGATCAACAGCAAGAACCTGTTTGGACGTCAGATATACAACGGGCGTCACATGATCAACAGCAAGAACCAGTTTGGACATCAGGTATACAACGGGCATCACATGATCAACAGCAAGAACCAGTTTGGACGTCAGATATATAACAGGCGTCACATGATCAACAGCAAAAACTAGTTTGGATGTCAGATATACAACGGGCGTCACATGATCAACAGCAAGAACCAGTTTGGATGTCAGATATACAACGGGTGTCACATGATCAACAGCAAAACCAGTTTGGACATCAGGTGTACAACGGGCATCACATGATCAACAGCAAGAACCAGTTTGGACGTCAGATATATAACAGGCGTCACATGATCAACAGCAAGAACTAGTTTGGACATCAGATATACAATGGGCATCACATGATCAACAGCAAGAACCAGTTTGGATGTCAGATATACAATAGGCATCACATGATCAATAGCAAGAACAGTTTGGATGTCAGATATACAATGGACGTCACATGATAAACAGCAAGAACAAGTTTGGATGTCAGATATACAACAGGCGTCACATAATCAACAGCAATAACCAGTTTGGACGTCAGATATACAATCAGTGTCACATGATCAATAGCAAGTACCAATCTGGATGTCAGATATACAACGGGCATCACATGATCAACAGCAAGAACCAGTTTAGATGTCAGATATACAACGGGCGTCACATGATCAACAGCAAGAACTAGTTTGGACATCAGATATACAAAGGGCATCACATGATCAACAGCAAGAACCAGTTTGGATGTCAGATATACAACAGGCGTCACATGATCAACAGCAAGAACCAATTTGGACTTGCATCACATGAACAACAGCAAGAACCACTTTGGATGTCAGATATACAATGTGCGTCACATGATAAACAGCAAGAACCAGTTTGAATGTCAGATATATAACAGGCGTCACATGATCAACAGCAAGAACCCATTTGGATGTCAGATTTACAACAGGCGTCACATGATCAACAGCAAGAACCATTTTTGATGTCAGATATACAACGGGCGTCACATGATCAACAGCCAGAACCAGTTTGGACGTGCGTCACATGATCAACAGCAAGAACCAGTTTGGACATCAGATATACAATGGGTGTCACATGATTAACAGTGAGAACCTGTTTGGATGTCAGAAATACAACAGCCATAACATGATCAACTACAAAAACCAGTTTGAATGTCAGATATATATAAAGGGCGTCACATGATCAACAGCAAGAATCCATTTGGATGTCAGATATACAATGGGCGTCACATGATCAACAGCAAGAACCATTTTGGATGTTAGATATACAACTAGTGTCACATGATCAACAGCAAGAACCAGTTTGGACGTGTGTCACATTATCAACAGCAAAAACCAGTTTGGATGTCAGATAAACAACGGGCGTCACATGATCAACAGCAAGAACCAGTTTGGACGTCAGATATACAACCAGTGTCACATGATCAATAGCAAGAACCAATTTGGATGTCAGATATACAACGGGCATCATATGATCAACAGCAAGAACCAGTTTGGATGTCAGATATACAACTGGGGTCACATGATCAACAGCAAAACCAGTTTGGATGTCAGATATACAAAGGGCGTCACATGATCAACAGCAAGAACCAGTTTGGATGTCAGATATACAATGGGCATCACATGATCAACAGCAAGAACCAGTCTGGATGTCAGATATACAACTGGCATCACATGATCAACAGCAAAAACCTGTTTGGACGTCAAAATACAATTGGCATCACATGATCAACAGCAAGAACCAGTTTGGACATCAGATATACATTAAGCGTCACATGATCAACAGCAAGAACCAGTTTGGATGTCAGATATACAACTGGCATCACATGATCAACAGCAGGAACCAGTTTGGATGTCAGATATACAACTGGCATCACATGATCAACAGCAAGAACCAGTTTGGATGTCAGATATACAACGGGCATCACATGATCAACAGCAAGAATAGTTTGGATGTCAGATATACAACAGGGGTCACATAATCAACAGCAAGAACCTGTTTGGACGTCAGATATACAACGACAGTTTGGATGTCAGATATACAACAGGCGTCACATAATCAACAGCAAGAACCTGTTTGGACGTCAGATATATACAACGGGCGTCACATGATCAACAGCAAGAACCAGTTTGGATGTCAGATATACAACAGGCGTCACATGATCAACAGCAAAAACCAGTTTGGATGTCAGATATACAACGGGCGTCACATGATCAACAGCAAAACCAGTTTGGATGTCAGATATACAACAGGCGTCACATAATCAACAGCAAAATCAGTTTGAATGTCAGATATACAACGGGCGTCACATGATCAACAGCAAAACCAGTTTGGATGTCAGATATACAATGGGCATCACATGATCAACAGCAAGAGCTAGTTTGGATGTCAGATATACAACGGGCGTCACATGATCAACAGCAAGAACTAGTTTGGATGTCAGATATACAACTGGCATCACATGATGAACAGCAAGAACCAGTTTGGATGTCAGATATACAACAGGCGTAACATGATCAACAGCAAGAACCTGTTTGGACGTCAAAATACAATTGGCATCACATGATCAACAGCAAGAACCAGTTTGGACGTCAGATATACAACAGGCGTCACATGATCAACAGCAAAAACCTGTTTGGTTGTCAGATATATAACGGGTGTCACATGATCAACAGCAAGAACCAGTTTGGACATCAGATATATAATGGGCGTCACATGATCAGCAGCAAGAACAAGTTTAGATGTCAGATATGCAACGGGCATCACACGATAGTTTGGATGTCAGATATACAACAGGCGTCACATGATCAACAGCAAGAACCAGTTTGAATGTCAAATATACAAGGGGTGTCACATGATCAACAGCAAGAACCAGTTTGGATGTCAGATATACAAGGGGTTTCACATGATCAACAGCAACAACCAGCTTGTGCAAACACTTACTGAAGGTTTGGAATGCTGTCTCCCAGTATGGTGGTCACACACACTACTGACTTGGGAGCTTTGATTGTCACCCTTCAACATTTATAAACTTTAAGGCAATGAAATTGCATAAGAATCTCACATTTCATATGGGCAGTTCATTAAAATAATCTTAACTCTATTTTGTGTTCAATTTTAACCAACATAGGTATAGAAGTATAAAACTATAATGAGTATATTTTATGGTGTATTTTCATTGACAGTAGGTATAATAAGAAAGAATGCTAAATTATCATTATGAAAATTAATGATGTCAGATGCTAGTTTCTAGGACTAGGTTGAGAAAACAAACTGATAACTTCTCATCTATTGATGTGACAATAGTGCACCCACTAACCTGTCTTAAGTAGCCAGTCAAGGGAGGAAGCAAAAATGGCCTTTTAAGACAGATTGTTGTTTAATACAGGTCAATTTGCTCTGAACACATAGAAATGGGAAATAGCAAATGCGGCTGCCTAAGACAAATGGCTGCTTAATAGAGGTGACCGCTTACACAGGTTTGACTGTTCTCCAAAGTGGCAGTTTTGCTACTGATCTTCAAGAGTTGTGACCTTTGTTGTCACAATTTTGTCTATATTCGATTGTACTTATTTTAATTCTAATGGTACAGCTCTATCCAGTCAATGGCTGACATCTCCCAGTTTATTTTTTATACTATTTTTATTACGTTATTCTTGGCAACAACCAGACAATATCAGTATATAAACATCCTTGAATTGAAGTTAGAACTTTTTATGATAGCAATACTCAGCTGTAGTCTTTAATTATATCTTATAACCTTATAAAGTAATATTTATCAAGCACATTTTATACAAACACTATAATATACACACACAAAGACCACTCATGACATGATAAAAAATTGGAAAATAAAGATCAGTGATGACAATCATGATTACAAATTTGGAAATAAAAACAAATTGGGAAATACAGATCAGTCATGACTTGAAAACAAATTAGGGGAAAATAAAGATCAGTCATAACCTGATAACAAATTGGGAAATTAAGATCAGCCATGACATGATAACAAATTAGGAAACAAAAAAGGAATTGCAAAATTAAGATCTGCCATGATATGGTAACAAATTGGGAAGCAAAAACAAATGGGGAAATAAAAACAAATTGGAAATGAAGATCAGTGATGACATGATTAGATAACAAATCAGGAATTAAAAACAAATTGGGAAAAAATGATCAGTGATTACATGGTAACACATTGGGAAATAAAAACCAATTGGGAAATAAAGATCAGTGATGACATAACAAACTGGGAAATAAAAATAAATTGAGAAATAAAAACAAATTGAGAAATAAAAATCAGTCATGACATAATAACAAATTGGGAAATAAAAAAAATAATTGGGAAATAAAGTTCATTGATGACATGATAACAAATTGGGAAGTAAAGATCACTGCAATTTGAGTGGGTTGGTAGGAGCATGATAAACAAACATTTTTTAAGAACATCCTAATGGGGTGAAATAGATCAAGCATAATGCCTCAAAAGTTTGTGCCCAATTTGAAATTATGTGATAACATCGTTTTAGTTTATCACTTCAAAGCCTGTCAAATAATGGTACCAGTATTAAAGTATAATCTTTAAAGTGTCCCAGTCCACATACTTCAATATCATAAAGATAATTTTATTGTCATAGGTTAAATATTATCATCATGAATCACTGGCCCATTGACATGTATCAATGATTTCGTTGATGTCGAATAAATCTGCACATTATATCCATTGAAGGTTATTATGAAAAGAAGGTCAATGTTAGCGCAGTGCTTGTTGTTAAATGATTGGCTGTAAGTCATTAAGGCATATGAGGTATGACAGGTATTTATAAATTTTATACAGCTGATGTGTTGTGATTTAAAAGAAAACAAAGCATTTTGTATAAAGTTTCACCTAGCACTACTTTAGAACAATTTATATCTTCCCACAACTGAATTACTCCAGTGTTGTTTTTTATAGTTTTGGTGAAAGTGGGGCGGGTCCCTTTAATACTGGAAAATAACGTGGTAATGGTAAAAATCTTAAAAAATTATTACAATTAGGAAAAAAATCTGGATGCAGACGTCATTTTTTAAAGAGTAGATCAGCCATTGCTACCAGGCTCACAGACTTGCATTAGACACAAAATGAATTCTTACCTTACAAAGGCAGTAATAAATTCATTGCTAGATTATCATCTGCCTGCCTCCTAATTTTCATGCCGCCCCAGCCTTTTTTTGTTTTCATAAAAAAAAAATCCTCAACCCCACTTTCCCATTTTTAAGAAAATTTTGGATGATAATCTAGTAATTAATTTATAATAGCCTAATAGATGTGTCCTCACATTAGTAAATACCGACCCTTAACTTTCATTACCACATCAAGACAAATAACATGAGATGAAAAAGACAGTATAGGAGGACATGAAGAGATGTCCTTACTAGTCATTAAATGGGGGATAATTACCCTCATAATGTAAATAAGTTGCCTAATGTGAGCCAAATCAATGTGTTTCCCCAGATGACGTCACCAGCTCCGTTTGATCTGTGTGCTTAGACACATCACTAACTGATTTTGGTTAGTTATCATTGCACGGGTGGTTTGACGGCATGGATTATTTTAATAGAAATATGCCAATACTTTGTCTCTTATTCCACATGTCCTTGAAATAAATATTAATAAACAAATAATTTGAATAAATATATATTTTTTCTAAATAGTATATAGTTCATGAATTTAAACAGACATATATAAAGTTCGCCCCGAACCATTTTCATACCAGCAATATTGATGACCATGACAAGCTTTCAACAAGAAGACTGAGGCGTGGTCTAGTGGTAGAGCATCCGCCTCGCATGCGGAAGGTTGTGGGTTCAATCCCAGGCCGGGTCATACCAAAGACTTTAAAAATGGTACTAGACGCTTCCTCGCTTGACACTCAGCATTTAAAGGAGAGTTCTAGGTCTGGTTGGCCCGGTGTCAGTATAATGTGATTGGGTGGGGTATCATACCATGTGTCTGCGGCATGATACTCCAGTGTGACAGCGCTTAGAATACTGTCTCAAGTAGACACCGTCGCGATATGACTGAAAAATTGTTGAAAGCAACCCTAAACACCATACAACAACATTCAACAAGAAATTACACTATTTCTTGGAATCACCAAAAACAATTAAATTTCAAACAAATTGAGATTTTGAATGCGGTTTCAAGAGGAAGTTATACTTCATTGCGGTACTCCCGACTTGTTACTGGATAACTTTGAAATAAAACAGTTCTAATGAAAACAAATTTCAGTTTCACCTGTTGGGACACAGGTCAGTGAGTAAGCGCCACCTAGTGTTCACACCATGGAGCCAATTTGATTACGAGACGAAGGGGCCATGGGGCCATACCGGTAGTCCCATCTTTATCAACATTGTCCCACTGATATTGGGAAAATATTAATATGATTATCAAGAACTGGCTCATTAAAAAAATACAAATCTGATAAATAACCGAAAAAAATGGCCCATTAAAATAGTTATTTCTTCCCAGCCATCAACTGTTTTTCTACTGTACATAAAAATCTTATACCCAATACATGTAATAGTCACCTAATGTCATTTTATTAGTTAGAAAAGACAAACAGACAGACAAGGCAGATTACATTAGCCAAAGCTTTAATATGATGCCAGCTCCATCTGTAATGTCTGACTGCCAATCAAGGACTCAATAGTCACAAGCCAGTCTTTGTTTTGCTGCCATGACTCCCAACTATGAATACTAGAAGAAATAGTTGGTGACTTGCAGAGATGAAGTGTGTCCAGCTAGCAGATCCAAGAAATGATGGCTAGATGCGTTAAGTATTGTTAAATTACTGAAATATTGATGAAAAATGCACACACAAAAAAAACATCCCATACAATCAAATCAAAAGATATAAACAACTTCCCCAACATGTATGCTATAATATATAAACTATATTAAAATACTTATTTTTTTTCTGAATGATAATGGATTATTATGTTGTTGTATGGTGATTATGGTCACTTTCAATAATTTTTCAGTTATATTGAAGGTCCTCCGTGGCCAAGTAGTTTAAGGCGCCATCTCATGACTACCTCTTGCCCTTGAGGTCGTAGGTTTAAGTCCTACTTGCTCCAAAAACTTTATGTGAGAAAGTTTGCCATTTACTTGCGAATTAGGACACTGGTTCTACTCAGATTCATTATGAGGTCTTCCTCCACCAATAAAACTGGATATGCCATACATAACCTGAAATGTGTTGAAAATGGCATTACTGGGTAAACTCCATTCATAAAATAAATCATTAATATTACGACAGTGTCTGCTAGAGACAGTATTCTTAGTGCTGCTGCACTGGAGTATCAAGCCACAGATACATTGTATTATACTCCATCAAGTCACATTATACACCGGGCTGACTAGACCTACTACTATCCTCTAAATGCTGAACGCCAAGCGAGAAAGCTTCTAGTACCATTTTTCAAGTATTTGGTAGGACCCGGCAAATCATGATTACAGCTGGGATCGAACTCATGACCTTTCCATGCAAGGTGGATGCTCTACCCCTAAATCTCTGCTGCCGTCCTAATAATTACATACAAGTTGAGTATGAAACGAGAGAAAAAAGTAAACCTGACGACACAAGTACATGATAACCATGTTGTTAAGTAAAACATAATTAAAATCTAACTTACATGAATAAAACCAACCCAAAACTTCATTCAAAAGGAATTCTTTAGTTATTCCAACACATTAATTCACAAAGGTAAATCAATTCAAGTCCATCTCCTTGAACCAGAACAGGACATTAACAAGGCACAATAACATGATTTCCTTCTGATTACAACTGATATAATAATATATTTGTGACAGTATCATCAATAGTTTTTCCCACAATTAGAGATAGTGACTCCCAAGATTAAGGCAATAGAATTTTCACAAGTGACATATCAAGAGAAGCGATTGCATATGGTAGTGAAACACTCAATAAAGTCGACTGTTACAGGTAAACATAGGTATACATAGGCAATTAAACTGTCAGGTAAAAAATCTAAGTTTAGAAACTGATGTAACAATCATCAAAAACCAAGAGTGACAAAATATTGGAAAATTATGTCATGTAGTTGGGATTTTACTTTATCTTATATTTTTAATAAAGAAAAGTTAACAGCTATTGATTAAATCAGAGTTTATTTATAGATTTACAATTACGAAAGGTTTTAAAGGAATCCAATATTTAAATAACAATGAATGAATGAATGAATGAATGAATAGGGTTTTACAGCGTACCAACACATTATAGGTTATTCGGCGCCAACAGGAAGGAAGATTCCAGGTTCACTCTACATGTACAAAAACAACAAATTAACATACAGAGAGAGAGAGAGAGAGAGAGAGAGAGAGAGAGAGGAGAGAGAGAGAAGAGAGAGAGTAAAAAATCTTGTGATTTAAGTAGTCAATACCCGGTATTTGAAATACATGTACTGTAATTGATCCAGAAGCAATGGTAAAAGCTGACCTCATTAGTGTAATTGGGACACACTGTAATATACAGATTAAGATTTCATTCCATATTGATCCAGACCAGTAAAAATACTATGCCTTTCGGAAATTTCATAAAACCAAGGAATTATATAGAGAAGGAAAGGCAACTACTTGGGATTTTGTGAAAGCTTGTGTATTCACACAAAATCTCACAAGTTCTCATTTTCAATTATCTTAACTTCCATTCATCTTAGGAAACAAATCAAAATTGTAACATTGCAGAATGAAATTTTCATCAAAACAATACAATCCCAGCAATTGGTGTTTAACTCTTTACTCCATAGATACGCGCTTTCCCGCACCAATCACAGAAGGCCTTTGAGCAATCTGAACACTTCCTGCACTGTTTTCCACTCTGTCAGTTAATATAAACATAATTCACCATATATTTCAAAAGCCTTCTATATTAGGTGTCCAAAGGCATCTATATAAGGTGTCCAAAGGTGTCTATATTAGAGGTGTCCAAAGGCATCTATATTAGAGGTGTCCAAAGGCATCTATATGAAGTAAAGGGTTAAAATGGTTGAAGTACTTCTGATAACAAAATGTGTATACTGGTGCTAAAATAACAACAAAATTGTGAAATTTTACTTCAAACTTCAATATCTTTAAGATATTTTTGCATGATCAAAACATATTAAGACATCTAAGATAACCTACAACTTACATTTTATTGACAAGAAAGCATTTGCCAGTGAATCTGAATGATTAAATTTGCCAAATATTTATAATGAATCCTTCGTGTGCTGTTTTATTAACAATTAGTCAGGAGATGCAAGTGTCCTATCCTTCTATACAAGTTCTTGATAAAAACACATTACTTTCCATTGAGACTATTGATTGATTGATTTAATATTTAGCGTAATTTTTATGCCATTGAGGGCTAACAGATGATCAGTTAACCTAATCACTGTTTCTTGGGATTAACCAGTACTCGAGCACACCCCATCTTCGCAAGAAACTGATAACTTTCCCACTTGAATCAGTGGTGAGAGACGAATAATAATGAGACACAATGACGTGTATCAATCATCACGGAGACAGTTGCCAGGCGGGGGATTCGAACTCATGACCCCTGGATTGATAGTCAGATGCGTAACCCACTGAGCTAATCCAGCCTGGCTCCATTAAGACTATGACATGAAGTAATGACCCAGTAGATATAACTGACACAGTAGGAGCTTGTTCCCCGCCTTGATTATAATTATGATCCTGAAAGTCATATAAGGCATATTATTCTCTGTTCTTACGCTACCCATAAAAATTTGTTTATTTGACACTTCCAACCCATACCATTTTAGACGGTAATTTTTTTTTTTTTTTCAATCAATCAGAACATCTTTCACCGCGCCCAAAGGTTGTGAACTATGAGACGGCAGAAACAAACACACATTGACCAGGAACATTTATCAGGTGGACCAGAAACAGCAAACACTTAAATTTAGATCTTTTATGGACAAGTTTTAGTGGTTTAGTGGCATAAAAAATTTGGCAACCATTAAAAACAGAACTTAAATCCACTTTGTGTCACTCACACCAATATTTTATGTACATAATACAAGTACATTTAAAAATGCAACATTTTTTTTTTATGTTTTTTGTGTCCTAGATTTTTGTACAAATCTAGCGATAAAAAATCCTGAGTCTAGTTCCACAGACATGAGAAACAGCTCTGTGAAGTCGGAGCATAATTGGCTGAGTGGTTTCCGTGAGAGAAAGTGCTGCTAATAGTCGATGACAAAATGAATGGGGTTTTACAGTGTACCAACACATCATGGGTTATTCAACGCCAACAGTAAGGAAGATTCCCGGTTCACTCTACATGTAAAAACAACAGCAAATTAACAACAAATTAAACCTTCAACAAATGAATATGCAGAATGAACCTAGAACCTTGATACCTGCAGAACTACAGAGTTTCAGCAAATTATATTGTATTTTTCCAATTGTCGCCTCTTACAAAATGCATGAGCCAGTGATCTTTCGGTATTCTTGCCATCACTCAAATGGCTCCCTGGAACGACACTGGGGTTGGTAATTTAACCACAATAATTAATATGGCACCGATTCAGAGGATTCCTACCTCTCTGGAGAGACTGCCAGTGATTCTATTCACATTTACATTTATATAATTATTAGCCCTTCTGTTCTTTGGCCAGTTGAGCTTATAAAATGTTAAAAAAATACATTTCAATAACTTTGTATATCGGTAATTCATTCCTCATCACACCTGTTACCGTTGCAACTTTTTACTGAAGTCTCAAACAAAAGCTTATTAATGCAAAAGCACATCTGCTGTTTTGCTGAATAGCCAAATAAATTACATAGACTTGTACCGGTATGTACAATTGGACGATAGTCAATAATAACAAAATGAAAGTTTACTAGAACTGTAAAAATAGTTTCTGCTTACATGTATTATCAACCAGATACCAAAACATTACAATAATATACAGTCAAACCTGTGTAAGTGGCCACATCTATTAAGCAGCCACCTGTCTAAACCAAACATATTTTCTATTTTCCTTTTCTATGCTTTCATAGTAAATTAACCTGTATTAAGCAACAACCTGTCTTAAAAGGCCAATTTTGCTTCTTCTCTGGTTGACTGGCTGCTTAAGACAGGTTTGATTACATATAATGACAAATAATTCTGAATTCAAATTCAAGTTTAAAAAGTGTGACTTAGCTTAGATTTGTCAAAACCTCCATACAGAAAATGGATCATATGTACCTCAACTAATCTTCACATGAAATAGATAAATTTACTTTTACAAAAGATAGTGTCTTTTCATACATATCTGACACACTGACAGTAAATTAAATTCTGACAAAGTATTGTAACTTTCAGTGTTTGTGGGCTCGGGAGTATCAATTAAAAGCAATGAATAATAGTAAGCAGATAATGTCATGTCAGTATGCTTGTGTTTTATATAGGTGGAATGTTTGACCCCAGGGAGATCATTGTTATTTAATTAAAAATTGTTTGAATACAGATCCCATGAAGGGTTTCAAAATAATGTTATGTACATTGCAGTAATTACTTAATATTTCATTAAAAAATAACTTACATCTATAGAATGCTACTCAAATTAAAAACAAACTAATAAAGTATGCATAGAACATGTGCTATCATTTTTAAATGTATTGTAACAATAAAATGATACAGATATATACAGTTAAGCTATATATGATTGAGCTCTCCAATAGGTATAAACCCAATACACTATTGTGAAACTAGATCATTCTATTTATAGTTAGACTCTTCCAAGACAGTTAACACATTAATACTGAATTTATTATTATTGCATTATTTATGTAACAGATGAATGTGCTGTCATCCTAGTGCGACATATTGCACGTCTCTAGGGAACCTTTTTAAGATTTTTATCTTGCGTCTCCCGAGACGTTATGGACAGCAGATCGATATCTAAATAATAAAAAAGCTGTCCATCCACGCCTTATCATATTAGGCTACTGTCATCCCTAATAAGGTAGGTTCCATCTAAAAACAGAATGATGAAGTTTCAAAATAGCGTATTCGGTTTATAACTAAAACATTATAAGTTGGTAAAAAGTGTCTTTTTGTAATGAATTGTTTTTTTTGGTTTTTTTCTTTCATGTCTGTTTCTCTCTCTGTTTCTGTACTAAATTACATTTATACAACTGCACTGGAGAGAACAAATTATTAACATTTATGTTGTAACTTGTAGTTCAATCCATTTACATACAATGGCTGATCTAAATCTAATGTGACTGATTCTAGTATGGAAAGGATATTTGGAATATTGAACTGAAACCAAGATAAAATAAAGTCCCATCTTTATTCAGCAACTTCACCAAGTATCAACACATTTGTATTGAAATTGATAAACTCATGTAGTTTCACACAGGGACATAACGTCTGAGTGGGGCAGTGAGATACTGACATCGATGTCAATAGACGTTTACTTCATGAATCTACACTGAGCATGTCAAAGTTTCTCAAAATACACTCCATCAGGGATGGAACGTGGTTGTTTTTATATGACTCTGAAATGGTGGAACGATCAAAACAGTGGAAAACACCTGCATCTCCTCCAAGTATTGAGGTTCGAAACAGGAGAACATCTGCCATACAGCCCATATCTTGCCCCAGTGGATTTTCATGTTTTCTCGTAATTAAATCGGCATTAAAAGATAACAGGTTTGACTCATTTAAAGAACTTTCTTATGCAGCACAAAACGTTGTATCTGGTCTAATTTGGTATTTAGTAGTAACATTCTGAGCATTTTCATAGGGGTTATTATATTTTTTAGATCCATTTAATGCATGTATCAAAGTGGAATGCTTGGCTGAAGGCATGCATATACAGCTTGGGATCTGAATTGAACAAGAGATTTGTTGATTATGCCTTCATAAAAGTGTAGTCAAATTTGTAGTGCCACCAGCACTGATCACAGTGTTTTGCAAATTCTACACATATGCAACTAAGTTTTCTATTATTTTTTGTCTATATACCTTTGGTCTAAAATGTTCTCAAGTCAAAACCTTACCCTTGATGTGTCTAGTTTAAGGATCTTCAAATCAACATGTTTGTTTTCAGTTAACAATAATCGAAATATGTAACTGTAACAAATGTACGCTGGTTACCAAATTTTCCAGTATGTTGTAATATTTAATGAAGGAAACAGCAAGCGTTATGCCATAGTCTTATTTTAGATTTAGAAACTCAAATTTCAAAATAACCAACATTATTAATTTTTTACTAAAATAGCTGCAAATTCAGGACAAACTAAAAACATAGACTGATAATTCTGAAAAGTCTACAGAATTAAGCAAGTGTATAGGTATGTCATTATCATGATATTGAATCTATACTGCAATATATGGGTTTATAAGTAATACCATGCACCTATACAGGTAACTCAGACATAATTATGTGATCAGGCCAGTTCAAGAAAGGAAGCACTGCTATACAGGGCTCAAACTGGGTCTGAATTTTAGGGAGAAGTGACTTCTCCTTCATCCAAAAAAAAGGAGAAGTGGAGAAAAAATAGGGAGAAGTGGTAAATTTCGTCACGCGGTTACACGAAAACTTAGTTTCATTAAAATTAAAACTATGTCATTATGTGTTTTTGTTTTATATTATTTTTATAATGTTTAATATTGTTTTTGATTTATATCAAATGTGTTGGTTGACTGCCTTCCTGTCCATTTTATGATGTTGTAATTAAGGAACTAGTTTTTGTGATATATTCTTACAGAACAGGGAGTTTAACTTTCTGAATAAAGATACAGCTAAATGAACTTACAATCTACTTTTTCATGGTAGGAGTATTCTTCATGCCACTCATTATTTTATTTTTTTTTTTTGCAAAGAACATGGAACGCTAGTACCTGGTAAAAGCAGAAGATAAATGCTATTTATATATGTAACTTTATCTCCGAAAGAGTAATTAAAAAGACATTTCTCTGTTCACATATCATTTTTTTTTTTTTACCAAATAAACTGTTTTTTATTAAAATGCAAAACATAATCATAAGTTCATGAAACATACATTAAACACACATTTTTTTAAATTTCAGATGCTGTGTTACATGCTATCCCCACTGCAGTCTACACACTGCTTAAACTAACTTAGTTACTTGACCGTTTTAATTCCCATTTATAAATATTTCGTACTTTCTGTTGTTTCCGATATTTCAAGGCGCTTTGATAGTCAAACTTTGTAGTTATAGGTCGGATCACAAATATTTAGAGTAATTAAACCAGCTGATTTAAACAAACAAATTGAGTAACAAAACAATTTTTCTATGTGAATTCTATACATCACTCACGGACACCGAATTAACAGTTGTTATAATCGATTCAATTCAATTTGTTTATTTCCACTCGAACATATTTATAGACAACAGTTAGCGGCAACATAATTATCAATACCTCTTTAATCATCGGTAATTTCTAAAAATCAAACATGCTAATTATTCATTTTAAACATATAATTCAGAATTGAATTACACTCTTGTCAATCAACTATGCATCTCGCAAACACAAAGGATGATTACGTCATACGTGGAAAGTTACTTTGTTCGTGGAAAACTTTGATTGACAGTTGAAAAAAATGATCAGTTTCAATTAGACGCTTGATATTTTAACTGTATGCAAGGGAAACCTTGATCTTGGTCAGCCAAACGATTGCGTTGCCTAGCAACCTATACGATGTTGGCACGGGGTGTAAACATATATGCCGAAAATTGGCGGGGGATATTTGGGTCAGAAGTAACCTATAATTGCAATTTGCATTCCCTCATGTGTGGCGACACTTATCCATGGATTAGAGAATATACCAAATATTGGTTATAGTTGTAATTTGCACTTCGCTAGCATCCAGAAAAAAAGCGATGTTGCTAATTTTAAGGCGACTTAAAACTTCGTCGTGACCAAAAAAAAAGAGCGAAGTGACGGAGAAAAAAGCGACTTTGTCGCCCACGTCGCCCTCTAGTTTGAGCCCTGGCTATAATTCCAGATATTTTTGGTGCGAAGTAAAACTGATGCACTTTCGAGGCACTGCTAGGACCTGATATGGTAAGAGTCCAGCACTTTAGCCCCACTGTTCTCCACTAGTCCTACCAGGGGGAGCAGATGAAACAAATGATTTGTGCATTGTATTCTTCTTTGTTACAACATATTATAGTTTATGTTATTGTAGGTGTAGATGTCAACACAAGTCCAAGAAATTACCTCACAATAATGCCTATTTTCCTTTTCAATGAGAAAATCTAAGTTGCAGTGGTCTAGTGGTTAACATACTTTCTCCAAGACCCAGAGGTCCCCCGAATGATTCCCGGTCTGAGGTTTTTCAAATGCACTCCCATAGTGCGTGGTCATGAAATGTACTGTAAAAGCATGCAAGTCCTTTGGAAGGGATTTCAAGCAGTTGGTCCTGTGTACAGAGAGAGATTCATACCCAGTGCATATAAAAGATCTCACTGATTTTCTGTGTTAATTGATTCTAGTGCCCATAAACCTGTGACTTTGTGCCTGCACATAATCCTCACAAGACAGTGTTGCAGTAACAGTAGAAAGAAAGAAATACAAACCCTAATGATTAAATCAAACAAGATATTCACAACGAGTCCATACAATGTATTCAACTAATAGAGAATTCAAACACTATAACTAATGATAAAATGATGCTAACAAGTTACGGTTCTGTGGGAATGTGTTTGAAAAAAACAACAACAACAACGGAAGCATCAAGACCTGTTAGTGCAAGATTGCTAAATCACAACTCCAATTTTCATATAATGCATAAAATAAATATAAAATGTTTTACAATGTTAATTGTGTTTCACTTACAAATAGTATCCGAAAACAAATATTATCCGGAATAACATTAACGTCAACAGCAATTTGTAAGAAAAATCAATAATATGAAAGTCGTGTTTTTTTCACTCTTAATCCTTATAAGACTCGAAAAACCAAACCATTTACAATCAAAGTTATAAAAAACATCTTATCAAACATAATTCATATCAAAAGTTTACCGTTTACTCGAGAAATGTGTTGATGTTTCCAGCATTTATTCAAGACAACCACCACCGGAAATAGACTTCTGCTTCGTGTTTAGTCTTGATCATATGCGACGTTTGTCTTTTGGAAAAGCAAGCGCGGTATATGATCAAGACTACCTTGTGTTCCGAAATAATTGCTATGTCGTGAGAATTACAAAGAGTTGTACATTATTAAAAGCGAGTATATGAGAAAAAAACACTATAAATGTCTTAGAAAATAAAATAATCATTCAAAATGATAAAAAGCATCTCATCATCATTAATAAATAAAATCCGAATGGTTTAGTATGTCAAATCCACCAAAGCGTGACAAAATTGATATCTAAATTGGAGTGGTACACTTAAAAAGATCCCTATTAGCACTCAATACTGCTTGGCATCTTTCGGAATCTTTCTAAGACGAAACAATTTTTTAACTATGTGTGAGCCTGTTTCAATGGCGAATCTACTCTTTATAAAATAACAGCATATGTCCCTCCCCGTAAACTCCTGCATTTTATTAAAAATTCACTATAATTCTACTGAAAAACATGTGTACATGTCCAGATTTTGTGTTGTGCCACTCTAAACTGAAATCCTGGATCCGCCCCTTTGTATAATAGATTAATTTGAAATCAAAACTAAATCACATGACTCATTTTATACGGCATAAAGTTTGTTGCACTTTTAAGCAGGAAATTTATTTTGTGCGTAACCCAAGTGTGGAAATCCCTTTTTAATATATTATTTTGTCAATTTTAAATATATATCCTTTTGGCAGTACGGGGTCAGAGAGTTTATATAGGCATGAAACATTTAAAAAATATTTTTTTAGCCAATTTAAAAAGTTACAAAAATCTAAATAAATTCTCTTTAAAATCAAGAGTCACCATAATATTTCAGAAAACCTTTTTATTGATTAATATTATTAAGAAAATTGATATAAATATAATAATCAATTCCATAAAGATTGAAAACATTTCAAATTGATTTTGGCAAATCTGCCAAAAGTCAAGTGGGGGGCAGAATGCAATGCAATAAGAGCAAGTAAGTATTGGCTACTTTATTGTTATAGGAAAATATCTAATTCAGTTCTGTTGAATATAGTTTATAGCTATATGCATTGCTTCTTGATGTATTTAAACAATGTGATGCTTCTTGGTTTAAATAATATTTATTTGTTATCGACATAATTATGACACATACCGTCTTCCGTTGCCTATTGGTTAAGGCATCCGCCTCCGAAGCAGGAGGTCATGTGGCATAATCGACTCAACACCCTGTTTTTATAAGTAATTTTATTTACATATTTGTATAGTTTGCATAAGTTCAAAGTCACAAGCTAACATTTTAAACTCGCTTCCACTCATTTAATCTAAACCTATTCTAAACTGACATGTTACCAGGTTTGCATCTACATTCTGACATGACCAGTCCCTACTAAAGTCTGTCTCAGACTGAATAACCAACTGTCCTATCATTGGCCAATTGAATTCATATGCTACTTTTTGATTGGTCAGTATTTGAATTACAGATCTTAAAATCCCGCCCATAAACTTACGGTCAACTATACATCAAGATAACCCTAGGCTATTATTTATCACCAGTAGCCTGTCATCCTATCTTATTAACCTGTCATCTGTATATGTAGTATATACAATTCTAAACTACCACAATGTAACAGTCAAAGGTTTGAATCCCAGCAGAAGCACTTGAATTTTTTCTGATGCGGCCGGTTGCTCACCCAGCAGCTAGTTAAATTGAGGGGTACCAAATGTCTAACAGCCTGACGCCTGGTAATGATAGCTTTCAGGAAGTAACTGTGTACACCATAAAGGTGTCTCATAAGCCCGGTGTGGCTGGCCCTTTCAATAGGGGTGACACTATAATAAAAAAAAATTTAACAATCAAACACTACAACCATAAATGAATAAAAATATTTGAATGTAATTTATTTTACATTAATTTATTAAGTGTTAGTGTAGAAAATGTATACAATTAAGTGCCAGATCCACCAATACAGCCTGTGATGCTTCTTGATGCTAATAGGTTACTATCCTTTGCATTTAACAAAATGGCAGATCTTATTGTTGGTATCACGCATTAGGGAGAAACAATGTTCAATTTTATCTTTATTAATGAATGGAATTTAAAAAAATCAACTGATATATGTTTATGTAGGTATAGTATACACATGGTTATTTGCCGTCGGTAACTTTTGTTAATAATAAAGCTCTTGACGCTTCTTGTCACCCAAAAGTGAGACC
Organism: Panopea generosa; assembly: GCA_029582155.1. Lineage (NCBI taxonomy): Eukaryota > Metazoa > Mollusca > Bivalvia > Adapedonta > Hiatellidae > Panopea > Panopea generosa. Next base: position 40,329,643 of record CM055902.1, on the reverse strand, counting down.
AAAAGCAACAAGTTACTAAACTTCATACTGATACTTCCCCAACATATTTTGTCAAAAAAACAGCAGAGAAGTTTAATAGGAATAGTGCAAAATAAAATATAATTAAAATTATCAAACATAATGAAACTTCCTAGCAAGTTTGGTCAAAATCAGTCGAAAAGTTAAATAGTGTTGACAAGATTTATAATTTAATATAAAAAAATAGGCTTAAGGCCATTATAGATTAATTGCTAGATTAGCATCAAAATCTTACTTAAAAAAGAGGAGGGTGGGGGGATTTTATCTTTTACTTTTTTTTTTTAATTCTTGTGACATACAGACGGAAGGACAAGGGCAACTCCGTATGTTCCTTTAAATGAAAAAGTTTCGTTTTCCCTATAATATTTCTATGTTAAAGTAAACAGTTTCAATCCCTCGATTTGTAGAATCTTCAAGCTCTTGTTGATGTTATAAGGATAATTTATATCATTCATGAACAATCGATTTTCTGGCCCCTTATGGACATTCAATCTTACTTATTGAACCAAATCTAGTTTGCTTGACTAGACAGTTGTGAGATAGTGTTGAGGATAGAGTGTTGGCTGCTCACGCCAGAGGTTGCAAGTTCAATCCCCACCTCGGTTGATGCCTCCCCAAACACATCACTTAGTTCTGGTTCTACCCTGGAATTAAGATACAGAAGGTATAGGAGGTTTAAATGGTCTCCTCATTGAAAACAACAAAGAGTCAAGTCAAGAAATATATTTGCATTGTTTCACAGTATAACTCAAGATAACAAACAATATTAAAGGTATAATAATATGTATACGGATACCAATAGCAGCTCCAAATAACATTACGCACTAACTTTATGCACAGTATTTCTGTTCTCCACCCTGTAAAGTGTTTAAAGCATTTTTTATACATATACAGAAAACAAAAAAAACGCTTATCTTTGCAAGCATCAAATATTGTTTTACATTTATGTACAATTTTTTTAAAAAAAAACACTCTCTCTTAATGCCAAAATATCATTAAAATAAATGAACCCAAGTTACAAATATTATCAAACGTACTTGTATATACAGTTTCAAAGCCTCCAACATTGTTTAATAGCGTATAATCCAATATAAAACATAAATATGCATACACAAATAATCGTAGTAACAGGACCACATTTAATTAAAGAAAAAACTGCTTTAGTTTTTTGAAGAAGAAATATGAAGAACTTAATAATTATTTTATGTAAAGTCCTAGTAGTGTATAGCAGATTGTTACTTTACCTTTTTTATTTTTTTTTTTGAATGGGGTTTAACGCCATTTTCAACACATTTCAGGTTATATATGGCATATCCAGTTTGACTGGTGGAGGAAGACCTCAAACTGAATCAGACTTAGAAGACTGCAGAAGTCAATGTGTGAATGAATAAGTCCATGCACTAAGATTTCTGTTGACCATAAGAACACACAAGGCATACATGTATACATACTTTTGACAGATGGCAAACATAAATAAACACAAGGTTGACAGACAGCTGGCAAGCCATACATGTATACATAATTCACAGCTGGCAAATCATACATATACATAAGATTGGCATCTGGCAAACCTTAAAATGCACACAGAATTGACAGTCCACAAGCCATTAATGCACACACGACTGACAGCATGGCAAGCCTTAAAATGCACACGAGTGCCAGTTGGTAAACCATTAAATGCACAGTTGACAAATCATAATTCACAGCTGGCAAATCATATGTGCACATACAACTGAAAGCTGGCAAAAATTAAATGCACACAGAATTAACAATTGACAAGCCATCAAATGTACTGGACTGATGGTTTGCAAACCATAAAATACACAAATAAAATGGCAGTTGGCAAACCATTTAATGCACACATAGTGGACAGCTGGCATTTCATAAATGCACAGGACTGATGGTTGGCAAGCCATAAATACACAGGACTGACAGTTGGCAAACCATACTTGCACAAAGGATAGACAGACAGTTGTCTAAAGATATACAGAAGCTAGCCAATCGAGGTTAGAGTCAGATGTTTCGTTTATACTCATTTATTTTAGCTTGATTGTGATGAAAGCTCAGAGCTTATATGAACCACTCTCAATCTGCTTCCTAGGAAAAACCAGTACTGAGTGTTGTTTTATGAGAGGCATCGGGTTGAGCTAGGGATCAAACCTGCAACCTCTGGCGTGATCGGCCAACACTCTATCCAGTCAGATATTTACAGCTAGTCAGTGATGTTGCCAGCCAGGAGTTACAGCTGACAATCAAGAATGCATTCAGATATACTTGCAGCTAGCAAGTAAGTAAAACAGCAAACCTTGAATCTTAAATAATAGCATATCAAAATTAACTCTAAAATATTCGATGCTGGCAAGTGGAGAAATGTAGTTGTTGCAAAATAATCAATCATGAAATTTAAACTATTGTTACGGCGCTTGTTTCCACTAAAGATATTTTGGATTTTGTGAACACAAATTTCAATGGAATGAAATACATTATGTATCAGTTAAACAGGTCTTTTAGCTTTTAGTGCAAAATAAAAATTCTTTTTTAGAAATTTAGAAATTGAATACCGGGTAGTTAAAAAATGCTTTTTAGAATTGTAAGCATGATATCTAAATGCTAGCTGTTTTGTCAGCACCAAATGATCTACCCCCATTTAATCAGTTTTTGTATTTGAAAATTAAAACTTTTTATATTTTGCAGTTAAAAGATTTATCTCCTAATATCTTACTTATAAATATGCCACTGAAATTGTATTTAAACAATCACCCTAAACAAATATGATTTTATTAAAGCAACGATATTAAGTGAAAAATCTACAAATCAGTAATTTAAGTATATTATACAGGTATCTTCAACATCTCTAATTCAAATTACTGGTAAAAAACTGTAAATCCATGACTAGAATATAAACAAATGATTCGATCAAAAATGGTTTTGACAGATTGAAGCGAGTCTTATGTATGAAAATGTATATCTGTCACAAAAATAAATACAACAAAACTGTAATGAGATGTTATAAATGTCCAACATACAGTTCCCCTCTGAACTCTAAACATTGCAAGCTTACATAATTATAATCACCCTTCCAAAACTTCTGAACATTGTCAAACTTATTACTATTACAAAACATCCCCTATCTCTGAACATTTCAAACTTATTATCATTATAAAACTTCCCCTAGCTCTGAACATTTCAAACTTATTACCACTACAAAACTTCCCCTAACTCTGAACATTTCAAACCTATACCGCTAACTCTGAACATTTATTACTTATAACCATTAAAAAACTTATAACATATACGTCAAATATCTTTTAGGAAAAAATATGAAATAATGATTATTATAATGCATCTAATAGATAATGCTATTTCATAAACCTATTGTAATGAAACACGTATTTGTTCTGCTTCTGTGATATGGATGTTGGGGTCAGAAGATGAAACATGTGTTTCCTAGCTATGCAAAACCTAACATACACAAGACAGATATGGATTAATTTCTAAAATTCATTAGGTATTCCAGATCCATATTTGATACATCTAATGTGTGGAAAGTTTCAAACAATCTCATTAACTGATAATATTCAATAGACTTGCATCTCACAGCTTTTTAACATTTGTAAAAACAGATTCACACAGCTTACATGTGCAAGGCATACATATCAGGGCTTCTAAAATTCCAAAATGCAAATCAGTTCAGGGTTTTTATTGCCATAACAGTCGCTGCCATAAGAATCACACTTTTTCCTTTTAAAACCACTGTACATTATGCCCATGCATGTATTACACGTGTATGTCTATCTCTCATCAAACCGTAGAACTCAAGATAAATTAATGACCACATTGTCTGTTAAAAATGTGTCGTACTAAAGTTACTTAACTATTTATTTCTTTGTTATTTTCCTTTATAACTGTTAGAAGGGATCTTTTTAAGTAACTAAAATGAAATAATAATTTTATAATATTATCAAAACTGATCAAACTACCGGTATACAATTTTAATTTTATGATTCTTGAATTATATGTAGTATATTATAATCAAATATACAGCTGATTAGGAATTTTGAACAGCATATATTTACATATAAAACATGTACAAAGACGAATGAAAAAAAAATTCATTTGTGGCATATGCTAAGACATAGAAATAAATTTGTTGATGTCTTTGAAGTTGGTCAATGCAGTATTACCTGTTTTCTTGTCTTAATATTTTCAGTTGTCAAATTACATCAAGAAAGACCAAATTATCTGCTTGTCTCTTTAATTCATAGACAGTCAAGCCTGTGTAAGTGCGCATCACTATTAAGCATTCACTTGTCTTAAGCAATCACATTTGCAATTTCCTATGTTTATGTATTTAGACCTGTATTAAGCAAAAACCTGTCTTAAAGGGCCACTTTTACTCCTTCCATTGATGGACCATTGATGGACTGCTTAAGACAGGTTTGACTGTTAGCTGAATTCAATTCATATAGTGAACAATTAGGGCTGTTTGATAAAGGTATTGTAAAAATAGAATTAGACGACATAATCCTACACATACTAGCTGATGTTGTTGCTCGTAACGTGCAATCTGAACACTTCTTGCACTGTTTTCCACTCTGTCAGTTAATATAAACATAATACACCCAATAATTAAAAAGCCTTCTTTATTAGAGGTGCCAAAAGCCTTCTATATTAGAGGTGTCAAAAGCCTTCTATATTAGAGGTGTCCAAAGGAGTCTATATGAAGTAAAGGGTTAAATGATACTAGATAAAGATGTGGAATAAATAAGATGTGGAAGGAAAAGTCATTGAAAGATTTCCTTCATTTTTAAGATTTTATGTGCCAAAAGCACATGAGCGACCAAAAGCTTTTTAAATAAGAAAAAAGAGTCAATCAAGTAATTTGAACATAATCGTAGATGAACTAAAATGGCAACAAATATATAACATTGTTTAAAATATAACTTGCATTGCACTAAAAAAAGGAAACATATATTACATATACAAAGTATAAACAATAAAATATAATAATAAAAAAATAAAGGAAATAATAGCACATGTTTGGAATAAGAGAAACATTATCAATGAAGGCTCTAAGAGAATTTTTATTTGTTATTCTTGAAAAATAATGATGCACTCTCCTGCCAGGCAGAACTAAACAATGGATAAGTCTTAATTATATTAAGTTCATGACTTCAAAAGTATTGTCAATGTTCCATTTGAAGTATGGTATTTTCCTACAAAATTGCACCAGGATATAAAAATGGGAGTCATACAACTGAACATATGAGATGACGTAATGTCAGATATCAATCATCACAGAGTATGTGGGCAGTTTGGGATTGGTAGATAGACACATTACCAACAACTAGCCTGGCCACTGTAATATTTATAGAATGACAGTAGATGACTACAAACACCAGTTTAAGAACTGCCAAGCACCTTATATCGTCTAAACTCTCACTGATGTATTTCCAGCTGTGGATCAATGTTTAATCAGCTTACAGCCTGAGCTTGTTTTCAAACTAATCATCTTTAATCTTCTTTTCTTCCTGAGCACGCAGGGAAGACTTAAATCACTGTTAGAAACATGAATGCATTCCTTATAAAGCCATTAACATGCAGTTACTGCAAAACTTTTACTCATGGGAATTAAAATTGTGAAATTTGATGTATCATTCATTTTAAATATTTTAAATTAGTTAAAATTTTACACTTTACACTATTAACCATGATTGAGCTACTAGATAAATAACACAAGAAATATTTTTTGTTATTCTATCCAATTTAGCATATTAGCAAAGTGCTGACTCATTTAACTTCTACACTAAATTATGGACAAGACTCAAGCTCTCAGTTTTTCACCTGATGTAGAGATATCTGGCATAGTATACACTAAGAGTTATGTTACAGGTACTAAAGCAACAACAGGAGGACCTAAATTCTCCTTGTAATTCTTATAATTCCCTTGGCAACTTGGGGACAAATGATCCAAATTTTAGGTTCTTCAGGACAAGAAACAAGCATTCACTGACAATATGCACATTATTCAACAATATTGGTAGGATGAACTCGATCCAGATTTGATATACATTTTACAAAGAATGATAATGATTATAAGAAAACAAAAGGTACCATTGTTATGACTACATGATGTCAATTTGGACAACACGGGTGATGATTCTTGTAGTAATTATCTGGTCACATCGGTTCAAAAACTTATCCAAGATTTAATGGTTATACAGGTAGATATAGAACTACTTTATCCAAGTTTAGTTAAGGTCCCGTGAAAGGTCCCAGAAAGTGTTGGTGCAATAATGTTTACAACAAAAATGACAGATATATAGCAATTGCAAAAGGTCACATTAGGCCTTTTTTTTAAAAAAAGTAAACATTCACTATAATAGAAAAGGTTGTTGATGTTAGATGAACAGAATAAATTGGAAGTTATAATAAAAGAGGCGCCAAATGTGAACACAATATAATTAAGAAACAATAAAATCAATTAAGTCAAGTAGTATACTATATATATATATATATATATATATATATACATGTATATATATATATATATATATATGTGTGGAGAAATTATGTAATAACCAGATACACATATAATTATAAATGAAGTATAATACTTTAATACATAACTTGGACACCAAGCTGTTAATTATATAACTAACAAATAATACAAACAAATCTTCCTGATAAAAAAATAACTGGTTTTGAACCCTAATGAAACTAGAAATTGATTTTGAAGAAAACTTATGTCTCTCCACTGTTACAGCAGAATTATTACATATATGACTCCCAATACGACCTTCCAACAAAACTGTTGGATTCATTTAAGCATATCATTCAATAGTACAGTGGAATAAATCATTTAAACAGCAATATATGTGATATCATGGCAGCTGATCAGGATTGTGGAGGACCTATTGTAAATTGCGGATGCTCGAGTGCACAAAAAGGACAAGCATTTGATGCTCCAAGACCATAACTCATAAATAATTCAATCTGTCCAGACCAAGATCTTGTGGAAACTTATGGTTAAATAATTACCACATAAATTTGGTAAGGACTCGATAAAAACCTTATACTGAAGTTTGTTTCATCAAAATCCGCTGAACAATAATTTAGCAGTTATGCAACCATGATTTTCAATTTTAAACAAATGTAAGGGTCATAACTCTCTTAAATATCATCAGACTAAAAAACAGCTCTGGTAAGCACAACTAAATTTCATAATGATACTTTCTTTAAAATTTCATTGTAATCTGATGAATGCCCGAGGAGATGAAACGAGGACAAGACTTGTATTTTAACACCTATGGAGATGAAGGGCAGACAAGATTTCAGACAGACAGAACAAAGACAATATGTCCCTACCTCCTAGAAAGTGGAAGACATAATATTGAATATCATGTCGTAGAGGAGGGCCATAAATTATCTTGTAAAGGTCTTGCAACCAACTCATTCACCTTATTAAAATAAAAAAGTCTTAAGTTGGAATGGTGTCAGACTGGTTATTGTACATTTCTAACGAGGTTAATTTAATATTAAATACTGAATATCTGCCTGACTTGTGGACATTCAGGTAAGATTTTAAAATATAACATTATTGGTTTAACTGATAAAAATAAAGTTTGAATGGCTGACTATTCCATTTTCAAAAACAAACAAAAAATACTGTGTTAAAGCAATATTCAGCCAGCTAGCACAAATACAGACAGTTTTGTGTTATGTCCCAGAAAAACAACTTGTTCCAATATTTCTTAGTAAATCAGGGCCTAAATTCATCAATTATTTGAGTCTGAGAATCGGACTCACACTCAAAATCTTACATTTTTGTAAAACCCTGTAAACACATAATTATAGATTATAAAGTTGATCCTATAAAATAATAAATAATAATTACAACTGCTTGATTCTGCAAATAAATATAATGATTGGCTTGATTAATAGTTGTTATTTGATCATAAATGTTTGACATTTTGAGTCTGAACTAAATATCAGACTCAAAATATTGATGAATTTAGGTACTGGCCTCCAAATACAGATAATATACGACTATGGATTTGATTTCTACAACAATTAAGAATTTGATTGTTATTATATTAATACAGGATTCCCAGGTATCTTAGGGTTTGAGATGTCCTATAATTCTGACGTAATGTGTCTTTCTGAAAAATGTTATTGACCAACTGCCACTTTCAATGAATAAATCAAGTATACACGTACAGGTTAATCTACAAAAATATTTATAAATTTATAAGTTAAAACTATAGAACATATTTTAACTTGAAATAAATTTTTGAACACAATAAAACCCGATTTTGAATGGTACACATATTCAGAATGGATGGCCAAAAACAAAATATAATCATTCTATTATTTTATACATGCTTTGTTATTTCAAAAACATTTAAGATTTTTTTTAAATACCATTCTAAGTCTTAAAAAATTATTTTTGCTACCCAAATGAAAACAGCTTTGTCAGATGGCATGAAGCAAAGCTATACAACAGAAAAAGAAAAATTCTAATATATACTACGCTGTAACCAGCTCAATGTATAATTCACATGCTTAACAGCTTATCTCATTAATATTTTCTCATAACGGTATATGAAATCTTGAGCTCAAGTGAGCTAATAAATAATTATTGTACATGAAACATAAAAAAGATATTAATGAAACTCAATCATGATAATCAACATCTGTTTCATGCATTTTAAATAGAAGAATTCCATAATTTAATATTTAACTATTCTAACAATTCCGCTGGTTTAACATTTTTACTCATAAGACCAAACCCTGTTGAAATTTTGTCGGCAAGCCATACTGGCAACAAACAATATATGTAAGTTACAAATTCTGCACCTGCGCCACAAGGGTACCTTTCGCGGGGACGTTTGGACAATAATCCGCTTCTCATTGCACGTATGACAGGTGTAAGGTCATCAGGATACTTGTCTTTCATACCTATGATACTGTTGTATATAATGTCTAAATATTCACGTCCATATGTTTTCTTTGATTCCTCATCCATATTATCCCATATCTCTTCTTTTCTCATTTGAAGGGACTGCTCCTGCATATTAGCTGCAAAATAATGTCAGTGTAGCAATTATAAGATATCAGACAACATATGAATAAAAATTACAATTTTTTTTTAAAGGGGTTTAATGCCATTTTCAACACATTTCTGGTTATACTATATGTGGCATATCCAGTTTTACTGATGGAGGAAGACCTCAGACTAAGTAGAACCACTGTCCTTCCACAAGTAACTGGAAACTTTCTCACATAAAGTTTTCGGAGTGAGCGGGACTCAAACCTAAGACCTTAATGGTGAGAGGTAAGTGATCTTGAGATGGCACCTTAGACCACTCAGCCATAGAGGACCCCATAAAAACTATGTGAATTGCAAATTGTGTTTTATACACATAAATACTAACCTTGCATTCGTGAAAAAACTATGAAATTGATTAATTTATCGCTAGTAAAAAAATTTTATGGAAAATTTCTCTCCATATTAAAACAAAAATGCAGTTAAAACAAAATGTCCGTCACCTTAGAGTACTCCCCTAATAGGATTTGACTGAATTTCGTTTGCCAGAACTGAATTAAGTACCTTAACATATTTACTTGATAATTTTAATATTATTTTGTTTTATGATTTAAACTAATAAGTACTTTATAAGTTTAGGATCCAATGTAAATGCTGACGCTGATGTGCACACAATCTAAAATCTAAGGAATCAACAAGTGACACAGGGTAATCAGAATAGCTCACCATAAGCCTTTGTCTCTGGTTTATTTTCCCTTTTATATGTTTTATTCTATTTAAAACATACACACATTTCACCTATACATTCCTCTATCCATTTTGACATTCTTCTATCCATTATGTACAGTAAAATGACAATAACACGATGTTTTAAGCCTACGATGTTTAAAAATAATTGCACGAAAACTACAAATGTTTACGAAAATTTCTTTGCTTTAATATATCATTCTTTGAATAATACATTACTACCATTGTTTTAAAATGACTGTTCTAATTCACCCCTTTAAAACAAATTATCTTTATTCATTTTTTGTTGCATATATTTGAAATGTTGCTGTTTCCATCTGTTTTACAAATATCTCACTGATCAAAATCTGGGTAATGCAATTGTAATTAATCAAACATTCTTAACAATTAGAAGAAGTGTTAACAAACTATATATTTTGAAGCTCCAATTATAATAGTTTCACTGTGTATTCTTTGAACTGTTAAAAAATTACATTTTTAACACCTAAAAGCCATACATGTACAGGTTTTATTTGTTGGTTTATGCAATCCAACAGCCCTATTTTTTTTATATTAAGTGGGTCAGATTTTCTTTACTGAACCGAAAATGTACATCACAAAATTGTCAGTAGGATTAAAAATCTCAAAATTACCAATTTTAATTTTGGTCTATAATTATTTCATTGGCAAATAATTGTTTTAATTTTTAACAATATTTTGATCTTTTTATTGATTATTTTTTCAACCCTTCATCCAATTTGTTTGATATCTGTAAATAAATCAATAAAAAGATCTGGCGTTATCTATTCACTGATCCACGTACCTGTAGAGAATCCTAGTGGTTCAATAATGGAGACCTTCACCTCCCACTTCTTCATTTCTTGCCGTAATGTGTCGGAGAAAGCTACAAGGCCATGTTTGGATATCCCGTAGGCACCGTTACCTTCTATAGACATTCTACCTGTTATTAGACAAAAGTTTACATTATTGTACAGGAATATCATTAGAAGTCGGGGACCGGGTATTTTCCCCAGCTGTTCTTACTTGAAAACCCAGCTATTTTCAGCTTAGTTGCTTCCGTCTTTTTGTGGAAAACCCCCAGACCCCCCTTTTACTTTTCCCTTTCACCCTCCTACTTCATAACTTAATGAAAGCCCTGATTGTATATTAAATGCATATTTTCTCTTAAGAAATTGACATTACAGTTTACTATTACATAAACATGTTATTTATATACATGTATGTAAAAACAGTCCTGAAGAACAGGAGGGTTATACGCTGCTACTATAAATCACCATAGATGCTGAAGTGCTTTTTCAATAGACCAAATTTCAATTTGTAAGACTTCCATATGAAATGCATATTTAATTAATGAAACACCAATGATTTGAACAAAGCTTATTCTAATTTAGATAATTTTAGCCAAAAATGAAAAACAAAATTAACTTAAGAGATTCTTGGGAAGATTTTTAGAAAATCACAAATTTTATTCTTTGCCCCCCCCCCCCCCCCCCCCCCGTCTCTTCTGGATTTTCATTCTACTTACGATATTCTTTAAAAAGTGTTTGTTTGCCAGGCTTCTTCCTACCTACCCACTCAAATTATAGCTACCCATTTATTGACTTTCAAAGTGATGATTTTTTAAATAATTTCTGACCATTTATGTTCATAATGACCCTACAAAAAAATCTACCTACAGTCAAACCTGTACTAACGGTCACCTGTTATAAGCAGCCACCTACCTTAAGCTGCCAGTTTCAGACCCTCCCGTCGAAATTTACTATATAATTTAACTGCAATATGCGGTCACCTGGTCAACGCAGCCAGAGGCCAACATTTTTGGTCCCAAATGCATTAAAAACCTCCTAAAACAGCCACCAAATGAACAAATTTTACCGTAAAATATCGATTTTGGCATATAAAAATTTCATTACGGCCACAGAATTAATATTTAATTAAAGTACTAAAAACCAAATAAATCAAATAATTATAATATATCTTTAATTTAAAATAAGTTTCTTTTAGTTTAAACTTTCTTAATTGGCCGTAAACAAACAAACAAAGCTGTTATTGTGTTCTACATAATCGCAATTTTTCCGACTCAAACACGAGTGAAGTGCATGATAATTTTCACATCTCTATTTTTAGCTGCGTAATTGGTAAAATAGACAGATCAAAGTGTTATGTGTAAACACGTTAACTGTGAAAAAGTCTGCATATAAAAAGATTAAAGAAGCTAACGTTTTTGAGACGATAATTAGAATGGCAGTTTGTTCGTGCTTTTAACGAACGATAAGGAATTAACTCATTAAGCTCACAGTTGTAAAAAGCGCTAATTGTGGAAAAATATATAATTTGGAAATGATTTATTGTGACTTAAATCATAAATGTTTTGATTGTCAGCGTGTTAACAATGCCACCAAAACGGAAGTGTTTGACTTTGGATGAACGTGTTGAGGTTGTGAAATTGTGCCAATATACAAAAATACTTCGCTAATCTGGGTGACCCTGTAGTAGGCAGCCACCTGTCTTAAGTGGCCAATTTGGCCCTTTCCCTTGGCTGGCTGCTTAAGACAGGTTTGACTGTACTTACATGAAAAATACTGGGTCGGAGCACAGCAAACAAACATTTTAATCTAATTTCCGAAAAATAGATAATGTTTCGGAACACAAGTTTAACAACATCAAACATATTGCTATGTAAAGGTTGAAGTTCACTAGACCTTAGTCCCTTAAACTGTATAAACTTGTATCTGAGATGTTTACAGAGATCATTCATGCTAAATATGAACAGGCTTATCAGTTTTTGAGAAATGTTTTTGAAAATGCAAAATTAAAACCCTTTAAATCGTATTTGTGAGTTTGTCATGTGGTCATGTGTACGTTTCAAAATGATATGAAACTGATCAACAGAATTCATACTTAGAGTAAAGGTTTTCATGAAAAATGAATTTTATAATTAGGAAACGTCTTTCAATTCCATGGCTTTAATATTGTGCATTAATACCATGTTTTGTGTCGTTATAATAACCTAGCAATGCTATGTTCATGAGTTTCTTTATTTTATATTTTGTATTTAGATTTTAGTACGGATACCTGTTTTTATTTAAATACAGTAATACAATTGTTGAAATTCCTCAACAAAGGAGTGCAGAGAAAAGTGTCATGTAGGCATGGAAATGCACTCTCAGTGCTAGGAAGCAAGTATCAATATATAACAAAATTCCATTAAAGAATGCAGTGAAACAGAGAAAAAGCCTAGCTAAACATTAAACTTAAACCGGCAGACAATAATGAGGCCAGGGTCATGACAATAGCTCTTTGTTTCTTTTACCAAAAGATGAGCTAAAATATAAAATGACTCCTCAACAACAGAAATCTCAAGCTATATATCCTCATGCAACTACAAAGTATTTATTAATTCCTGTTCAAACAACCAGACCATCTTACCTAGTATACTAGACACGTTGACAATCCTGCCCTTGGCTTTCCGTATCAGTGGTAGCAGTGATTTGGTCAGCTTGATAGCACCAAACAAATTAACATCCAGTATCTTCTTCATGATCACTTCTGGTGTCATCTCAACTTCAGCAAAATACCAAATACCAGCATTGTTTACAAGACCCCATAAACCTTAAATGAAAATGTCACTTAGTCTTATGGACATAGTACCAAATAGCCAAGCTGCTAACATTTAAGATACTTCAACAAGAGCTTTGAAAGGTACATATTCATAAAAACGAAGTATTTGTTTAGGAGTATGGTCATTTTTTGTCTGTTTCTTTTTTTAGATGAAGTCTACTCAATATTATATTGAACTCTTGTAGCTGGGCAGCCATTTTGAACTCTGGTAGCTGGGCAGCCATTTTGAACTCTGGTAGCTGGGCAGCCATTTTGAACTCTGGCAGCTGGGCAGTCATTTTGAACTCTGGTAGCTGGGCAGCCATTTTGAACTCTGGTAGCTGGGCAGCAATTCTAAACTCTGGTAGTGGAGCAGCCATTTTGAATTCTAGTAGCTGGGCATTCATTTTGAACTCTGGTAGCTGGGATGCCATTTTGAACAAAATGACATCCTATAAATAAACTTTGGATTTACAAATTCACTTGGTCTTCTTTCCGGCTATTTTCTTTACATGTGGTCCAGTGGTAGAGCATCGAACCCATGATTGAAGGGTCGGGGGTTCGATCCTCCACCACGGCTATGTATTGTGTCCTTGAGCATGACACTTTTTCGACATGTGCTTAGTACTGGTTCTTCCCAGGAAAGCTTTGAGCGTGATTTGTCTAAGTTGTAAGAACTTGTTTCACAATCGAAGTAAAATAAATAAGTTTTAAAAAAAATAAATTTAGACTAACTTTCACTAGTCAGGAAATGACATGTAATTGATTGAAACCTGCACCATAGCAAAAATGTAAACTCGACCTGTTGAGTACACTAGCTAAAAAATACAATCTTTATAAATCATTTACTTAAAGTTATAATATTATATAATTATAATTAAGCCCCCTTTCTATGTTGATGTTGTTTATAATAATAATTTTCAGCTCATTTGTGAAGATAGCTCAGAGCTTATATAGACTGTTCAAGTCTGCTTCCTGGGTAGAACCGGTAATGAGCGAGTTATTTTGAGAGGCCATCTGGTAGAGCTGGGGATCGAATCTCGCAACATCTAGAATGAGTGATCAGCACTCTATCCTTTGCACTATTGCCCCTTTATTATTTTTTTGAAGAGTCAAGATAAAGATGTTAAATACAAAAAAGTTTTACAATACTGTATGTATCAAAAAGATACATTTACTTAACAATTCCAATAGAAATACAGATGAACTGATTAAAAGATAAATTGGCATTTAAATAATTCTAAATAAAAAATAAATAATTATATATATATCAAATACATAATGAATGGCAACTAGGTTACGTTATAAGTTAAAAATCCAAGGATTGTGACCACCTGGCCACTGACTTTGTAATGATTGATAATTATATGACATTGTGTCTCTTTATTATTCGTCTCTCACCACTGATTCAAGTGGGAATGTTATCAATAACTTTTGTAGATAGATGTGCTTGAGTACTGGTTAACCCTTCAAGATCGCAAGAAAGAGTGGTTATGATTGTTAACCCTTGATGGCATAAAAATCAATCAAATCAACAATGAAAACTACCTTCCTCTCCTACAAGCTGTGTTACAACTTGAGTAGCTTCCTCGATATGTTTTTTATTTGTTACGTCTAACTCCAGAAGGTGCATTCTGAAATATACAGCGCAGCATTTGTAAATACATGAAAGAAGTTTTTTTAAAACATCACATTGATGTACGTAATATTTAACTGCAAAATCATAAAACAAAATGGATATACATGTATGATATAAATTCTCAAATTAAGTTAACTATATATAAGAATTATTATCAATAATGAACTTGAATATGACTGTGGGTTATGTGTTAAAATGAACCTTAACATAATTTAAATTTAAGATTGTGTATTACACAAATATACTCTGGTACAAGTGTATTCAGAAATCTGATAAGCTTAATAATTAATCACGACCAAGAATATGGTTTTTTGTCACCTTTCGAGAAGTCCACGGGAAGATAATTATATTTTGTTTCAAACAAACCAATTTTACCATATGTTGTTGTCAGGTGATGTTATTATATTATGGTGGTCTTAACAAAAAAGATCAATCAGTTTGAGATGAAAAAAGTTAATTGAAAATAACCCCTTACATAAACAACACCAGTGTATCAAGTGTCCATCTGTGCAGTTGCGTGTAACGTACACTTGGTCCTGATGTCAGGAGGTTGTCTATTACAATTGGTACAACACCCGTGTCAGTGGCAAACATGTAGGTCAAATCGAGGTAAATTTAAAAGACTGCGATAAAGATAAGACACTCGCCGAAATATAGACGCTGCGGGATATTGACTTTGGAAATCAAGGCACTGCGGTACATGGGGAAGGACAATTTTATGTTTTTTATACGATCGGTAGGAAATATCTGGACAGAAAATTGATAAAATTTAGATAAGAAAAACGGTTATGAAGAAAAAAATTCGGTTCAGAGACAGAAGTACCAGCAAGGCATAAAATTTTAATAAACATTTACCCCACAAGGCATCATTTTTTTTTATGAAACACCAGCAAGGCATTACATTTTAATTATACTGCTATTATTACATGTTTAATTTAAACATGCCAAATTATTATATTGAAAAGGGGTTTCCTAACTTGGGCTATGCGCCTAGGTAAGACTAAATTAGATTTCCCGCTTTAAATTGAAACATATTTTGTTGGAAGTATTAAATGAGTCACATTTTGATTTCAATTTAATCCATTATACAGGTTTACACATAGTTAAAATGTTTTCATCATAGAAAGAGTCCAAATGACTAGCAGTATTTCAGCGTTGTCTATTTCTAGAATAGGGATTTCATTTCAAGTTTACAACCCAATTTAAATAGCAATTTTGGTAGATGTGACATACTAAGATATTCATATTTTATTTATTAATGGTAATGAGATGTGTTTAACCAGTTTTAAAATAATTTTATCTTTTTGAAATTGTGAAAACTGGATTGTATTTATTCTAATATATATTGATTATTTGAGTCATATAGTGGACATTGATATTTGTGAAAGACAGTTGGACATACAGAATGACAGACATATATCTGAAATGCAATCACTATATGCCAATTATTGAATTACGGTCTTCCAGGCTGAGGACATTAAAATGTAATCAAATTCATCCTTTAAATGAGATCTATCACTTAGGTAGCCCCTCCCCTCTCACTAAAAAAAAAACAACAAAAAAACAACAACATGAAATATGTAAGTTACCTATCTGAGCAATTATTTCTTAGTGATATTGCCCCAGGGCTATCCTTATCCAGGCATCCAGCAAACACCCTCATCCCAATACTGTCAAGTTTCTTCACAAGGGCATTTCCAAAACCTGTGTCACATCCTACAGAAAAATGTATAAATATGAGACAGATATAAATAAAAGATATGAAAATTAAACTCATATGGCATCAAAACTTTTGTCATTTTGCAAGTTGTGGTAATCTTGTTTAATTGGAGAGAGCATTTGTATTTGGAAATATTTCAATAGCCTATGATAGGAATCCATACCTTAATTTGTAGTCAAATTTGATTTAGGCCACTGCTATCGTCAGTTACATACTCAACAGAAATAAAGCATAATTGGAAGGTTAATTTATCAAGTGAGAGCTCATGTACGTCCCTGATATACTTGTGTATTTTCAAATGTGGCACATCTTAGTTCTAATGGTAGTTACTCCAGGTGGTTAGATATGTCGAGGAAATTAAGGGATGTCACAAGCAAGCAAGCAAAGCTTTTGATAGCATGACATGTGTTATGACTCTCGGGAGAAACTCTTATTGCTTTATATAATTTCTCATCTTATATAACATATACAAAACATGCCAATGTATACATATATATACAAATGTATGATATCAAAAGAAAATGGTATTCAATGATCCAAATAGAAATTTACTACCACCAATGAAATCTGAAGCAATTAACACTTACAAGAGAACTGTCCATATGGATTCATGATTTTGAGGTCGGTGTTAAAAAAAACTCTACTTTTATGTCCTAACTCCTATTGAAAACCCTGCATACAAAAACGCTGACTTATTGTGAAGTCAATTTAATGCATATAAATTGTACATAACTAAGCATTATTTAAAAATATGTTTTTTTTATATAAAACAAGCTATATTTCATAAGATTATGAACAAAAATATGATTCATGAAATGTTAATTTTACACAACTGAACAAATTCTGATTAAAATTATAGTAAATCATTTTCAATTTCTTTAAACAACCCCACTGTATAGGCAGTACCTGAATTAATATAATGACAAGTTCAACTATAATTAGTAGAGCGAACTGAAATACACTTGTGTGCAAATAGCACTAAAAAGATCAATTCAACCAAAAAATATATTTAAAAAGGATCTACAAAGCAATGTGTTGCTTATATGGTTTCTAAAACATTGTGATCATTCCTGTTGTATAGACTAGACAGTACCTGAATTAACAGGGTTCTCCACATGAAGGAATGCATTGCTGGGAGTAAGAGCACATAAACACCTTCAACACACTTTCAAGCAATGTGTAAGGCACTCATTGAAATACATTTCACTAGTAAAACATGAATTAAAGTTATCATATTTAGTATGTTTCATTTTAGGCATTTAAATGAGAAAAGATATGCAACGAAAAATAATGATTTAGAGGAAATTAAGCTTTTGCAAAATTTTGTTACAGATTTCAAGCGCTAGAGGAATACCACTTCTGAGTCAAGCGCTACAGTACCCCTGTGCTTGAATGGCCTGTGGAGAAGCCAGATTAATATTATGATTACAAAACAGGATGATATGATATAGCATAGTTATATATACCAGTAACAAGCACCGCTTTATTTCCTACTGGCAAATGACTTGCTGGAAGGATTGAATACACTAGAAGGCAGCCAATTGCAAAACATCCAACACCCATAGGTCCTTTCACCATGAACTGACATAACGGTTCTCCAAGAAAGAGGACAGCTAAACTCAAAACGGATCTAAATCCAAATCGAAATTCGTTGGTAAGAAACTTGGACAGAACTGCCATTGCAAACACCACAGTGACGCTCGTATACAAGAGAGAATACAGAATGACATCGTCATCGAGCATGTCGCTATCATCTACTACAAAGTTCATTGTTAGCAGATGTTGCAACGGAAGCATGCTGCTGTGAGTTTCAAGATAATGTTGATTTCATCCGATTTTCAGCAGGATGTCTTCCATTTTGAGAGAACTTTCATACGCTGTTTGTTAAAGCTGTTTTGATTGGATTAAAATTTGAAGTTCAAGTAAACCTACGTGTGATTGGATAATAATATTCGATAAGTTACGACATTTAGTTTCGTAAAAGAAAATGGCTGCGCCCATGATTAACATTTGCTGCTTAGGAATTATCCTATTTTTGTCCAGTATAAGCTGTGTAAGTCATATTTATACCTTTTTTCCCCCATTATTTTGAAAATATATCGAATGTCGATAGAATTGAAGTTTCTAGTTTTGTGGGCTTATTTTGGTAAAAAGGAATCGAAAATAAATTGAAGGAAAAGACAATTTTGGTCTACCAGCCAGTACCGGTACCGGAAACCTTTATTAATGAAAAAATATTATGAGCATACAGAGCAATTTATCTCTATCCAAGTCTGTCTGTTTTGGTCTTGTTGAGTATGGGTCAGGCCCGGCCAAAACCCCTCGAACAATCATGGCTTTGACATCATATATGGCCCAAAATATGAAGGCATTTGAATTCCTTTTATTTAGACAATAATCCATGTTTTACTCAATTATTGTAAACTTACTGAGTGAGTTAATTCTTTGATTATAAGATTTCACTAAATTATTTTAGTTTTGAACAGTTTTCACCCTATTCAGTCAAGTCTTATTTGGAGCACTGAATGTGTATTTGAGTATACAACGTATAAAAAGTTGTTTTACTGCATATAAATTATACTTAAGCAACTGTATTACGCTAGAATCAGTTTTTTTATACGTAAATAAGTTAACATTTTCTGAAAATCAGTCTTCATTGCACTAATTTATTGACTTGTCCGTGTATATAAAAATAGCTGAATGGTTTCAATTCAGCTTGGTTCAGTGATAAATTTTACTGGTTATAATGGTAATCCAGTCTGTTATTAATAAACGATGTTGCTAATAGATTTGATTTATCATTAATACTAAAACCCATCAGGGTTCCCGATACTCTGGCCATATTCAGGCTGCAGGGAAATGGCAAATGTGGTGTTTGTAATTGTGAAATCTTTTGGTGTTTATTTGCTCTTATCTCAATCATTATGCATTGCTATTTACATATTTGATAAGAAAATATCACGGGAATTAAGATATAGGTATTGAAATTTACCAATCAAACTCAGTGGCAATTTGTCTTTTCCTTGCAGTCAGAATGTGGCTATGCCAGTTGGAACATTGCCGAATTTAGTATCACCCCATTACATTTTGCCTCGAAAACAATGTGTCTATAAACAGACATGTGATTGTCAACAATTAAACTGTAAACATGAAGGGAAAAAAAACAAAAAAACTAAATTAAGTTATTTTTTCACCAAATAGGATGATGTGTCTGCTAATGTTACTACTCAGCAATGGTCTGTAAGAAATTCAAAGACTGAGCAGCAAAATAACTGATATAAAATAAAAGGCAAAACGGAAAGTATGATGCCCATTTGAACAGCTTAACACAAAATACCCAAACAATTTAAAAGGAGTTTGCAAATAGCCCTATTATGCAGGCACTTTTGTTTAGCAGGCGTACTTGTAAGTTTTATATTTACAGTCAAACTTGATCTGTATTCAACAACCACATGCTCTAAGGGGTCATTATAGTACCCTCCTCACTGTATGCTGCAGCTTAACATATATTTGGTTGTATATCATTATGTGCAGTTCTCATCGCTATACTGAAAAACTCATGAATACTCATCTACTCTGATATTGATGAGTAATTACTCATCAGCTTAAAAAAATATCTGGGGCTCTGTTTAAACTTTTTTTTTCACTAAATGTTCCTGTTACACTACACAGATTCAATCTGAGGTCTTCCTTCATCAATGCAACAGGCTGACACTTGTATCCTGTAATGTTAAACCCCATTAAAATGTTATATATATATATATATATATTTATTTATTCAATTATTTTGAATAAAAAAGAATAAAATTGCCCACTGGATGTTTATAACTAGAACTTTTATTTTTCTAGTTTGATGATGAATTTGAAGGTTCAAGGACACTGACACTGGAACATTCCTTTGATCAAGGTGAGAAATTTATTTCTTATTGTCTTCTTCAGTTCATTATCTCCATAGTAAGATAATACATTAGATGCAATCTTTTCATTAGAATCTCTTTGAAACAAACATTTAAGGACTTGTACATGTACAATACATTGTAATATACAGTGCTCCAGATAAGCTTTTCTTCAAATGAGTATTTTACCCCTCATGTTTAGTATGCAATGCTTTTTTTCAAAATATTTAGGGTAAAAATGAAAATTCCTATCAAATTGCGATTTAAAACAAACTAATCAACACTGAAATTGAGAATAACCAATGCTTATTTTACCCCTTAATTTAATTTCCAGTGCTTTATTCAGAAATGTCAATGCTTAAATACCCCCAAATAGTGCTTATCTGGAGCACTGAATATAGCATAGTTCGCCCCCCCCCCCCCCCCCCCACCTCTTTTTTCATTTGAAGAAATTGTGTGAGAAGTTTATAAGAGCATTGTTTAGAAATTCATGTCAATATTTTGTGCTTTTTTTTATTCGCCAGCCATTTATCAGTGCTCGAATTTAACACTCGCAAAATGCCAGTGGAAGATAAAAAAAAATGCAAGTGTTTTTTCCATACACTCGCAAATTTTTGAAATTGAAATGACGGCGGTTGTGCCAAGCCTGGTGTCTAACCAAGGACCTGTAGCATTACTTCACTAAGGCTACTGGCACAGAGGAGGCATATGTGCCAAGTCTGGTGTCTAACCCAGGACCTGTGGCATTACTATACTAAGGCTACTGGCACAGAGGAGGCATATGTGCTGAGCCTGGTGTCTAACCCAGGACCTGTGGCATTACTACACTAAGGCTACTGGCACAAAGGAGGCATATGTGCCAAGCCTGGTGTCTAACCCAGGACCTGTGGCATTACTACACTAAGGCTACTGGCACAGAGGAGGCATATGTGTCAAGCCTGGCGTCTTACCCAGAACCTGTGGCATTACCACTAAGGCTACTGGCACAGAGGAGACATATGTGCCAAGCCAGGTGTCTAACCCAGGACCTGTGGCATTACTACACTAAGGCTACTGGCACAGAGAAGGCATTTGTACCAAGCCAGGTGTCTAACCCAGGACCTGTGGTGTTACTACACTAAGGCTACTGGCACAGAGGAAAGATATGTGCCAAGCCCAGTGTCTAACCCAGGACCTGTGGCATTACTACACTAAGGCTACTGGCACAGAGAAGGCATATGTGACAAGCCAGGTGTCTAACCCAGGACCTGTGGCATTACTACACTAAGGCTACTGACACAGAGGAGGCATATGTGCCAAGCCAGGTGTCTAACCCAGGACCTGTGGCATTACTACACTAAGGCTACTGGCACAGAGGAGACATATGTATTCGCTAAATCACCATCAAACTATCAAGTTATGATTTGACTTTTAATAATTGGTAAAATCGAATAAGATTGCTTGATAACCTTTTTTAGCATTCATCTGACATAGTATGTTTAAATAGATATATTCTACCATCCTGATCCTTGGTCTTAGTATGAGCATTTCAACAGACTTGTGTAAATATAGGTAGCTTCATTTTGTATTCGTAGGGCCATTATGAATTAATTTACTAGATTATCATCCAATTTTTTCTTAAAAACAGGGCGGGTGGGAGGATTTTAATTTTTATTTTTAAATTTATTTTTTTTTTATGAAAATAAAAAGGATTGAGGCGGCATGAAAATTAGGGGGCAGGTGGGGATCATTATCTAGCAATTAATTTATAATGGCCAGAATGATACTGTAGTCTAATGGATAGAGTGTTGGCCACTCACGCCAGAGGTTGAGTGTTCAATCACATGCTCAACCTGATGCCTCTCTCTCGAAAATGGTTCATATAAGCTCTGCACTTTCATCGCAATCAAGCTAAAATAAATTAGTATAAACTAAATGATACTGTCACTTCCAATACATGATTTGGCCACTTCTACTTCCCTGCTGTTATGAAATGTGATTATATAATATGTACAAGATAGCGCAAACAGGTGGAGTGTCTCTGTCTATGTTTTTATGTAGTTTAAGAATAATTATGCAGTTATATATTTCTCAATGTGAGATGTTAAATATTTTTATATATTACTCAATGTAGGATGTTAAATATTTTTATATATTACTCAATGTAGGATGGTAAATATTTTTATATATTACTCACTGTAGGATGTTTAATATTTTTATATATTTCTCAATGTAGGATGTTAGATATTTTTATATATTACTCAATGTAGGATGTTAAATGTTTTTATATATTACTTAATGTAGGATGTTAAATATTAACTTTAGTATGTAACAAATTAATTCCTAGATTTGAATCCAAATTTGTTTCAAAATATGGGTGGGGTTCAATTTTATTTTGTGAGTTTTCAGATGTAAAAAAAAAAATTAAAGATCAAATGATTTGGGCGGCTCGGAAAAATAACATGAAAATATGGGGGCAGGCCGGGATGAAAATCTAAGAATTCATTTATTATGGCCTTACTGGGGGTATATTGAATAGAAAGACAGTAAATATGTTCTGTAAATGCAGGAAAAGTGACAACCAATCTTGTTGTGTTTATCATCAAATCCTGACTTATTTATCTTATCCTACAGGTCCTGATCCTATATTTACCAAACGTGGTACAGTCATCATCAGATCTGTGTCTGCCAACAGAGCAATGTTCTCACAACATATGCCATTGTCCACTGGTGACAGAAGCCTTTTAAAGGTAATAATAATATCACTTGTACGTCTGTAAACCACCAAAAATACCTGGTACTTATTAACAATTTTACCAATTCTCTTTAAAGGCAGTATATCTGGGAAAAATGCTATAAATGTCTAAATAAAATAAAATGAATACAAAGAATCTCCTTATTGTTAGATACAAAAACTTGTTTTTTCAAGTCCATCAAAACATGACAAAAACATTATTTATTGGTAAAATTTAAATGAAATCCCCATTTTGAAATAAGACCGCGCATAACTGTTTGAGATGATTTTACCTCTTGATTATCACTTTTTCTAAGATAAAAAAAATTCTGCAATATGTAAAATTAGTAAGCTGGATCAAATCAAAGTCAAAATGAAATACTGTGATTCATTTGATACGTCACAGTCTTATATCTTTCAATTTTAAGCAGGAAATTTATTTTAGTCTGAGCGCGCAGGCCAAGTACCGGTATATTATTTTGTATGTTTAAATAGATAGATATTCCTGATATATTGGAAACAATTGTTTTTGCCGATTTGAAAATTTTGAAAAATCTTGATTTACTCAATTTCTTTTAACATATGGCTTACAGGAACACATTAAGATTTTTTTAATGGGGTTAACAGATAACACCATTTTCAACACATTTCATGTTATATTATGACATATCCAGTTTTAATGGTGGATGAAGACCTTAGATCGATTCTGAGTAGAACCACCGTCCTTCTGCAAGTAGCTCGGAGGCATATGTGTCTATTTTCTAGTTTGTATTAAATGTAAAGTATGTTTATTCAAGAAAACACATAAAACTGAATAATTTTAGCCCATATTTAAATATTCATTCACATGTAAATTATCCATATACTTTTCAGGAGAATAAAAAACATGTTAGTTTGATAATGATTGTACATGATTATCTAAAAGAACAACTATCACTAAAAGAAAACACTAATTAAAAGGACTATGTTAACAAATGTAGGTGTGCAGAAATGTCATACAGCCAAATTTGGTGTCAAAATTATTCCTCTACTGTATGAATATTACAAAATTAGTTGTTGAGAATGGTTTAAAAAAATTAAGTGAAGCAGATGAAAATTCTGTATATGTACATATCAATATTTTGAAGAATACTTGATCATTTCTCATGTACTTGTTACTTTTATTTCAGACTGTAGTCAAGGATGGAGGTATATATCATATTTGTTACTATTGTTTCAGACTGTAGTCAAGAATGGAGGTATCTATCATATTTGTAAGTATTGTTTCAGACTGTAGTCAAGGATGGAGGTATCTATCATATTTGTTAGTAATGTTTCAGACTGTAGTCAAGGATGGAGGTATATATCATATTTGTTACTATTATTTCAGACTGTAGTCGAAGATGGAGGTATATATTATATTTGTTACTATTATTTCAGACTGTAGTCGAGGATGGAGGTATATATCATATTTGTTACTGTTATTTCAGACTGTAGTCGAGGATGGAGATATATATCATATTTTTTACTATTATTTCAGACTGTAGTCAAGGATGGAGGTTTATATCATATTTGTTACTATTATTTCAGACTGTAGTCGAAGATGGAGGTATATATTATATTTGTTACTATTATTTCAGACTGTAGTCGAGGATGGAGGTATATATCATATTTGTTACTATTATTTCAGACTGTAGTCGAGGATGGAGATATATATCATATTTTTTACTATTATTTCAGACTGTAGTCGAGGATGGAGGTATATATCATATTTGTTACTATTATTTCAGACTGTAGTCGAAGATGGAGGTATATATCATATTTGTTACTATTATTTCAGACTGTAGTCGAGGATGGAGGTCTATATCATATTTGTTACTATTATTTCAGACTGTAGTCGAGGACGGAGGTATATATCATATTTTTTACTATTATTTCAGACTGTAGTCGAGGATGGAGGTATATATCATATTTGTTACTATTATTTCAGACTGTAGTCGAGGATGGAGGTATATATCATATTTTTTACTATTATTTCAGACTGTAGTCGAGGATGGAGGTATATATCATATTTATTACTATTATTTCAGACTGTAGTCGAAGATGGAGGTATCTATCGTATCAGAATTCCAATTCGTGAAGGAGAGGAAGATTCTGTGTTTGTATCAACATTTTGTAAAGCTGTACGTATTTCACCTTTCTGATCACTGCTGTATATTTAGCATCATTTTTATGCCATAGAGGTTAATCAGTTATGGTGTATACCAATCTCCGCAAGTAACTGATTCATTTCCTACTTAAATATAGCGAGAGATTAATGGCAATGAGATGCAATGTCTTATATCAGTTATTATGGTGACTGACAGAGATTCAAACTCATGATCGCTCTGGATTGATAGTCGGGCATGACTTGTAATTAGTTGTTTTTCTATTTGTTAATATTTGACAAAAATTATCTCTTTAAAAACGTGCTTCGAGTTTATTGTCCTGTAAATTGATAATAACAATTTTTGATCTTTCTCTTTGTTATTCAATAAACTTTTCATCATTTACTGAACTGAAATTTATAGGTGTGCATCTTTAAGTTGTTATTATTATTATTATTATTATTATTATTATTATTATTATTATTATTATTATTATTATTATTATTATTATTATACAAATTGAATTCTGATACATTTTTTTGTAATATCAAACATTTGGTCTGTTACCATGGATTTCATTTCCATAAGGGGCTAGGCACTATCTGTATTACTAGCGGTTTCAAGTCAAGAGGTTTAATTACAAGCGTAGCTTCATTGGAAGCAAGGCAATAGTGAAATCAAGAAAAGAAAAGAAATAAAAATAAGGGGGGTTGAGCATAGTGTAGTGTATAAATTGCTGACCACTCATGCCGGAGGTTACAAGTTTGATCCCCAACTCGACTCGAGGACTCTCATAAAACAACATTCAGATTCAGGTTTATGTGTTCATGTTTATTCTGTTCTGCTACCAATAAGGCCATTATAAATTAATTGCTAGATTTTGATCCAATATTTTCTTAAAAACAGGAAGGTTTTGTTTTTTTAATTTTTTGATGTTTTAATATTTTTTTTTTTTATGAAAATAAAAAGGGTCCGGGAGGCATGAAAATTAGGGGGCGGACGGGAATGATAATCTAGCAATTGATTTATTATGGCCTAAGACAGGAATAAATATACTTCAATGTATCAAAACACTTGTGTTTTTTTTAATTAACAACATTTATAGTATTGACTAAGTACCATATGCACTCAAGAGATATGGAAATGCAACACAGGAAGTGATATAAAAATACAACACCGGATTTAGAGGGGACTTACTTGGAAATGAAATAAGTGACACCAATGCAGCAGTTACAAAATTATTCAATAACGTTTCAAATAAACAACCAATAGCATCAACGGACAATAAATACTGTAGGATATGGCTATTTATGCTAAATATGTTCTAGTTTCTTATATCTTCTTGTGTTGTGTAGGCTCCTCCATGGCCGAATGGTGTAAGGCACCATCTCAAGATCACTAACCTATCACTGCAATGGTCGTAGGTTCATATCCTGCTCGCTCCAAAAACTTTATGTGAGAAAGTTTGCCAGGCACTTGCGGAAGGACGGTAGTTCTACTTGGATTCATTCTGAGGTCTTCCTCCACCAGTATAACTGGATATGCTATATATAACCTGAAATGTGTTGAAAAGGGGTTAAAACTGCATTGTGCTGTGTTTTCATATCTTTTGGGTGTATATTGTTGTCTTTTGCCTAAATGATGGACATTTTTGTCATTCTTTTCAGTGCTCAGTGTACGAATCTTCACTGTCGGACAACATAGTGATATCTGTTGACCAATCAGGTGAGGTCCTTGGTGTCTCCTTTGCAGCCAATGGTTACTGTAGCGGTGTCAAAGTGCCGTCGTCCAACCTCAGTGATTGGAACACCAAAGTTGACATATCTGTCACGGTAACCGGACCAGTGTAAGCTCAAAACGTACTCTATTGATTGTCAAAATAACACATATGTTTAACCTTATTATTGTTGATGGCCTCAAGGGAGAACAGTTATTGTAACTGATTGAGTTACCAGCATAAAATAAAGAATAAACATTTCTATGGCAATATTCATTAAATGCAAACCATTAACTTGTCTAGGATATTCCATACTACATCGATCATAAAACATTACTACAGTAAGGCCATAATAAATCAATTGCTAGATTATCATCCCTGTCCGCCCCCTAATTTTCTTGTTGCACCAACCTTTTTTTATTTTCATAATTTTTAATTTTTAAAAAACATATTAAATGAAATCAGTTCAACAAATGGATAAAACCATTTTATACTTGAGTGAGAGAAATGCAGGACCCTTGTACTATAAATAGGACCACATGGTAAATGGATGTTGTAGATTTGGATAATGTTCATGTTTCATTCTTAAAGTGTGGTTTAAACATGTATTAAAACTGTTTGAATTTAAAATATGAGATGAAAGGTTACATAATTTACATGTGTACATACCTTATTTTAGCTTACCTAAGCAAAGCTCAAGGTGAGGTATAACTTCTCTTAAACTGGTTGACATTTATTCACCAAAATATGGTGTGAAGCATTTATGTGACACTCTCAAGTTTGTTTATGTCATGACCCCCAGGGGTCAAATTATTCTCTCAGGTTTTTTCAAGTCATGACAGTTTGAGCTTATTAGTCTGACATAGAGAAATATTAATTCTAACTCATCTTCTTAAAAACTACCAGGCAAATTAGTTCATATCTGGTATAAATTATGATCTCTATGAGTATGGGTTTTAAGTTTATGAAAATAAAAGGGCTCAGCAGGGAGACGTCGATTTTTACATAGGAATGTGATGGGGAGAAAATTGTTTTCTTAATCTATTTAACCCTTTACTTCATATAGACACCTTTGGACACCTCTAATATAGAATATAGATGCCTTTGGACACCTCTAATATAGATGCCTTTGGACACCTCTAATATAGAAGGCTTTTGAATTATTGGGCGAATTATGTTTATATTAACTGACAGAGTGTAAAACAGTGCAGGAAGTGTTCAGATTGCTCGTTACTCCTGCACTGTTTTCAAAGGTCTTTTGTGATTGGTGCGGGAAACGTGTATCTATGGACTCTAGTATTGAATAAAGGGTTATGGTATTACTTGTATTCATATTGAGGTCTGGTGCATTGTTCAGTCAAAGCAGTTGAGACTATGTTCTTTAAAGTGAATTTTATGTCAATCAAGGGACAAAAAGGAATAAACTTGTACATTTCAAAAAAAAATATAATTCAGAACTAACCATTTACATTTGTTCATATTAGATGTAAATGATCCCTATGAGTAGGGTTTTTAAGTGTATTCAAATAAAAAGACTAGGGTTCTTTGGGGCCCAGTAAGGGAGCTTTGATTTTTTATTTTGAATTGTATGGGAAAACAGTAAACTCCCTTTTTTCTCATCTATTCTGGGATTAATTCTAATTATCTGGAGATCTGGAATATTGTTTGGTCATAACAGTTGATATTGGTCATTTAAAGGGATTTAATATACATAAAGGACCAGCAGGGGCCATAAAAGAGATAAAAAAATCTTCTCAAAAACTGATGAACCAAATGTTTTTATACATGCATGTGATGTTAATGATTCATTTGAGTATGGTGTTTAAGTTTGTTCAAATAAAAGGACTTGGGTCTGTTGGGGTCAAGAAAGGGAACTTTGATTTTAACATGGAAATGCTGTGGGAATATAGATAATTCTCATTTTCTCATTTACAAATTCATCATACTACGCTTAGTTCATTCAAAATTTAAAAAGAAGTGGTAAATGAAATCAGACGAGCAACATCCACTCAACATACACTCATTTATTCCATTCATCCATTTTAATGTAATATAATTTACCAAACTAATAGGGTCCTCTGTGGCCGAGTGGT
This sequence comes from Panopea generosa, assembly GCA_029582155.1. Taxonomy (NCBI): domain Eukaryota; kingdom Metazoa; phylum Mollusca; class Bivalvia; order Adapedonta; family Hiatellidae; genus Panopea; species Panopea generosa. The sequence continues at coordinate 40,300,325 of CM055902.1, read as the reverse complement.
CTAAGGTGCCGTCTCAAGATCACTTACCTCTCACTGCCAAGTGCGTAGGTTCAAGTCCTGCTCGCTCTAAAACCTTTATGTGGGAAAGTTTCCAGTTACTTGCAGAAGGATGGTAGTTCTACTCAGTCTCACTCGGTCTGAGGTCTTCCTCCACCAGTAAAACCGGATATGCCATATATAACCTGAAATGTTTTGAAAATGGCGTTAAACCCGATTCAAAAAAAAATTCAAATTATGTGAGAATATTGTAAAATGATCTTTACTTTTAAAAAATGTACTAACATTTTATATTTTCATTTTACCAATATGTTGTTGTCACATTTTACAGCCCAGATACACAAAGTTATATAGACAAAATCAAGAGGGAAGAGTCGGAGAAGGCAAAAGGAGCTCAGGCAGATAATAGATCATTTTTCAGCAAATATGTAAGTTAGAACCTGGCAAGTCTAGTTGGGAGTTATCTTCGTTAATATGCAGTTAAATCCGGTCAAATCTAGTTGGAGATATTTCAGCACATGTCTAAGTTTAGACCTGTCAATGATAAAACCGGTCACATCTAGTTGGGAGATATTTTAGAAACTATGTAAGTTAAAACCAGTCAAGATCAATTGTAGATATTTAAGTTAATTTGTAAGTTAAATCCCCTGCCAATTTAGTGGTCAGAATATATTTATAAAAATCCTTCTATTATATAACAATTTTATTAGAATGGCCATGAGACTTATGATATTGTATACTATATTGCAGTGGATGTACATTGTGCCATTTGTGATCATGATGTTTGTGATGCAGTCTATGGACCCCCAGCAAGGTGGTGGCGGCGGAGGTGGAAGATAGAGAGGATCAAACAATTTATTATTCGACTCAATCACTTCATATCATTCTTGAAACACGAAAGAATTCCATCTTACTATGCTGTTTCTGTCACATGACCACCTTTCTGTTGTTAGTTTACATCAAGGGAAGGAATTTACTAACAAATACCTTTCTCTCCATAGAAGTTAAACACAGTAACAGTAAATGTCGGATAATTTATAAAAATCATCTTAAGTAAGAGGGTTGGACTGATTCCAGTGGAGTACAGTGTAATAAACATGCTCTCCTGTTATATAGTTATCAGAAATGCTCGTCTAACATCAAACATAAGTTTCATATTAAAGTAGGTTTCACCTTTTCTTTTCTTTTCTTTTTAAGATACATATAGTGTGGAGCAAATGGGTCAGTGATAGAGGATTGGACCCAGGATCTGGGAGGTAGTGGGTTCGATCCTCTGATACGGCTATGTGTGATGTCCTTGAGCAAGACCCTTTATCCGCATATGCTTAGTACTGGTTCTACCCAGGAAGACTTTGAGTGTGATTTGTCTAAGTTGCAAGAACTTGTTTCACAAACAATGTAAAGTAAATTAATTTACAGTATAGTTGAAGTTGATGGGAAATGAAATATTATGAGTAAGTGCAACAGTTTACTGTTTTATCATTGTGCAATACAAGGAGAGTATGTATGATGTTGAGATGTCTGTTTAATGAAATATGCTGTGAAGGGGTTCCCTTTTCCAACATATTTTGTGTTTTCTAAGCGTTTCCCTGCAAATATGTGAATGATGGCATCCTCATGTTACTTTTTAACGTGGCGTCTGTTTCACCAACATATTGAAGTATATACTTAAATACTTGATACTAAATCTAAGACAAATATTCAGGTGTTATCATGATTTTGGACCGGCTCCGTAACAGATACAACTGATTTAACTTATATTTATTAAATAAGACATACGTAACCAGTCCGAGTCGGATGAATTTTTAAGTATTTATGTAAAACTTAAGAAAATGTTAATAAAACAAGAACCTTGACATGTTAAAAGATCTCGTTGAATTTGATATCAATCTGTGGTACAAGTGAACAAAAACCTTCGAGTTGGGGTTTTCTCTGTGGCAAGGGGTGTGCGGTGTTGTTGTTTAATGACCACTTGATCATCACTGAGGTCATAGGTCCAAGCCAAGCTCTCAGTGAGAAAGTTTGCCTCTGACTGCAGAATGATAGTGGTTCTACTCAGATTCATTCTTAGGTCTTCCTCTACCAATAAAACTGGATATGTCATATGTAGCGTGTTGTGTGTTGAAAATGACATTAAACCCACATTTAAAAAACAATAAAAAAACAAAACCTTTCCATTCTCAGAAATAGGGCTGCTTATAATTGGAACAGTTGTGTTTACAGTGCTCCTGATTTCATGGAAATATGTTGAATAGGGCCATCCTTAAAAATATTTGTTTGCTGTGCTCCATTCCTGTAGTTTTTATGTGGGTAGGTAGGTTGCTATTTTTTCTTTGCTAAATTTTGATGTTGCTTAGTCATTTTAAAATAAAAATGTATAGAAATCATGAAGAAAAAACAAACGCTTTGAAAGTCAATAAAAAAAGTTTGGGTAGCTGCAATTTTGAGTGAGTAGGTAGGAGCATGGTAAACTATTTTTTAAGGACGGCCTATATAATAGAAATTATTTGCTAAAATGTGAACATGTGTGCTTTATTTATTGTTATTTTGATATGGTTGTTGTTTACAATTGCTTTTCTACACTTGCTGCTTACAAAAAAGATGATGAACTGAAACTTGTATTCTTGTAATTTATGATAAAAAAAAACAGATTTTTTTTTTCTGAAACATTGGCATCAAGCAAAACTATAATGCGTATATATAATGATTTATTTCTATGTTGTATTGTTATACACAGACATGTATGTTCTTGCATACCAAACATGAAGTTTTTCTCTTGGTATGGAAATTTTATTCTACACCAATTTTGCGTGCCCCTCCTACCCTCCTTGCAATTTGACATGTTGTATAAACATGTGACCTAAATTGTATGCTTAACATCTTAAAAGCATTTTTGATAAGAAAATGATGATGAATTTAATTATAATAAGTATTCAGTGTGTTTGGTATGCAAGAAAATGAATCATTCATGGCATTTTTGGTTCGGATAAAATTCCCTCCATTTGGATAAATGTTTTAACAGGAACTCGGCTGAGGGAAGGAATTCTATCAAAACCGCAAACCCATAAAAGATTCTTATATACAGTCAAATCTGTCTTAAGCAGCCAGTTACGGAAAGGGGCAAAATTGGCCATTTTAGAACGGTTGTTGCTTAATACAGGCTAATTTGTCCTGAAAGCATAGAAATCAGAAATAGCAAATGGGGCTGCTTAAGACAAGTGGCTGCTTAATAGAGGTAACTGCTTACACAGGTTTGACTGTATTATGTTGCCTGCATTGTGAAAATAAACAGACTTTGTTGTAACCAGTATAATGTGTAACATCTATTTCATAAAGACATGTATGTATTTTAAATAAAATGTTGTTTATATAATTTCTGTCTTCAAGTTTTCATTTATAACTATCGTTTAGTATCAGCTCTCCTAGTGATGAACAAAGTGTTTAAGGAATTATTCAAACGTGGGACAGACGATGGTATAACTGGTGTTTATTTGGATAGTTGTCTGTGGCCAAGTGGTCTAAGCTCTGTAGACCGATTTCTGTAGACAGTACTGGACTATTTAGGTTGTCTCTATGGCCAAGTGGTCTATTTAGGAGCTCTCTGTAGACAGTACTGGGCTATTAAGGTTACCTTTATAGACAAGTGTACTATTTAGGAGCTCTCTGTAGACCACCCATGTAGGCAGTAATGGTTCATTTAGGTTACCTTTATAGACAAGTGAACTATTTAGGAGCTTTCTGTAGACCGCCCTCTGTAAGCAGTACTGGTTCATTTAGGTTACCTCTATAGACAAGTGTTCTTTTAAGGCGCCATCAGAAGACAGACCTCTGTAGCTGCGTGGTCTATTTAGGAGCCCTCTGTGGACTACTGCGCTATTTAGGTTACCACTATAGACAAGTGTACTATTTACGAGCTCTCTGTGGACAGAACTGGTTCATTTAGGTCACCTCTATAGACAAGTGTACTATTTACGAGCTCTCTGTAGGCAGTACTGGTTCATTAAGGTTACCTCTACAGACAAGTGTTTTATTTAGGAGCCCTTCTCTGTAGACCGCCCTCTGTGGACAGTACTGGTCCATTTAGGTTACCACTATAGACAAGTGTACTATTTAGGAGCCCTCTGTGGACAGAACTGGTTCATTTAGGTTACCTCTATAGACAAGTGTTCTATTTAGGAGACCTCTGAAGACCACCCACTGTGGACAGTACTGGTTCATTAAGGTTCCTCTATAGACAAGTGTTCTATTTAGGAGCCCTCTGTAGACCGCCTTCTGTGGACAGTACTGGTTCATTTAGGTCACCACTATAGACAAGTGTGCTGTTTAGGAGCCCTCTGTAGACCGCCCTCTGTGGACAGTACTGGTTGATTTAGGTTACCTCTATAGACAAGAGTATTATTAAGGAGCCCTCTGTGGACAGTACTGGGCTATTTAGGTTACCTCTATAGACAAGTACATACTATTAAGGCGCCATCAGTAGACAGGCCTCCGTAGCTGCATGGTCTTTTTAGGAGCCCTCTGTTGACAGTTCTGGGCTATTTAGGTTACCTCTGTAGACAAGTGGTCTATTTAGGCGCCCTCTTTAAACAGTCCTCTATGGCCAAGTGGTCTATTTAGGCGCTGTCTGTTGACAGTACTGGGCTATTTACGTTACCTCTTTAGACAAGTGTACTATATAGGCACCCTTTGTATTTTAGTCAAATAGAAGCTTCCAGCCCTGTATTTTATTAAAGAGAAGCTTGCATCATTATGGTTTTATTAAAAAGAAGCTTACAGCATTATGTTTTTATTAAAAAGAAACTCACAGCACCATGTTTTAACTCAAGAGAAGCTTACAGCACTATTTATTTACTAAAGAAAAGCTAATTGCACTATGATTTAATTAAAGAGAAGCTTACAGCACCATGTTTTAATTAAAGAGAAGTTTACAGCACCGTGTTTTGGTTAAATAGAAGCTTACAACACCGTGTTTTGATCAAAGAGGAGCTTACAGCACCATGTTTTAATTATAGAGAAGCTTACAGCACCATGTTTTATTTAAAGAGAAGCTTTATGGCATATCCAGTTTTAATGACGGAGGAAGAATCTGCATATAATCACTCTCCTTTCACAAGTAAATAGCAAACCTTCTCAAATAGTTGAACCCGCGGCCTCGACGGTGACAGGAAAAGTGCTCATTAGATGACAGTGCCTTAGAACACTCAGCCACGGAGGACACCCCACCCATAAGATCTGAGACATCAAAATCAAAAATAGTTTTATATGATATTGTGCAACACTATATATATATATATACTCCTTTTACATTAATACATATATACTCGTTTGACATTAATACATATATACTCGTTTATATGTATATATATATAAACATGTAATTTGTTTTGATACACAGTGTAAGTGTGTTACTTGTAGGGGGAGGGCCGAATCTAATAAGGAGATTTTTAAAATTTATCTTGAATTTGACTGTTCTAGCCCCGCCCCTAATACCTCATGTTGATGAGGATCATGAAATTCACATTATTAACCGTCATGTCAGCAACAAATCACGCAAAAAGAACATTCACATACGTCTATTCAGTCATAATGAATAATGTTTTTGTCAATATCTCTTATATAGATTTAGTTAAATAGGCCCCACCCCTAGGCCCAAACCGTGAGACCAAGGGACATGAAATTTACAAATTTTATATAAAGGACCCATAGGTGTCAATAACTTTGCTCACAGTTTGTTTCCCATTACTTCCTATAGTAAGAAGACATTCAAAGTTAACCTTGAATTTGACTGTTTTGACTCCGCCCCAATGACCCTAGTTGGATGGAGACCATGCAGTTCACAAGTTTGATTCATCCTTAGGCACCAAAGCTGCAAACAACATTTCATTCCGATTGAACTAACGGTTTTTGAGAAGAAGTCGGAAATGTCAAATGTTTTCGACGCACGGCGGCGGACAAAAGGCGATCGCAAAAGGCCCCTTAAGACAAAGTCTCATGTGGCCTAAAAGTTATGCTTATATGACGTTATCTACTACGGTACAGTTGCACTTGATATGTCGTGCGAATGGCGTATCGTCACGGTTTAGCTCACTTCCTATGCTTTGCACGTGGCGCTCGAGATAAATGATTTAGCAAGACCCGAATATTGATAAAATGTACACTACCAATTTACATTTCGGAAACACCACATATAGATAGCAAGACGCTGCAATTGCCACAATTCAACGACTATGCGTCTAGAACAACAATTGCAACTAAGACCGGTGCAGTGCCGAATAACCAGAAGGAAACAGGATGGGCAGATACACAGACGGTGTTCACTGGTATGTTAGACATTTGATGTTTTTTTAGAACACATTTATTTTACTTTTCTTACTTGAAGACGACAAATTCAACCTTGCACTGTTCACCGTCGGCTTCGTGGCTGTATGTTAATTTGTTGTTTTTGTACATGTAGAGTGAACTTGGAATCTTCCTTCCTGTTGGCGTCGAATAACCTATAATGTGTTGGTTCATTCATTCATTCATTCATTCGTGACGTCGGATTGAAGTGCCGTAGACCACAAAAGGGTCCTATCTTGACTGCCAGACATAAATCTTCACGCGACCAATAAGTTAGAATTGGTAGGAGATATTCCTAGCGGCAGTGGGGAACAGTTGTGTTTTCGGATAAATCAAAATTAAATTCAAGTCACGGGACGGCCGTGCCCGCGTTTACAAAATTCGTTAGCACGCCGCTTGTTGTGTTGAATGGAAATGTTACTGCTCAACGACAATAATACATTAACACTGTTCTGAAGACAGTGCTCCTCCCTTTTTTGCGACATCAATTCCCTCCTGTGGACGTTACGTTTTTCAGCACGATAATGCCTCTGCACATAATATGACCCGTATAATTGCACAGTTCTTGGCGCCGAATAATGTAACTGTCATGGATTGGCCAGTTAAGTCCCTATTGAGCATGTCTTGGATGAGATTGATCGCAGATGTTATGCGAGCAACCCCCTCCACGTACAGTTCCTGAGTTGCATCAGGCTCTTCTACTGGAGTGGGCTTACATCACACAACACCGTGCAGCAACAAACATTCTCTCTATGAGGCGCAGATGTATCGCCCGTTTACGTACAAAGGGGTCCTACGGTATTAGTAGTGTGACTCAAGTAGTTTGACCATACGTTACTGATAGTGCTGTACGGTCATTAACAATATTTACACAAAACCTTTGCAATTGTAGTTATTATAGTAGCAATAGGGCCTAAAAGTAATAGTAGCAGAAGTAGTAGTAGTTATAGTAGAGGAGTAAGTAGAAGTAGCAGCAGCAGCAGCAGCAGCAGCAGCAGCAGTAGTAGTAGTTGTAGTAGAGTAGTAGAGTAGTAGAGTAGTAGTAGTAGTAGTAGTGGAGTAGTAGTAGTAATAGTATCAGTAGTAGTAAGTGTAGTAGTAGTAGTAGTAGTAGTAGTAGTAGTAGTAGTAACACTTAATACTTGAAGTAATAGCAGTGCAGAAGCATCAGTACACGTAGGTCTAATTTAATTTAAACTTATTTCTTCGATTGTGAAACAAGTTCTTACAACTTAGACAAATACTGCTCGAAGTCTTCCTGGGTAGAACCAGTACTATAAAGCAAACGGATCGAAACCACGACCTATTTGCAGTTTCTTTTCCGTGTTTCTCCCTCACCCAAATATGTATGTAATATGTAAGTTGGACTGCAAGTTCCTGTTTGATGTTTCTGTTCCGTGTTTCACCCGACCCTCAAATCTAATTATATGTAAAAAGGGCTGAACGTTTCCGCATTGGTAGTTTTGTTCCGTGTTTTCTTTTCACTTTGTCTATCAGAGATGACACCAAATGGTGGGTTTGGGTGCCTATCAACTGTTTATCAGAGTGATGTTCCTTAACAAAACAGAAATGAATATAAAAATATGTGCGACACCCCCCCCCCCCCCCCCCCCCCACACACACACATACACATTTTTGGGGTGGCAATTATAGTAATTGCAGTGTCCGTTCGTTCGTCCGTCCGTCCGATATTTCGTGTCCGGTCTGTAACTTTGTCATGCATAAATTATTTTATTAATACTTGCTACAAATCATCAACATAGCATGGTGACGTGTCGCGCGGAAAACCCAAAACCGTACCTCAAAGGTCAAGGTCAGCCTTTGAGTTTGTTTGGCAACACTTTGAGTCGATGAGAGATTTCGTGTTCGGCCTGTAACTTTGTCATGCATAGATGGAGTTTTATTTATAACAATTTAACTTTGATGACACTTTCGGTCTGTTTGAAATTTCGTGTCCGGTCTGTAACTTTGTCACCTATAGATAAATTTTAAAAACACTTGGCTCAATTCATTAGCATCACACGACGACGTGTCGCGCGTAAGACCCACTACCATACTCAAAGGTCAAGGTCACATTCCAAGTTTGAGTTTGTTTGACTTGACAACACTTTAAGTCCATGTGGAATTTCGTGTCCAACCTGTAACGTTGTCATGCACAGATGGATTTCATAAATACTTACTACAAACGATCAGCATAACATGACGACTTGTCGTGCGTGAACTCCAGACTCCTACTTTAAAGGTCAAGGTCACACGTTAACTTTGTTTGACAATACTTTTAGTCTGTATGAGATTTCGTGTCCGGGCTGTTGCTTTGTCATCTATAGATAAATTAAAAAAAAAAAAAACAATTCATCTGCATGACATGGTGACGTATTGCGTGTATGACCCGCACCTGTACATCAAAGGTCATGGTCACACTTTAAGTTTGTTTGACAACACTTCGAGAAGTTTGTTTGACAACACTTCGAGTCTGTGATTTGTCAACATGACATGACGACGTGTCGCGTGCAAGACCCAAAACATGACCTCAAAGGTCAGGTCACACTTTCAGTTTGTTTGATAATTCATATCTGGTCTGTAACTTTGTCTTATATGGAGGAATTTAAAATAATTTGACACAAGTGATCAACATGTCATGATGGTGTGTCACCTGTATTTAACTGTAGAAATACCCAGATCTTTACATCAGATGTCAAGGTCAAGGTTACACAGAGGTCAATGTCACACTTTAATGTACAAAAACATGAAATTGCGTGTCCAGTCTGAAACGTCAGTCCATTACTCTTGATATTCATAGATACATCCCTACCTATTATAAGATATATCATTATTTTCGCAGACCATTTGAGGGGCACTTATTAGTGACATTTCTTGTTTTTACATTAGTGATGAAGGAATGTTGTGACAAGCTTCACGTTTTGGATTAATGCTGTTTATATTAAACAAAACACTAAAAGTATTTAATAAAAAGAAAAACAAACATGCATTATTTTATTCTAAGTGCCCCCACGCGTAAATCCGGACTTGGATAAATGTAATTTTCTATTGGTGACGTAATAAGTATAGTGCGTTTAAACTGCGAGTAGCCGATCGCAATATTTATCTTGACATATTTGGACCATAACTAGTTGGAAATGTATATGTTCTAAATTCATTGATTACGGGACTACAGAGGATAGGAATTTGTATCACGACTAATTTTAAGCCAGGATCACGTTATACTGACTGCAAAAAAGTTTTATTTGAAACAAATAACGAATGCCTTTTACCTCTAAAAGGATCATCGTTTAAACTCCCCATGTGTGGTTTGACCATGCACACAAAACAAAATGTGCTCACGCGATTATGCATTGTTATATTTTCGCACATTTGGTAGGTGAGAAGATCGTCGAATATAAACAGTTCACTGCTGTGACTTGCTGTGACCTGTTTGGCGGGAAATACATTGCCCAATAAGAAACTGTCGTTGAGCCTATGCTTGATTTTGATTGGGTTCAGGTCACGTGACAGAACACCGAGGAGTACCGGGAATTACCGATAGATCGAAAAGCGCGCATTCTGTTTTGCGATTTCAAAGAGGACGGACGTTGTGGTTGGATATATTTTGGGCGGTACCGTGAGTTAAAGTGTTTTTTTGTTGTATTTTATGTACACATTTTAATGCATTTGTAGCGTTTCTTATTTAATTGATAACATTTTGCTTCTTTTTCCTCATTTTGTGTTTACATTTGTGAAACAGCTTGAATTTACAAACAGTCTCTTCCCGCGTGTTTGGCTGTCAACACAACCGTGTATATATCATTTAATTAAAAGAGATCATGGCTTCTTTATAGCTTCAACTACTTGGAATGACTTTGTGATAAATAAAAATCGGCGATTCCTGAATAAAACATTGAAATACCAGTTTGAGTTACTGTTTAGCAAATGCTAATGTGTAGGGCCTATGTGTGTGCTTGAGAAAATCGTGCTCCTGGGCAGAATCAGTACACATGTATGTGGATACAGTGTCTTGCTCAACATGGCTGTGACAGGGGATCGAACCAACAACCTAATGTATACAAATTTAATGTTATTGATGTATGTTCGATAATGTATCTTCTTTACATTTCACCAAACAGGCACTTGAAGTCGTCGCGGTTATTTGCTGGCTGAGTGGTTGTTTTTAGCAAGAAGTTTGTTGCTGACTGAGCAGTTGTTATGGCAACGGTTTGTTAACAATTCATTTGATAGTATTAAAGCTAAATAACCCTGTGGTAATCATATATTATGCCAATTTCTTAAACACTATACCATAGATCTTTATAATGTCTTAACTGCACATTACTTCCATTTTAAAATGATTTTCAACACGTCGCAAGACACTAGTATAATTTTTATGTGGCATTTTCAGTTTCATTGGTAGAAAAATATACTTGGAATAAATACGAGTAGAACCGCTGTCCTTCTGCAAGTAACTGACAAACTTTCTCACATAAAGTTTTTGGACCAAGCTTGGCTCGAACCTCAATGGAGAAAGAGAAAAGTGGCCATTACACAATAATGCTTTAGATTCATGTTGCTGTTTCCAATTGTAGGAGAATTAACAAAATATATTTTATGGCAAGTAACCTTATTTTTGGTAAATGGTTTTTGATTATTGCTAACACTCTATTTAGGTGGAATAACTCTGCCTCAAATGGTAAACTTTCTGTATTTTCTTCCTGTTGAAATGTTTAAGCAATTAATAAGATTGATTTATTTACGTTTAAATGCTACACTGCTATTATTTTGGTAAATTCTGTAGTTACAGGACATGTTGGTGGCAATTTGATTGTTTGGTTGATGGTGGTATGAAAGCTTGTGGTTTTACGGCATAGCAACTTGACATGTATAGTGGGCAGGTTCAAGATTTATTTGAGGATGACCAGTGCTTGTGAGTATTAAAAATTGTTATCATTACTTTGCCATTGCAGCAATAGTTCATAGTTCACTTCACATACAAGCCCAATAATGGTAGAAATCAGGGTAAAATTACAATTAAGATATTATTATGTTTCGTAGCGATTCTCATCATTAACCATAAACAAGTTTAAATTTAGTTTGAAGAAGTTATATTCATAATATGTCTAAAATAAATGTTTAAACATTATTGTTTTTTAAACAACAGCACTATGCAGAATTCAGTATCCAGATATTGTAAAATTTGATTGCCTTAATTAATATAGGTTACCATCAGGCAAGTATATGTTTGTAATTTCAACACATTGCAGGTTATATGTGGCATCTCGTTTTATTTTGTTAGTAAAAGACTTCAGAATGAATATGAGCAGACAAACCCATTGTCCCTCTGCAGCTAACCGACACATATTCTCATATAAAATTTTGTGGTGGACAACAGTGAAACATATAATTATAAATAATTATGTAAGTTAATTTGAAGTAAGGTTAATGTCTTATTGACACTTTCTGAAAATGTTATACCCAGTAATCTGTAATACCCGGTTTGAGATGCCATAGGATCGAATCTGGATTAACACTATCCACTGCACTACCAAATCACATTAAATGATTTTTGGTCTTTTCTGGAATATGTCATATTTCAATTTTTCATATATTTAATAATATTTTTATTGCTTTTTTTATTTACAATTATATAAATATTTGTAGAATGTCTGTTAATTTTTTATGGACAGGGCTTGAAGCCAGCACAGTGAGGAGCATGTTGGTACATAAAGTGGAGCATGTTGGTACCAGCATAGTGGTGTTGATGAGTCAATTACATATGCAGTAGAAGTTGGACAGTTCGAGTTTATAACAGATAAGTGTCACATATTACGACTCAAAACTTATCTAAATATTTAGGTTGAAATGTCAAGAAAACATCAGCTGGTAGAACAATTGCAGTTAACTTTAATTTTCAGCACATTACATGTTATACTATATGGCATCCAGTTTTATAGGTGGAGGGATACCTCAGTATGAATCTGAGTAGAACTGCAGTTCTTCTGCAAGTAACTAGAAAACTTACTCACCTAAAACAATTTGAACCATTCGTGTTCTTTCACAAGTAACTGGAAAAAAAATCTCAGCTTAAGTTTTTACATAAAGCTGGGCATATCCTTCCACAATTGACTGGACAATTTTCTTACTTACTTTTTGAACTTTTTAAAGGTTTTCACAAATAATCTAGAAGTAATTATGTTGTATTAGCAAAAAACTTCCTCAGCATCCCAGCACTTATTATACTGTCCCTGTAATAAGTGAAACATTTTTTACTTTGATTTTGAAACTCTTCAATATTAACAACAAATGAATAATTTTTAGTAATATTTGGCAGCACAAAAATTTAACAAAACTTACCTACTTTTGTAATGTACATGTAATTAATTGTTTGAAAGAATAGCTACTTTCTTATTTAAATTATATTACTTCAAATGACCATTATCTTTTTTAATTTATTAGCATTTTGTAATTTGCACACACCGCAGGTTATTTGTTTTGCATCTAGTTTTGCTAGAGAAAGACTTCAGAATGAATCTGAGTAGACCAGCTGTTCCTCCACAAGTAACTGGTATCTAGTTTTGCTAGAGAAAGACTTCAGAATGAATCTGAGTAGAACAGCTGTCCCTCCACAAGTAACTGGCATCTAGTTTTGCTAGAGAAAGACTTCAGAATAAATCTGAGTAAACCGACTGTCCCTCCACAAGTAACTGGCATCTAGTTTTGCTAGAGAAAGACTTCAGAATGAATCTGAGTAGTCTGTAAATAGACAATAGTGAAATGTGTAAATAGAAATAATGGAAAAAAAGTAGTTTCTAAAAAGGGTTGGCTTTAATTATTAATATCTTGCTCCTAAATGTCATGCCCATCAAACAGTGTTTGATGTTGTTTATGAGATGCAATATGATCGAGTCTGGGATGGAACCAGCAGCATCTGGCATTAATAGCCAACACTCGACACCTCATTAAATGATTATTGTTGTCTATTCTGATACACATTATATAATGGTTTATTCTATATTTGGTTGTGTGTGTTTTTTTGGCGATTATATAAACATTTTTATTTTCTAAAGCCCAGGCTGGTAGCCAGTTTTTGGTGATGCATGTTGGTACCAAGGACGGAGCATGTTGGTTTTGACAGTTTGACAAGATGAAGTCATTGATGTGTGCAGTAGAAGTTGTACAGATCAAGTGGATTACAGATAAGTGTCCCATGTTATGAATAAAAAACTTATCTTAAGGTTGAAAAGTAAACAAAAGAAGCATCAACTGGTTGGATAATTGCGTTTATCGCTCATTTTCAACATATAACAGGTTATATTATATGGACTCCAGGTTTATAGGTGGCGGAGGACCTCAGAATGAATCAAACTCATCACCCCCGGATCCAGTACTCCACAAGTAACTGATAACTTTCACACTTGCACCGGTGATAAGTGACTAATGATAATGAGATGCGAGGTTGTATAGTAATTATCACAGAGACTGTGGCCAGACAGGATTCAAACTAGTTACCCCTGGATTGAGTCATAGAATTATTTATAGAATAAGTACCAACTTGTTAAATTATATTATCTATATGATTAGTTTTGTTTTTGTAGTTATGTCCCTTGAACTTTGTATAAATGCTTTCTCTGAAATTTTAAGTTAAAGAGGTTTAATTGATCTTTAAATTTTATCTACTTTTGATCTTGTTAGATTTTATTTAAATTTTCATTAATAATTTGATGCATTTAAACCTGGAAATTGACCTTGCACACCTCCAGCAATGCCATTGCTTTTTCTAAATCAAAATTTTAAACAAAAAACTAAAATGCTTCATTTTTTGAAATTAAACAAATTAAGATTTATTTTCCATTTTACATTATGTATGCAGTATGCAAGTATTATAAATGGTTAAGGGTTCAGTGGATACATAAATAAAATAAAAATAAAAACAGATATAATTAAAAAATTAGTTAAAATTAATTCAGTCTAAGATTGCTTAAAATAAATTATTTCAAAATATAATAGGGTTAAATAAAACATTTAATTCAGTTACCATAAAAACACATATAATATAGACATATAAAATAATATTAACGTTTAGGTAAAAATACACATTTAATTTTAAATAAATAAAACAAAAAAATCAGATTATGGTTAAACACATATGATAGAAATAAATGAGACAATAAAAACAATAATTTCATTAAGGTTAAGACACATATTAACACATATAATTAGGATAAATAAGTAATACTTTCATAAACGTAAAAAACCCATATTATTATGATAAATAAATCAATACATCCAATAAGTTAATACACATATAATAAGGATAAAGAAAACAATACATTCATTAAGGTAAAACTTGTATAATAGGAATGAAGAAAACAATAAATTCATTTAGGTAAAACCTGTATAATAGGGATAAAGAAAACCTTCAGGTAAAACTCATATAATAGGATAAAAACAACACAATAAATTCATTAAGGTAAAAAAACAACAATATTGTTAAATAAAACACATTTAAGATAACCACACAGATAAATAGGGTCAGGTAAACAATAATTCTATTAAAGTAAGAACACGAATAAATAGGGTAAGGTAAACAATACATTCATTAAAGTAAGAACAGACATAATAAATAAGGTAAGGTAAACAATAAATTCATTAAAGTAAAAACACAGATAAATAGGGTCAGGTAAACAATAAATTCATTAAAGTAAAAACAGATAAATAGGGTTAGGTATCAATGCATTCATTAAAGTAAGAACAGACATAATAAATAAGGTAAGGTAAAAAATAAATTTATTAAGTAAAAACACAGATAAATAGGGTTAGGTAACAATACATTCATTAAAGTAGAAACACGCATAATAAATAAGGTAAGGTAAACAATAAATTCATTAAAGTAAAAACAGATAAATAAGGTAAGGAAAACAATACATTCATTAAAGTAAGAACACACATAATAAATAAAGTAAGGTAAACAATAAGTTCATTAAAAAAACCCAGATAAATAGGGTCAGGTAACAATACATTCATTAAGTAAGAACATGCATAATAAATTAGGTAAGGTAAACAATAAATTCATTAAAGTAAAAACACAGATATATAAAGTCAGGTAAACAATAAATTCATTAAGTAAAAACACAGATAAATAGGGTAATGTAAACAATACATTCATTAAAGTAAGAACAGACATAATAGATAAGGTAAGGTAAACAATAAATTCAT
Source organism: Panopea generosa (assembly GCA_029582155.1). Classification (NCBI taxonomy): domain Eukaryota; kingdom Metazoa; phylum Mollusca; class Bivalvia; order Adapedonta; family Hiatellidae; genus Panopea; species Panopea generosa. The sequence goes on along the minus strand of CM055902.1, from coordinate 40,284,785 downwards.
TAAAGTAAAAACACAGATAAATAGGGTAAGGTAAACAATAAATTCATTAAGTGAAAACAGATAAATAGGGTTAAATAATAATACATTCTTTAAAGTAAGAACAGACATAATAAATAAGGTTTGGTAAACAATAAATTCATTAAAGTAAAAATACAGATAAATAGGGTAAGGTAAACAATTAATTCATTTAGTGAAAACACAGATAAATAGGGTAAGGTAAACAATAAATTCATTAAAGTAAAAACAGATAAATAGGGTTAAATAATAATACATTCTTTAAAGTAAGAACAGACATAATAAATAAGGTTCGGTAAACAATAAATTCATTAAAGTAAAAACACAGATAAATAGGGTCAGGTAAACAATAAATTCATTAAAGTAAAAACAGATAAATAGGGTTAGGTAACAATACATTCATTAAAGTAAGAACACGCATAATAAATAAGGTAAGTTAAACAATAAATTCATTAAAGTAAAAACAGATAAATAGGGTCAGGTAAACAATACATTCATTAAAGTAAGAACACACATAATAAATAAGGTAAGGTTAACAATAAATTAATTCTAAAGTAAAAACACAGATAAATAGGGTCAGATAACAATACATTCATTAAAGTAAGAACACACATAATAAATAAGGTAAGGTAAACAATACATTCGTTAAAGTAAGAACACACATAATAAATAAGGTAAGGTAAACAATAAATTCATTAAAGTAAAAACAGATAAATAGGGTTAGATAACAATACATTCATTAAGTAAGAACACGCATAATAAATTAGGTAAGGTAAACAATAAATTCATTAGAGTAAAAACACAGATAAATAGGGTCAGATAACAATACATTCATTAAAGTAAGAACACACATAATAAATAAGGTAAGGTAAACAATACATTCATTAAAGTAAGAACACACATAATAAATAAGGTAAGGTAAACAATAAATTCATTAAAGTAAAAACAGATAAATAGGGTTAGATAACAATACATTCATTAAGTAAGAACACGCATAATAAATTAGGTAAGGTAAACAATAAATTCATTAAGTAAAAACACAGATAAATAGGGTCAGGTAAACTATAAATTCATAAAGTAAAAACACAGATAAATAGGGTCAGTTAAACAATACATTCATTAAGTAATAACACAGATAAATAGGGACAGGTAAACAATAAATTCATTAAGTAAAAACAGATAAATAAGGTTAGGTAACAATACATTCATTAAAGTAAAAACATAGATAAATAGGGTCAGGTAAACATTAAATTCATTAAGTAAAAACACAGGTAAACAGGGTCAGGTAAACAATAAATTCATTCAGTAAAAACACAGATAAATTAGGTAAGGTAAACAATAAATTCATTAGTAAAAATACAGATAAATAGGGTCAGGTAAACAATAAATTCATTAAGTAAAAACACAGATAAATAAGGTTAGTTAAACAATAAATTCATTAAGTAAAAAACACAGATTAATAAGGTAAGGTAAACAATAAATTCATGAAGAAAAAACAGATAAATACATGTAAGGGCAGGTAAACAATGAATTCAATAAGTAAAAACAAAGATAAATAAGGTTAAGGTAAACAATAAATTAAGTAAAAACACAGATAAATAGGGTCAGGTAAACAATAAATTCATTAAGTAAAAACAGATAAATAAGGTTAGGTAACAATACATTCATTAAAGTAAAAACATAGATAAATAGGGTCAGGTAAACATTAAATTCATTAAGTAAAAACACAGGTAAACAGGGTCAGGTAAACAATAAATTCATTCAATTAAAAACACAGATAAATTAGGTAAGGTAAACAATAAATTCATTAGTAAAAATACAGATAAATAGGGTCAGGTAAACAATAAATTCATTAAGTAAAAACACAGATAAATAAGGTTAGTTAAACAATAAATTCATTAAGTAAAAACACAGATTAATAAGGTAAGGTAAACAATAAATTCATTAAAGTAAAAACACAGATAAATAGGGTCAGGTAAACAATAAATTTATTATGTAAAAACGCAGATAAATAGGGTCAGGTAAACAATAAATTCAATAAGTAAAAACGCAGATAAATAAGGTTAGGTTAACAATAAATTCATTAAGTAAAAACAGATAAATAAGGTAAGGTAAACAATAAATTCATGAAGAAAAAACAGATAAATAAAGTCAGGTTAACAATGAATTCATTAAGTAAAAACACAGATAAATAGGGTCAGTTAAACAATAAATTCATTAAGTAAAAACACAGATAAATAGGGTCAGGTAAACATTAAATTCATTAAGTAAAAACACAGGTAAACAGGGTCAGGTAAACAATAAATTCATTCAGTAAAAACACAGATAAATTAGGTAAGGTAAACAATAAATTCATTAGTAAAAATACAGATAAATAGGGTCAGGTAAACAATAAATTCATTAAGTAAAAACACAGATAAATAAGGTTAGGTAAACAATAAATTCATTAAGTAAAAACAAAGATAAATAGGGTCAGGTATACAATAAATTCATTTAGTAAAAACACAGATAAATTAGGGCAGGTAAACAATGAATTCATTAAGTAAAAACACAGATAAATAGGGTCAGGTAATCAATAAATTCATTAAGTAAAAACACAGATAAATAAGGGCAGGTAAACAATAAATTCATAAAGTAAAAACACCGATAAACAGGGTCTGGTAAACAATAAATTCATTAAGTAAAAACACCGATAAATAGGTCAGGTAAACAATAAATTCATGAAGTAAAAACACCGATAAATAGAGACAGGTAAACAATTAATTCCTGAAGTAAACACGCATAATAAATAAGGTAAGGTAAACAATAAATTCATTAAGTAAAAACACAGATAAATATGGTCAGTTAAACAATAAATTCATTTAAAGTAAGAACAGACATATATTGTAAACTAAAACAATAAATCAAGGCCAAAGACTCACCTACAATTAATTACTCATTTAAGGTAAAGAAACAAAACAATCATTCAGAGTAAAATTGATAAAAATATATTTATGTAGTAGTGTTAAATAAAACTTAATACTTTCATTTAAGGTAAACAAATAAAAATTCATTTGATCTCAATTAAAATATGATGGTATAATCACTATTATAATCAATATATTACTGTTGTTACTATTATTGATATTATCATCAGTGTTATGTTTAGTATTATCATTATCATTATTATTATTATTAGAAGTAGTAGCTGTATCAATATTAGTATCATAAGTAGCAGCAGTAGATGTAGTAATGATAGAAGTGGGAGTAGCAGTAGTAACAGTAGTAGCCAAAGCACGAGCAGTAGTAGTATCAGAAGTAATATCAATAGCGACAGTAGATGCAGTAGTAATAGTAGTAGCAGTAGTGTCCCTGTTTACAATTGAAAAGGCTTGTTTTTTTGGTTAAAATATAATGTTTTGGGGTAGTCGCTTCCGGTCCGCAGAAATCTTATAAAAGACGTCTAAGAATCCTCTCTCACTTAACCTACATTAACTAACATGTTTGATCTCACAATTTTAACACAGAACTAATCTATTAACATAATGAGAGGGTTTGAAGAAGCCTTTATAAGACAAATTCATTTGAGATACATAAACAAACCTTTTCATTAAAATAATAAAAGCTTATTCATAATAATCAATAGGGTCATTTAAAAGTATTTATATTAGTATTTTAGTAGTAATCAAGTATTAGTAACTAATGTGTATAGGTCAAGTGTTTAAAAATGATAAACTTATTGTAAATATTATTGATAAGTAGTGTTAATGTTAATAATTAGTAGTGTAACTATGTTTAATTATGTAGTTATGTTAATATTAATAATTGGTAGTGTAAATATTAGTATAAATAATAAGTAATGGAACTATTGGTAAAGAGTAGTTTAAATAGTTATAATTACATCTTATTTGTAGTAGTGATATAAAATAGTATTTTTTTAGTATCAGCAACTTTATATTATAGAAATAACACAATATGTATATATTTACTTATCATCTATGCATACTTCTTAAAAATCATTTTGAACTATCAAATATGAAATAATACAAATAATATATGCACATTTACAATAATCACATATGAAACGATATTAAGATATAAAATCCTTTACAGTACTTATTAATATAATAAAAATAAAGATATACGGGGCTCTGTAACTTTACCAGTCAGAAATAAAATAACTATACATGATAAAATCATTTAGATCACAAAACAATTTTATAAATAAGTCTTTAAATCATACAGAAAGTATAAATAAATTCATGAATATGTAAATACACATTATATAATCACTAAAAATGCACAAGTAAATAATTTAAGTAAGCAAATATCATTACTTACTGCTTATAACATAACAAACTGGACACAGCAAACATAAAACTGCAGTAAAACAAGTCAGTAAAGTTATTAAGAGATATGCACAAAAACTGCTCTATTTAAGCCTGTATTGTATGCTTGCCTATATTAACATCTCAAAATAAAACTAAATCTGATAAAATACCTTGTAAATATCTCAAAGTGAATATAAGTAACTGAAACTCTTATTAAACTATCTCAAAATAAATATAAGTTAAAGTAAATCTTGGAAAATCTGTTGTAAATAAAATAATCTTGCATAAATACAAATATCTAAAAAAGAATACAAGTAAAAGTAAATTTCATTAAATATCAGTACCTAAAAATGAATTCAAGTAAAAGTAAATCTTACAAAATTTTGGATTAATACAAGTATCTAAATATGAATTCAAGTAAAAGTAAATCTTATAAAATTTTGGATTAATACAAGTATCTAAATATGAATGCAAGTAAAAGAAATCTTGTAAAATCTATCATTATTGTAAATATAAAAAAAAATGCAAGTAAAAGCATATGTTATAAAATCTCTCATTAGTATAAATATCAAAAAAAAGGAATACAGGTAAAAAGAAAAGACCTGCAGGGTTAAATAAAACACAAAAAACTCATTAAACTAATCGCACAAATTAAATAGGGTTTAAAGTAAGAACAGAAACATAAGGTAAACTAAAACAATAATTTCAAAGAAAATCACCTCACCTACAATCAATTACTGTATAAAAATACATTCATTTAAGTGAAAGAAAGCCCAAAACAATAATTCAGGGTGAAAATAATATAAAAAACCATAGAGTTAATTTAAACTTAATAAATTCACTTACGGTAAACAAATACAAGTAAAAATTCATTTGATCTTGATCAAACTATCATGGTATCAATCATTATTATAATTAATTTATATATGACTGTTATTGTTGTTATAATCATTAGTGTTGTAATTAGTTTTATCATTATAATTATTATTATTATCATTAGTAGCAGTAGCAGTAGAATAGTAGTAGCATCAGAGGTAAGAACAGCAGCAGTAGCTGCAGTAGTAATAGGAGAAGTAATATCAGTAGTAGTAGCAGTAGCAACACCAGTAGCTATACCAGTAGTAGTATCCGAAGCAGTAGCAACAGAAGCAGTAGATGTAGTTATAATAGCTGAAGCAGAGCAATGATGGTAAGAAGCAGCAGTATTAATAATAGCAGAAGTAGTACCAGAAGCAGCAGCAGATGCAGCAGCAGCAGTAGATACAGAGACATTAGCAATAGAAGTAGCAACATCAGTAGCCATAGTAGTAGTAGCAGAAGTGTCCATGTTTTCAATTCAAAAGGCTTAATATTTCTTTTTGGATATAATGTTTTTGGGTAGTCACTTCAGATCTGAAGTAAATTTTATAAAAGTCTTCTAAGAATCCTCTCTCACTTAACCTACATTAACTAACATATTTGATCTCACCATTTTAACACATAACTAATCTATTAACATAATGAGAGGGTTTGAAGAAGCCTTTATAAGACAAATTCATCGGAGATACATAAACAAACTTTTAATTAAAATAATAAAATCCTATTCATATTAATCAATAGGGTCATTTAAAAGTATTTATATTAGTATTTTAGCCATAATTAAGTATTAGTAACTAATGTATATAAGCCAAGTGTTTAAATTTTAACTTATTAGTAATTAGAAGTGTAAATGTTAGTAATTAGTAGTGTAAATATAATTAATTAGTAATGAACATGTTAGTAATAAGTAGTGTAAATATAATTAATTAGTAATGTAAATGTTTTTAATTAGTAGTGTAACTATGTTTAATTATGTAATTATGTTAATATTAGTAATTAATAGTGTAAATATTAGTATAAATAATGAGTAATGGAACTATTGGTAAAGAGTAGTGATAATAGTTATAATTACATCTTATTTGCAGTACTGAGTATAAAATAGTATTTCTAAAAGTATCAGCAATTTTATATTATAGAAATTACACAATATATAATCACAAAAAATGCACAAGTAAATAACTTAAGTAAGCAAATATCATTACTTACTGCCTATAACATAACAAACTGGAGACAGCATACACAAAACTGCATTTAAACAAGTCAAAAAAATGCAAGTAAAAGCAAATGTAGTGTAAGTTTAAGTAATTAGAAGTGTAAATAGCAGTGGGAAGTAGTGGACTAGTATTTAGTATAGATAAATATTTCTAAAAGTATCAATATTATGTTTTATAGAAATATTCACTGCACACTATTTACTTTATTAATATATATATATATATATGTGTATATGACCATGAATAATAAAATTTGGATTTTTTCTTTCAATCCGTATCACACAAATGATAAATAGTACTATTCAAAACTATGCTTATAATAAAAACCATTCAAGTAACCATAATTAATTAAATGAATACATTACCAACACAACAGAATGATATAAAACTAATCATTAATTCACATACAGCCTTAAAATCATTTTAAAATATCAAATATTTAATAATACCCATATAAGCAGTGCACATTTACAATAATCAAATATGAAACAATATTAAGACATAAAATCCTTTAAAACATATTTATTGATGCAAAACCAAAACACACTGCCGAGTAACTTAAAATATCAGAAATAAAATAACTATGCATGATACAATCATTTAAAACACATTACATAGTAAAAGTAAATATATAAAATCACTGGTTAATATAAGTTTCTCAAAATAAATACAAGTAAAATGAAATCTCAAGAATCTCTTGTAAATATCAATATCTCAAAATGGACACAAGTAAAAGTAAATATTTTAAAATACCTTGTAAATAGTATCTCAAAATGAACACAAGTAAATTTGTATAAGAAAATATCATACCATATTCTCTAATTAATATAAAATTCTCTTAAAATGAATACAAGTAAAACTTCTTATCAAAAAAAAATCTAACATGAGTATAAATATCTCAAGATAAATAAATGTAAAAGTAAATCTTATAAAATCCTTCTTTATATAAGTAAATCAAATTGAAGACAAGTAAACTTGTAAATCTCATACAATCTCTCATAAATAAGAGTCTCTTAAAATGAATACAAGTAAAAGTAAATCTCATAAAATCTCTCATTAATTAAAGTCTCTTAAAATGAATACAAGTAAAAGTAAATCTCATAAAATCTCTCATAAATAAGAGTCTCTTAAAATCAATACAAGTAAAAGTAAATCTCATAAAATCTCTCATTAATTAAAGTCTCTTAAAATGAATACAAGTAAAAGTAAATCTCATAAAATCTCTCATAAATAAGAGTCTCTTAAAATCAATACAAGTAAAAGTAAATCTCATAAAATCTCTCATTAATTAAAGTCTCTTAAAATGAATACAAATAAAAGTAAATCTTAAAAAATCTCTGGTCATATTATAATCTACATGTATAAATGAAGGCAAGTAAAAATAAATCTAATAAAATCTCTGGTTAATATAAATATCTAAAAAAAAAAAAAGTAAAAGCAAATCTTACAAAATCTCTGTTTAATATAAGTCTCTTAAAATGAATACAAGTAAAAGTAAATCTCATAAAATCTCTCATTAATTAAAGTCTCTTAAAATCAATACAAGTAAAAGTAAATCTTATAAAATCTCTGGTTAATATAAATCTCTTAAAATGAATACAAGTAAAAGCAAATCTCATAACATCTCTCATTAATTAAAGTCTCTTAAAATCAATACAAGTAAAAGTAAATCTCATAAAATCTCTCATTAATTAAAGTCTCTTAAAATCAATACAAGTAAAAGCAAATCTCATAAAATCTCTGGTTAATAAAAGTATCTGAAATTTGAAGACAAATAAACTTGTACAAGTAAATCTCATAAAATCTCTCATTAATTAAAGTCTCTTAAAATCAATACAAGTCTCATAAAATCTCTCATTAATTAAAGTCTCTTAAAATGAATACAAGTAAAAGCAAAATTAAAGTCTCTTAAAATGAATACAAGTAAAAACAAATCTCACAAAATCTCTCATTAATTAAAGTCTCTTAAAATCAATACAAGTAAAAGTAAATCTCATAAAATCTCTCATTAATTAAAGTCTCTTAAAATGAATACAAGTAAAAGCAAAATTAAAGTCTCTTAAAATGAATACAAGTAAAAACAAATCTCATAAAATCTCTCATTAATTAAAGTCTCTTAAAATCAATACAAGTAAAAGTAAATCTCATAAAATCTCTCATTAATTAAAGTCTCTTAAAATGAATACAAGTAAAAGCAAAATTAAAGTCTCTTAAAATGAATACAAGTAAAAACAAATCTCATAAAATCTCTCATTAATTAAAGTCTCTTAAAATCAATACAAGTCTCATAAAATCTCTCATTTATTAAAGTCTCTTAAAATGAATACAAATAAAAGTAAATCTTAAAAAATCTCTGGTCATATAATAATCTACATGTATAAATGAAGGCAAGTAAAAATAAATCTAATAAAATCTCTGGTTAATATAAATATCTAAAAAAAAAAAAAGTAAAAGCAAATCTTACAAAATCTCTGTTTAATATAAGTCTTTTAAAATCAATACAAGTAAAAGTAAATCTCATAAAATCTCTCATTAATTAAAGTCTCTTAAAATGAATACAAGTAAAAGCAAAATTAAAGTCTCTTAAAATGAATACAAGTAAAAACAAATCTCATAAAATCTCTCATTAATTAAAGTCTCTTAAAATCAATACAAGTAAAAGTAAATCTTATAAAATCTATGGTTAATATAAATCTTTTAAAATGAATATAAGTAAAAGCAAATCTCATAAAATCTCTCATTAATTAGTCTCTTAAAATCAATACAAGTAAAAGTAAATCTCATAAAATCTCTCATTAATAAAAGTCTCTTAAAATGAATACAAGTAAAAGCAAAATTAAAGTCTCTTAAAATGAATACAAGTAAAAACAAATCTCATAAAATCTCTCATTAATTAAAGTCTCTTAAAATCAATACAAGTAAAAGTAAATCTCATAAAATCTCTCATTAATTAAAGTCTCTTAAAATGAATACAAGTAAAAGCAAAATTAAAGTCTCTTAAAATGAATACAAGTAAAAACAAATCTCATAAAATCTCTCATTAATTAAAGTCTCTTAAAATCAATACAAGTAAAAGTAAATCTCATAAAATCTCTCATTAATTAAAGTCTCTTAAAATGGAACAAGTAAAAGCAAAATTAAAGTCTCTTAAAATGAATACAAGTAAAAACAATACTCATAAAATCTCTCATTAATTAAAGTCTCTTAAAATCAATACAAGTAAAAGTAAATCTCATAAAATCTCTCATTAATTAAAGTCTCTTAAAATCAATACAAGTAAAAGCAAAATTAAAGTCTCTTAAATGAATACAAGTAAAAACAAATCTCATAAAATCTGTCATTAATTAAAGTCTCTTAAAATGAATACAAGTAAAGGTAAATCTTAAAAAATCTCTGGTCATATAATAATCTACATGTATAAATGAAGGCAAATAAAAATAAATCTCATAAAATCTCTGGTAAGATAAATACCTAAAAATAAACAAAAGTAAAAGCAAATCTTATAAAATCTCTGGTTAAGATAAATCTCATAAAATCTCTGGTTAAGATAAATACCTAAAAATAAACAAAAGTAAAAGCAAATCTTATAAAATCTCTGGTTAATATAAGTACCTAAAACTTGAAGACAAGTAAATATAAATTGTATAAAATCTCTGGTTAATATAATTATCTCAAAATGTATACAAGTAAAAACAAATACTATAAAACCTGTCAAAGCTCTTGTTAGTATAAATATATCAAAATGAAGATGAATAAAAGTAATTCTTTTCAAATCTCTTTGAGAGCATAAATATATTTCAAAATGGATGAAATTTAAAGTACCGGTACATCTCATTAAAAAACATCTGATAAAAGTACAATAAGCAATTTTAATAAAATTATATATAGAAATATCAAAACCAATATTCATTTTTATATGCATATTGCATTTACATTTTCTTTTTATTAAAATGGCATTGCTAAACACTTACAACAAATATTAGGCTTTTTATGAACCTATCTTTCGGCCTGCTTAAATATAAATACGTTGTACAAGGGGCAGTTGTGTATAAAAAAACAACTGCGTCTTGTAAATGTACATGGCCTTTGAACATATACTTTGTATATGTGATATAAATGCACAGACGTATCCCCCTTCATCTGTACATAGTTCCGATAATTACTCTGCACTGTTTTTCTTATATAAAGTTAAAAAGTATTGATACAAAGTAATTATTTGTAAAAGAGATAAAAATACAATATATAAAAATTAAAAGGGGAAAAAAATTGGAACTATGTATCTCTCCCTTAACAATTGCCAACATACATGCACATATATAAACACTAACGCACACAAACACAAGTGTCTATAAGAGGGTCTTGGCTAATTTCCAGTGACAAGTAAATACATCAAACATTCAATTTTTTTTCTTTAAATAATATGAAAACAAACATTATTCCAAGGGACATAACTGCCTTGTTGTAAGTATGTCAAATATTTCTGCATGATCCTATTATATAGTTCAGTGATGTATTTCAGATGTATTTGTACGTTGTCATGGTGATGGTTAAACAACACCTGCTGCAGAGTTCACAATGTCATGACTTTTGAAGGGTGCTTCATCTGATTTCAGGTAAATGTTTGTTTGAATATTTAGTGTCTTATTTATGCCACCAAGGGTTAACAAATAATTAGTTAACCTACCCGCTCTTTCCTAGGATCCTGAAAGGTTAAACAGTACTCGAAAACACCTATCTGGATAAGTAACTGATAACTTTCCCACTTGAATCAGAGATGAGAAACAAATGACAATGAGACACAATGTTGTATATCAATCATCGCAGAGACTGTGACTGGGAGGGAATTCAAACTCATGACCCCTAGATTGATTGATAGTCTATTCAAACAAACTACTGACTGAGCTAATTGGGCCTGGCTTAGGTAAATATGTTGAAAGTGCCATTATTAAATTTTTCACATTTAGATAAGAAATAAGTTCAATCATTTCTGTCACCACCGTATACATGTTTTGATAAGGTTAAACGCTTTTTCAAAACCCATACAATTTACATATGGCACCCAGTTTTATTGGTGGAGTGAGACCTCTGACCAATATCATGAATATGTAAAACCTCTGCCCTGCAATTAGTACCTGGCAAACGTTCTCGTGCACAGAACAGTTTTGACCTGGATTTGAACACATGACCTGAGCATTGAGAGGTAATATCTTGAAACAGTGCCTTAGATTACTTGGTCATGGATGACTCCCGAAAAAATAAAATGTAACAAGAATACTTTTAAACAAGATCTTCATTAAGTGCCTCATTAATATATTATCGTTTTTTCATGATAATTTGCAGTTTGATACACACATGTTTAACTGAAAGTTAGTGTATCATAATAAAGTTCTTATCTATGTTGTAATAGAATTTTTATGCTCTCGCCATTCAAAGAATGGTTAAGGTTATGTGTTGCCCCTGTCAGTCCATCCATTCGTCCATCTGCTTGTGCATGCAAGCGTCAGTCCACCTAATTAAATTCTGATTTGAGTAACATTTGATTTGTAGCCGTATAATTATAAAATACAGGTCAAGTTAATATTTGTAAATGTCAATCAAATTTTAAAGGAGTTATGGCCCTTTTTCCTTAAATATTGGTAAAATTTACTAATATATGGTGGTATGGCGGGTGGGGAGATCATATGGATACATTTCTAGTTTAAACTTGTTTTAAAAATGGCAATTTTACTCATGTTCATAGAATATGTTACTCCTAAAATCTGTAAACCTATAACTTTTACTATATGTTCTATATAAATATACTATATAAAATTGATGTACAATTAATATTTTCTTGAGCACATTTCAAATTTTATCAGGGTTATTTGCCTTTTACTTTAATAGAAAATACGTTATTGGTCTGTATACATAATAGCGAACTTACAATTTACATTTGTATCAAATAAATATATAATTTTTTGAAATATTTTGAAGGTAAAATTTATCCAGTTTCCATTTGTCCCTTTAATGTAGCATATCAATAGTAAGAATTGATATGTCCCTTTAATGTATCATATCACAAGTCAGTATTTAGATGTCTCTTTAATGCACCATTTTACAAGTCAGTATTCAGATGTCCCTTTAATGTACCATATCCTGGGTCAGTATTCAGATGTTCCTTTAATATACCATATCATGGGTCAGTATTCAGATGAACCTTCAATGTACCATATCACTAGTCAGTGTTGAAATATACCATATCACAAGTCAGTATTGAGATGTCCCTTTAATGTACCATGTCACAAACCTGATTCAGATGTCCTTTTAATGAACTTTATCACGAGTCAGTATTCAAATGTCCCTTTAATGTACCTTATCACAAGTCAGTATTCAGATGTCCCTTTAATGTACCTTATCACAGGTCGGTATTCAGATGACCCTTTAATGTACCATATCACAATTCTTATTCAGACGTCCCTTTAATGTACCTTATCATGAGCTGGTATTCAGATGTCCCTTTAATATATCACAAGTCAGTATTCAGATGTTAATTTTCTGTTTAAACCTAATAAGCCATCAATGATTCTTTTGCTTGAATGCCAAACACGTTTGATAAATATTTTAATCCCTCCTTATAATATTATTACTGTCTCTTTTAAGGCATCATTTTATACACTTTTAATCACCCCATAGATGATTCCATCACAGCATAAGAATTTTATCACAGTCCTTGGTTGAGATGGAACTATATAACCCTGGTAAAAATGCTGACCTATATCCTTACCTGGTGTTCAAGAACAAATATTTCAAATATACTAAAAGTTCAAATACTATAAATAAGGCGCATTCAGAACTAATGTACTGGATATAACTAGTGTTAATCCCCTAGATAACATCTGTTTTGCAGGAAAGTAACTGGGATTATTGTATATTTCAGGTTCAGATGGTCAGCTTGGGTTAAAAGACATCAACACACGGCAAGAAATAGAAGTGGGGAACAACACAGATGTATTAGACTAATCCTCAAATTGTTAAAGTGCTTCCACTATGTACATCTACCTTCCACACTACAGTGTTAAATGAAACCAAAAATGATATTTTTTAATTGTTTCAAACCTATGTATCCAAATGGGCTTGATTAAAATTATTTTTATGGCAAACCCTTTCAGAGGAAATCTCGAAAAATCTTGTTCGTAATTACTATAATTTTCTTGCTGTAAAACTATATAAATTCACATCCCTGATTGAGTACCTATAATTGCCTTTCCTGTAGTCAATAATATTCTGACAACCATTCTTAAATAAACAACAAAAATTGGACTAGTAGACTGTAGTGTAAGCACTTACTGATACATGTATATGCACTTTTTATTATTCGTAATGTAAGAAGGGTGTATGGAGTAAAATCCAGTTTTCATTAGATTCCAAGAATGCATTTTCATTGATTAATTGTACTGCTACAATAAATGAAATTATTTTTGATAAAAAGGATAAATCTACTACCAACTATATATACAATGCCACACATTGGGTGATTTTTGGCATGCCAAATGAGTGGTGACACGAATATGCCCAAAATGTTTGTTGCTTATTACCGTAAAGTTAGTATATTACCGATGGATTATATAAATGTGATTTTGTAGTTTAATTTTGTAATATTTTTGGTAACACAAATTCAAAGCAGTTTACCAGTATTTATTAAACATGGTTTTATTAGACTCGTAAAAACAAGCATTCAACAGGTAATGTACTGAAAATTACCAGTTGAAATTTTTGATAATCATTTAAACAAATTTTATTTTCACAAGTCCCTGTAAACAAACTATAGTCTAGTTTAAACATTGGTTTAATTTTTCAAAACTTCCAAAAAGATTGTAGAATATTTTTGATAATTACCACTAAAACACCAGAGTAGTTATTTGATTTATTTCACAAGTTATAGAAGTCATTAATTTTTTTAGCTCTACTGGCCAAAGACCAGTGGCGATAAGTTGTTTGTAGGGAAATATCAATTAAATATCATTCATGGACACTGTAACTTTCATTAGTCTTCGAATGTGCGTATCACGAAAATCAATGAAGATACATGTAAGGAAACTGTATGAAAACAGTATTTTTTGTTAATCATGTGAAACAATATGTGATTTAAAGGGACACAGCAATTTTATAAAATTTTCTTTAACATTATTTTTTAATTATAAACATGATAATCATAATTTTTATTATGCAAGTTCTCTACAAACAATGCTACTGGTAAATGTATTTTACTTCCATCACTTTCTCTTGTTAGTATGATCATTATATACAATAAAATAATAATCTTTAGATTATTTTACTCATATTTCAAAACAAGTGTGATACCAAGTTTGATAAAAACTGATAATAATTTCTTAAATACAAGATTAAGTTATACTTTTAATGCAGACAAAGATTTCAATATGGTTATACATGTATGTTCGTAAGTGTAAAATTTTATCATTGCGGTGTGTCCCTTTAAAAATGCCAAATTGTCTTTGCCTCAAATTGGGTACAAATAAAATTGAAATCAAATTATATAAAAATATTACAAAATTTTTGCCTAGATCATTGTCAAATTTATCATAGAAAATTTCATTGTAAATTTGATATATATATATATCTGGGATGACACTGATGTACTGCTACTGATGTTGTGGCGCCGAAACAACAGTTGCCGTACTATGATGTCATTTTTTTTATTATTTTCACAAATGGTGCAAATTATATCATGATGAAATTTTCAGTGACAGATGAATAAAAGAAATATATTCTTGAAATATCTAAAGTGATTTTTAAGTTTTAAGTATACAGGTAGATTCTATATACATTAAAACAAATTTGAATATTTTCAAATTAAATAAAAGACTACTGAATAAGGATTTGATTTGTAAAGTGATGTTGATGTTAAGTGTGTTTTTGTTTTTCATATGTACAATTATTTCGAACACACTTCCTCCATAAAATGCATTCTGAAATAATAACCTGATCAATGTTTAGATACATATCAAATTAAAAAACAACACAAAACCCATAAATAAATTAGTCAAACCTTTGTTAAGTTTGTTAATTGGTCAACTTTATTAAACAGCCACTTGTCTATGCTTTTAAAATAAATTATTCTGTATTAAGCAACAACTTGTCTTAAAAGGTCAATTTTGTTCATTCCCATGACTGGTTGCTTAAGACAAGTTTTACTGTAGTGTATTAGTATAAAAATTGTCAGTATTTCAGTAAATATTTACTTTAAGGTATTTTCCCAGTAATCAATATTTTGGGAATGTTTTCATTATGAAAAACAAAAATACAATTAACACTTGTGTACCATTATTGTATTCCATGTTACATCTTATAGTGGAGTACCTTTGTCCTGGCGTTATTGTTATACAAAACCTGTTTTGAACGCTTGAGTGATTCGAGATTAAATATAAATATAGATTTTTGGCGGTAAGAAATCAGTTCTAGCTATTCACTCCGAGCGACGACATCGGAAAAATTTAAATTCAATGCTCGAAATTACAGATAAATATAATTGTTCCATATATTTCATTTACATAACAATATGAAACATCATTGTGGTAAATGTCGTTTATCAAAAGTAATTCTGAACATACTTAATATGCAGGTGTATTGTTCATAAAAGATTTTCAAGAATGAAGCTCGACATTCAGTGGTAAAAGACATTTGATAAACGGGCACAGGTTTCCAGAGTTAACCGTCTTTGGTTTTTCCTGGGCGAGTCGACCACGTTTTGAAAATCTTTTAAAATCATTTAAAAATGTGCAATGTATTTCAAATATTGTTCTTTAACATATGTGTATTATGTTTTATGCACCTGATTGTATATATGTATATATGGCTTGTCTAGTTAAACGTATGTCGTCACTCTATATAAATGCGTCTCGCAAATCGCAAAAACAGTGTCTGTTTGTTGGATTTTGTATGTTAAATAGACGGGACTCATTATGTTAATTACATCTAATCATTTTGTTGAGTACTATTCAAAATAAACTGTGTTCCATTTATTACAATTTTTAGCAGTCAATTGAAAGGTCATTGTTAATTGAACAATATTGGTAAAGCTGGTAATTATCATTTTGAATGCAAACAATTCATAGCTGAATATAGCTATACATACCTGTCTTACCTGTAACGATGATAGATAATTGGTATGTTTACAACCGTTCTCAAATAAACAAAAACAGATTGGAAATGTGCAACTAGAGTGAATAGAAAATAGTCAAATTATGCTTTTTTTCTAAAAATGCTAAATTATAAATGTCAGCTTTACTCAATTTATATAATAAAACCATTTTATATAATATTTCGAGATATATTATAGAAGCATTGGACATAAAATTAAGTGTTCATACTCATTTCATTTATTAACCATTATCAAGTATTTGTACATACTCTGAAGCCCAAACTTGAGATTCTATTCAATATTATTGTTACTGTTAGAATTCAATTATTGCTGTTAGTGACTATACATTTATATTGATTGTATATTGTATCATTCATGATGATGTAGTTTGTACAAATATTGATCAAGTATGTTATGTTCTGCTCTATAAAACAAGATGCTGTAATCCCATTTTTTGGTGGCTAATTTTATTATCATGCTTTAGTAGGTGTGTGTAATATTTTCAATTAACTGAGATCCAAACAATGTAAACACTGACCAGACTGCTCAGTTTTGGGTCTACATTGTTTGGACATGAAACAGATACAAAATTTCAATTTCGAAAACTTCAAAATGTTCAAATTATATTTTAAGAAAAACGGAGACAAAATGTTATCTAGCATATTTTGAAAAGAGAATATATAGATTTGAAATAAAAAAAACACCACTGTCAATTTTTCCTGATCCACTAATAAAAATTAATCACTTAACCCATCACTTGTTATATAACATACTAACATGCTGGCTTGCGTTTCTAGGTGCACATACAAGGTATGGTAAATCCCATAGAGTAATATATAAATTATATATATTGTTTAATAAATACCCATATATGCCCTAAGTCACACTTTCTGCTTTATATCTATATCTATATACAATAACATGTTCTTGTAAACGTGCTTCCTATATATTATATTATTATATATACCCATATATTACCATGTCTTGTATGACCTATATTCCAACACAAACTCCATAAATCCTTGTTATGTGTAATTTTCTTGAATCTAAACCTAAACGACTAACTTGTAATGGAAACATTGACAGTGATTTTATACCGTGTTTAATTATTTTTCTTTGAATCTAGAAAATAGAAACTCGGGTTTGCCTGTCATTTTAAATGAAATCTAATGTGTAAATGATTGATTTCTTGTTTGTTAATTTAATAATATTATGCCATCATTAAAGAGTTGTTATTGTGTCCATGCACGCTTATTCATGAATACTATACATACCATTTATACTATACATACTACATATACTATACATATCATATATACTATATAACACATACTATACATATCATACATACTATATATACTATACATACTAGACATTATATACATACCACATATACTATACATATCATATATACTATATAACTAATACTATACATATCATACATACTATATATACTATACATACTACATATACTATATATATCATACATACTACATATACTATATATATCATATATACTATACATACTACATATACTATTCATATCATACATACTATATATACTATATATATCATATATACTATATATATCATACATACTATATATACTATACATATAAAATCTAATGTATACTATATATATACTATACATGCTAAACATTATACACATACTATATGTAAATTATACATACTACACATACTATACATACTACACATTCTACATATACTATACATGCTAACCAAACTATACATACTGTACATACTACATATACTATACATATCATACATACTATATATATTATACATATTAAATATAATGTATACTATATATATACTATACATACTAAACATTGTACACATACTCTATGTAAACTATACATACTACACATACTATACATACTACATATACTATATATCCTACACATATTATATATACTACACATACTACACATGCTACATACACTAAATATCCTACACATACTATATATACTACACATGCTACACATGCTATACATACTACATATGCTACACATACTACACATGCTATACATACTACATATACTACACTTACATCATATACTATATATTATACATATACTATACATACTACACATACTATATATCCTACACATACTATATACTAAACATTTTACACATACTATATATACTATATATGCTATACATAATACACATGCTATACATACTACATATACTATATATTATACATATACTATACATACTACACATACTATACATACTACATATACTATATATACTACACATGCTATACATACTACACATGCTATACATACTACACATACTATACATACTACATATACTAAACATTATACACATACTATATATACTATACATACTACATATACTATACATACTACATATACTATATATATACTATACATAGTAAACATGATTACACATACTATATACACTATACATACTACATATACTATACATGCTAACCATACTATACATACTGTACATACTACATATACTATACATATCATACATACTATATATACTATACATATTAAATATAATGTATACTATATATATACTATACATACTAAACATACTATACATACTACATATACTATATATCTTACACATACTATATATACTACACATGCTACATATACTATACATGCTAACCATACTATATATACTGTATATTCTACATATACTATACATGATAACCATACTATACATTATTACTACACATACTATATATACAATATACACTATACATACTACATATAATATATATACACTACATGTACTATACATACTACAAATATTACATGTACTATACATGCTCAACACATACTGTACATACTATATACATACTATACATACTAAACATGATTACACATACTATATATATACTACACGTGTTACACATGCTATACATACTATATATACTATACATACTATATAAATACTATACATACTTCATATACTATACATACTATATATACTATACATACTAAACATGCTATACATACTATATAAATACCATACATACTACATATACTATACATGCTGCATATACTATACATACTACATGTACACTATATAGATACTATGCTATATATACTACATATACTACACATACTATACACATATACTATAAATACTATTCTATTTTTGTTATTTAAAAATGTTCTTCTTTTTACCGCAATAAAAATAAAGAATTGAAAATGTTGTTGTTATTATTTGATTACCACACATACTATATTTTTCGATTAACAATTCCAACAAATTACAACAACCGTTTGTTAGAATTGTCAATTTTGTTGTATTTTTTTTACTACACATACTATATATACAATATACACTATACATACTACATATAATATATATACACTACATATACTATACATGCTAAACACATACTATACATATTATATATATACTATACATAATTAACATAAATACCATACATACTTCATATACTATACATACTTCATATACTACATATACATGCTGCATATACTATACATATTACAGATACACTATATAGGTACTATACTATATATACTACATATACTACACATATACTATACATACTATATATACTAAATATACTATATATACTATACATACTAAACATGCTATACATACTATATAAATACCATACATACTTCATATACTACATATACATGCTGCACATACTATACATATTACAGATACACTATATAGATACTATACTATATATACTACATATACTACACATATACTATACATACTATATATACTAAATATACTACACATATACTATAAATACTATTTTTTATTTAAAAATATTTTTACCGCAATAAAAATAAAGAATTGAAAATGTTGTTATTATTTGATTACCACACATACTATATTTTTCAATTAACAATTCCAACAAATTACAACAAACGTTTGTTAGAATTGTCAATTTTGTTGTATTTTTTTTAATTTACAATAATAACAAATTACAACAACCATATTTTTTTTTAACTTTACAATTCCAACAAATGACAACAACAAATTACAACAACGATTTGTTGGAATTGTATTTTTGTTGTTGGAATTTTTTTAAATTTACAATTCCAACAACAAATTACAACAACACAAATTACAACAACCATTTGTTGGAATTGTAAATTTTGTTGTAGTTTTTTAAATTTACAATTCCAACAACAAATTAAAATTACAACAAAATTTACAATTCCAACAAAATGTTTGTGTTGTAATTTTTTTTTAATTTACAATAATAACAAATTACAACTACCATTTGTTGGAATTGTATTTTTTTTAAATTTACAATTCCAACAAATTACAACAACCATTTGTTGGAAATGTAAATTTTGTTGGAATTTTTTAAATTTACAATTCCAACAAATTACAACAACAAATTACAACAACCATTTGTTGGAATTGTAATTTTTTTGGTTGGAATTGTAAATTTTATTGTTGTATTTTTTTTATTTACAATTACAACAAATTACAACAACCATGTGTTGGAATTGTAAATTTTGTTGGATTTTTTTAAATTTACAATTCCAACAAATTACAACAAAAAAATTACAACAACCATTTGTTGGAATTGTAAATTTTGTTGTATTTTTTAAATTTACAATTCCAACAAATTGCAACAACCATGTGTTGGAATTGTAAATTTTGTTGGATTTTTTTAAATTTACAATTCCAACAAATTACAACAACTATTTGTTGTAATTTTTTTAAATTTACAATTCCAACAAATTACAACAACAAAATTACAACAACCATTTGTTGGAATTGTAAATTTTGTTGGAATTTTTTAAATTTACATTTCCAACAAATTACAACAACAAATTACAACAACTATTTGTTGTAATTTTTTTAAATTTACAATTCCAACAAATTACAACAACAAAATTACAACAACCATTTGTTGGAATTGTAAATTTTGTTGGAATTTTTTAAATTTACATTTCCAACAAATTACAACAACAAATTACAACAACCATTTGTTGGAATTGTAAATTTTGTTGGATTTTTTTAAATTTACAATTCCAACAAATTACAACAACTATTTGTTGTAATTTTTTAAATTTACAATTCCAACAAATTACAACAACTATTTGTTGTAATTTTTTTAAATTTACAATTCCAACAAATTACAACAACAAAATTACAACAACAATTTGTTGGAATTGTAAATTTTGTTGGAATTTTTTAAATTTACATTTCCAACAAATTACAACAACAAATTACAACAACTATTTGTTGTAATTTTTTAAATTTACAATTCCAACAAATTACAACAAAAAATTACAACAACCATTTGTTGGAATTGTAAATTTTGTTGGAATTTTTTAAATTTACAATTCTAACAAATTCCAACAACCATTTGTTGGAATTGTAATTTTTGTTGTAGTTTTTTAAATTTACAATTCCAACAACAAATTAAAATTACAACAAAATTTACAATTCCAACAAAATGTTTGTGTTGTAATTTTTTTTTAATTTACAATAATAACAAATTACAACTACCATTTGTTGGAATTGTATTTTTTTTAAATTTACAATTCCAACAAATTACAACAACCATTTGTTGGAAATGTAAATTTTGTTGGAATTTTTTAAATTTACAATTCCAACAAATTACAACAACAAATTACAACAACTATTTGTTGGAATTGTAAATTTTGTTGGAATTTTTTAAATTTACAATTCCAACAAATTACAACAACAAATTACAACAACCATTTGTTGGAATTGTAATTTTTTTGGTTGGAATTGTAAATTTTATTGTTGTATTTTTTTTTATTTACAATTACAACAAATTACAACAACCATGTGTTGGAATTGTAAATTTTGTTGGATTTTTTTAAATTTACAATTCCAACAAATTACAACAACAAAATTACAACAACCATGTGTTGGAATTGTAAATCTTGTTGTATTTTTTAAATTTACAATTCCAACAAATTGCAACAACCATGTGTTGGAATTGTAAATTTTGTTGGATTTTTTAAAATTTACAATTCCAACAAATTACAACAATTATTTGTTGTATTTTTTTAAATTTACAATTCCAACAAATTACAACAACAAAATTACAACAACCATGTGTTGGAATTGTAAATTTTGTTGGAATTTTTTAAATTTACATTTCCAACAAATTACAACAACAAATTACAACAACCATTTGTTGGAATTGTAAATTTTGTTGGAGTTTTTTAAATTTACAATTCCAACAAATTACAACAACTATTTGTTGTAATTTTTTTAAATTTACAATTCCAACAAATTACAACAACAAAATTACAACAACCATTTGTTGGAATTGTAAATTTTGTTGGAATTTTTTAAATTTACATTTCCAACAAATTACAACAACAAATTACAACAACTATTCGTTGTAATTTTTTAAATTTACAATTCCAACAAATTACAACAAAAAATTACAACAACCATTTGTTGGAATTGTAAATTTTGTTGGAATTTTTTAAATTTACAATTCTAACAAATTCCAACAACCATTTGTTGGAATTGTATTTTTTTTGTTGGAATTGTAAATTTTATTGTTTTAATTTTTTTTATTGACAGTTACAACAAATTACAACAACCATTTGTTGGAATTGTAAATTTTGTTGGAATTTTTAAAATTTACAATTCCAACAAATTACAACATTTATTTGTTGTAATTTTTTAAATTTACAATTCCAACAAATTTCAACAAAAAATTACAACAACTATTTGTTGTATTTTTTTAAATTTACAATTCCAATAAATTACAACAAAAAATTACAACAACCATTTGTTGGAATTGTAAATTTTGTTGGAATTTTTTAAATTTACAATTCCAACAAATTCCAACAACAAATTACAACAACCATTTGTTGGAATTGTATTTTTGTTGTTGGAATTTTTTTTTAAATTTACAATTCCAACAACAAATTACAACAACACAAATTACAACAACCATTTGTTGGAATTGTAAATTTTGTTGAAATTTTTTAGATTTACAATTCCAACAAATTACAACAACAAATTACAACAACCATTTGTTGGAATTGTAATTTTTTTTTTATTGGAATTGTAAATTTTATTGTTGTAATTTTTTTTATTTACAATTACAACAAATTACAACAACCATTTGTTGGAATTGTAAATTTTGTTGATTGTTTTTTAAATTTACAATTCCAACAAATTGAAACAACCATTTGTTGGAATTGTAAATTTTGTTGGAATTTTTTAAATTTACAATTCCAACAAATTACAACAACAAATTACAACAACCATTTCCAACAAATTACAACAACTATTTGTTGTAATTTTTTAAATTTACAATTCCAACAAATTACAACAACAAAATTACAACAACCATTTGTTGGAATTGTAAATTTTGTTGGAATTTTTTAAATTTACAATTCCAACAAATTACAACAACAAATTACAACAACCATTTGTTGGAATTGTAATTTTTTGGTTGGAATTGTAAATTTTATTGTTGTATTTTTTTATTTACAATTACAACAAATTACAACAACCATGTGTTGGAATTGTAAATTTTGTTGGATTTTTTTAAATTTACAATTCCAACAAATTAGAACAAAAAAATTACAACAACCATTTGTTGGAATTGTAAATTTTGTTGTATTTTTTTTTAATTTACAATTCCAACAAATTACAACAACAAATTTCAACAACTATTTGTTGTAATTTTTTAAATTTACAATTCCAACAAATTACAACAACAAATTACAACAACCATTTGTTAGAATTATAAATTTTGTTGGAATTTTTTAAATTTACAATTCCAACAAATTACAACAACCATTTGTTGGAATTGTAAATTTTGTTAATGTAATTTTATAAATTTACAATTCCAACAACAAATTACAACATCTGCAGTTCTGCAGGTATCAAGGTTTTAGGTTCATTCTGCATATTCATTTGTTTATGTATTTTTTTAATCTGTAAGTCAATTCGTTGTGTTTGTACATGAAGAGTGAACCTGGAATCTTAATTCCTGTTGGTGTAGAATAACCAATAATGTGTTGGTACGCCGTAAAACACTATTCATTCATTCATTCTTGTTCTGGTAATTGGGATTGCTTAATGTCGTTTGAAGGATCTTTTTCCATGTTGAGTAAGAAAGACAATTCACTTGCAGCTTGGTTTGGTAATCCCTTGTGCAGAGACCTATAAACCAAATACGCTACTGTGAATCTACGTCATTCTATTTATAGTTAAGACTCGTCCATCACATGTAACACATTAATATTTAAAGCAACACATCCACGTTTAAACTTTTTTAAAAAGTTTTTCAATTGAGTTGTGAGCACATTTCCCATACATAAATATATGGTCAGTGAGCTGTATATGTGCTAACAAACACTATCCAGAACGCTTTAGAATTATAAAAAAAGATGTCCAAATTATAAAGCGTGACAAACGCTTTATAAATTATTTTTAAATTGCCGAGGATTCCAACTTAGCTTCAAATTGAATTATGCGAGTCGTATTAAAAAAATTCACGTTTTAGTGCGTAGTGTACTTTACCTGCCTTGAAAGTCATTTTGACAATTTTTTTTGACTCGGGTGAGTTACACGCTTGTTTTATAAAGTGTTAGTCATGCATTATAATTTGGGCATCATTTTGTTCCGGATTGTGTTTATATGCTCATATACAGCTTATTGATCATATGTTTGTATGGGAAATGTGCTCATAACTCAATTATTTTTTTTTAAAAGTTCAAACGTGGATGTGTTGCTTTAATCTATTGAATGTAACAGGTAAGTGTGCTGTCATCCCTAATACGGTAGGTTCCTTCTACGAATAGAATGACGTAGTTTCAAGATTGTATATGGGGTGTTTGGTGTAAAGTTATTCATAAAATATAAAAATCCACTAGACACTGTTCAGCTGATTGAAAATGTAACGTTTATAAAACTGTTTCGTGCTATATACTGGAACAAAATGCGTAAAGTATAAATATTATTTGTGAGATCTGCCGCAACCAGTTGACATGACAAGACAAAAATCAGTTCAAACCACTTTATACCTTTGGTGTAGCGGTCAAGCGAGTTGTTTAATGAAGCAACTTCATACAATTGAGCATAAAGCCGTGTCCATTCAAACTTTATGGCATAATAAGCTAATATTAACTTTTACATTGATTTTAATAATTGCAGCTATGTACACTATTCCTTTTGTGACATTTTGCCACCAACAAGCTACATTATTTGTATATTAATCTGCAAAAGTGTAGGATTATTCTTTTATTATGATATTATCATTGTACATACATATAGCAAGACATCACTTTTCATAACAAGATGCCCATGGGCCTTAACGGTCACCTGATTATCCATGATGACATAAAGCTATATGAACTTATTTTCCATATTTTGTCTTTCGGGAAGCGGCAAAAATCCAAACATGGATTTTGAACATCTCACGATCTGTATCAACAAATGACATCATGTATTCTTATATAGATTTAGTCAAGTAGTTCCTACCGCAAGGGTCAAACCGTGACACCCGTGGACATGAAATTCACAATTTTTATGACGGACTCCTAGGCCACATTAGCTATGCTTACAATTTGTTTTCTAGTGCTTCCTATAATAAAAAAGATTTTTAAAGTTTACCATAAAGAGGACTATGAAGTTCACATAGGTATTAACCGTTGCGTCAGCAACATCAAATCACACAAAAAAACTTTCGCAGAAGTCTATTCAGTCATAAGAAATAACGTTTTTTTGTCAATTTCTCTTATATAGATTTAATAAAGTGGGCCTCGCCCCAGGGCCAAACCGCGAGACCTAGAAACATAAAGTTCACAATTATGATAAAGGACCCCTAGTCGTCAATAATCATGCTTACAATTTTCTTCTGAGTGCTTCTTATAATAAGAAGATTTTTAAATTTACCTTGAATTCGACTGTTTTGGCTCCGCCCCCAAGACCTCATGGGGTGGGGACCATGAACTTCACATAGGTATTAACCGTCATGTCAGCAACAACAAATCACACCAAAAAGCATTCGCACAAGTCTAATCTAGGTATAAAAGCTGTATACAATTCATTACGACTGAATTTATGGGTTTTGAGAAGAATTCGAAAATGTGAATTGTTTAGATGCTCTAAAATATTTTAAGCCCCACCCACAGGGCCAAACTATTAGACCCAGGGACATGCATTTCTTATAAAGGACCCATATACGTCCATAATCATGCTCACCATTTGTTTCCCAGTGCTTCCTATAGTAAGAAGATTTTCAAAGTTTACCTTGAATTTGACAGTTTTGGCCCCGCCCCCAAGGCCCCTGTGGAGTGAGGACCATGCAATTCACAATTTTTATTCACCCTTTAGTACCAAAGCTGCATACAACCTTTTATTACGATTGAACTTACGTTTTTGAGAAGTCGACAGATAAAAGGCGATCGCAAAAGGTTCCTTGAGACAAAGTGACCTTAAAGTACAATGTGATTCAGTTTAAATTATAAGAGACTAGATTAAAATATATAACTATTTACATAGTTATTAAATTCTACATTTACAATAAAATGCCAAATGATGTTAACCCTTCCATTTAACTTAACTTTCCACAAAAATGCTGTTATCGCTATCCAACTGTTGAAATTTGTAACAGGAGCCATTTAAGCATTTATGTGTTCTAAATATATAAGCAAATATGTATATCCTGTGGGGCATTCATGTACAATACTAGCTTATAAGGGCTATATATATATATATCCGTTATATAGAGATAATTAAATTCACAACAACGAAATTTACGATTTTTTTGGATCTTTTCAGATGCTCATTCACAATGCATGATATGTATATATTATGGAGATAATTAATTGTGAATTGATTGTATTATGGAGATAATTAATTGTGAATAACCAAGACATAAATGTACAGACCAGACTACGGCCAGTGCGCGCCTAGCTACAATGCAAACCAAAGATAGTCATGGTCGACACCAAATTTATTGGTTTGGCAGATGCCTTGATATAGTATCTATGGTTTGCATTGTAGTTAGGCACACTCACCGTAGTCTGGTCTGTACACTTATGTCTTGGTTATTCACAATTAAGTATCTCCATATATATATTTATATATCTATATACCTATATATAACGTACACACTGCATATTAGCTAGTTTAGCTCACCACTGATTTCATAAAGTCCCTGCACATTCACAAAAGAATGAAAAACGTACATTTATATGTTTATATCAATCGGTTGTCAAAACAAACAATTATTTTCTTCCTTTTATTTTTTGCTTTAAAGGGACATGACGGCTACGTGAATTTGAATTTGACCCATGGCCACGCATCGCAGCCATCTTTACATAGGAACGTATAATCACATGAAATATTTGATCCCTATTTAACAAATTATATATTGAACGGAACAGCTAACCCGCCACTTTTGTGTTACCAATATCTTTGTCGATATATTGAGCAGAGTTATCAAAATTTGTATAC
This sequence comes from Panopea generosa, assembly GCA_029582155.1. NCBI lineage: Eukaryota > Metazoa > Mollusca > Bivalvia > Adapedonta > Hiatellidae > Panopea > Panopea generosa. Next base: position 40,256,766 of record CM055902.1, on the reverse strand, counting down.
GACATCAACAGTCATAATTCTTTGATTTTGTATAGCCTAAGTCACCCCGTCCAACGTATACGTTACATAAGCGGCTACTACGCCGCATTTACGGTGATAACTACAAAGATATAGTAAAATTTGTGAGTGTGAGTCGGTAGCACATCTGACTATCAATCCAGGGATCGTGAGTTCGAATCCCCGCCCGGCAACTATCTCAGTGATGATTGATATATGACATTGTGTCTTATCATTCGTCTCACACTGCTGATTCAAGTGGGAAAATTATCAGTTCTTTACATAGATGGGGTGTGCTCAAGTACTGGTTAAGCTGTTAGGTTAACTGATCGCCTGTTAGCCCTCAATGGCATAAAAATGACGCTTACTATGCAATCAATCAATCAATGATTTAATGCAAGCAAAAACAACCAGATTTGATTGATCTATCTATTAACCTTCAACAAACATTTGTAATATTAAAGAAACAATGTAAACTATAACTGAAGTTTAACATCAAAACGATACTGTATGTACATACTAGTCAAATAAAATACAATTATGTTCTGTTGTTGGGTAGGCAGCAGTAACGGATCTTGTTTAGTCCCCCTACCCCCTCTGATTTCTTTTTTCATTTTTTTTTTCGAATCTATGTTCAATCCATTATATATAACAAACAAAAACAGAACAAATATTGGGAAAAAATACTTTTTGGACAACCAAAAAAAAACAAAAAAATAGATGGGGTTGGGGACTAACCAATGTCCGTTACAACTTCATGTGGTTGTGTGCCTATTGTACCCGTATGTTATATACCGACATATATACTGATATATATATATATATATATATATATATATATATATATATATATATATATATATATATATATATATGTGTGTGTTTTAACTGCCGAGTTCAATATCTAATTTCTGTATAAAATTTGGTATGTAGAACATTAAAATGTGTACATGTTTTTGTCGTTTTCTCCGTGATGATTTATATACGTCATTGTGTCTCATTATCATTGGTCTCTCACCGCTGATTCAAGTGGGGAAGTTATCAGTTACTTGTAGAGATGGGGTGTGCTCGAGTACTGGTTAACCATTCAGGCACCCAGGAAACAGTGGTTAGGTTAACTGATTGTCTGTTAGCCTTCGATGGCATAAAAATGACGCTAAATATTCAATCAATCAATCAATCAATCAATTTTCATTTTCAAGTGCCCATATCTTTTTTCATCTGTTTTTACAAGGACTTGTAAATATATAATTCCTTGGGTTTTAAAATATTTAACTTCCTGATGTGACACATTATGTGTAACGAATCAGAAAGATGAATATTTATGTCGAGTGTTTACCTATCTATCCTTCCTGTTTAAACACGGCGATGACCTTTCTTTCTACTAGATTTTGCATGACTGCACAATGCACTTCTGATGGAAACGAGAGGGTGACACTGACTCTTAATCGCTTACCTTCACAGGTCACAGTATCGTACCTGGGACCACCCTGCCCACCCCACCAAAAAAAAAAAAAATGTATTTTTGTGTTTTATATGATTATATGTTCATTTGTAAAAAAATATAAAAAAAATATTTTATAAATATAACGAAAATTATTTATTTTTACATTTTTTTTCAAATCTACATATAATAATATAAAACACAAACATACAAAAAAAATTGGACTGGGTGGTCCTAGGTGCGATACTTTGACCTGTGCTCACATTATGCAGAGTAGACAACGTTAAGACTATATATTTGATAATGCAATGGCATACACAGGTAAAAATGCCACGCATGTTAAATATATGCTTAATGTAAATTTAACGTACGTGCCAAAACGTATGTTTAACCTGCGTTTCTGATAATCATATGTTAATTTACGTATGATTGTCCAACATATGTTAAACATACGTGGCATTTTTACCTGTGTACCCCAGACATTTAAAGTTGGTCAGCTGAGATATTATAGATATACAACTACTGTATAAGTTTGACGAGAGTCAAATGCAAGATAAGAGTACCAAAATGAACACAATGTCAAAAAATTGCAACTTGTCCGAGATGTTATGGTTATATATCTACTGTGTAATTTTGATGAAGATCAAACAAAAATTACGGGTGCTAGAGTGCACACAATATCAAAAAGGTAATGTTTGACGATTCAATGACCATACCCTGGCATCAGTTACCTAATTTAGCCAGCTTAAAAACCTTTATCTGAGATATTATGGTAATATAATCAGTGTGTAAGTTTGGTAAGGATCAAATAAAAAATGCGGGTGTTAGAGTCCATGCAACACAAGATCTAATAATTTGCATTTTTATCTTTCAATGGCTATAACATAAATTACTAGTATTCAATTTTGCCAGTTCAAGAACTCGCCCGAGAAATGATAAAGGTATGTAACTACTATGTAAGTTTGGTAAAGATATAGTAAAATTTGCGAGTGTTAGAGTTGTTTACAGGTGACGGACGAACGGGCAGCTTTGCTCAGATGAGCTAAAACGTATTCTCCTTTTGTTTAGATGCAATATCATTTTAAACACAAAAGAACTGAAACTAACACATTCTACATATAATGTCCGGCTTTTTATTTACATCGTCAGAATTACCGTGCGCACAGTTAAAAAAATTAAATATCTTCCGGCTTCTTTTGTGTGTCAAATTTAGGTCAGACACCACTACTGCGGTTTCCATGGACTTACATTATAACGTTTGTCTATGTTGCTATAGACTTAACCATCCCTTTAATCTGAAATATTACAAAAGACTCAACTGAAATTGTTCTAATAATAGTGACAAACTTGTCCATCTTTACCACTTTTGACCCTGTAGGTATGTAGGTAACTCAGTTTCAGCATGAAGAAAAGTAAAGTAGCACAAATGTATTTTTTACGGACAAAACATACACTCCCGTAAATAAAATATCCGCTCATGAACTAGCAAACTCAGTTATATATCGCCTCTTTATAATGGATGCTGTTAAATTGTCATATTATTGTGATCATTTACCATTGTGATAGGTTCATAACCGCCGCGGTAGTTTGGAGGGGTAGAGCATTAACCTCGCATGCTGAAGGTCGTGGGTTCGATCCTCGGCCGGGTCTGGCTTAAAATGGTACTATAAGCTTTCTATCGCTTTACGCTCGGCATTTAGAGGATAGTTCTAGCACTTCTCGGCTCGGTGTCAGTATAATGTGACTGACTGGGGTATCATATCATATATCTGCGGCATGATACTTCAGTGTACTGCAACAATTACACCACCACCAACAACAACAACAACAACAACAATAACAACAACAACATTAACAACAACAACACCACCACCATCACCACCACCACCACCACCACCACCACCACCACCAACAACAACAACAACAACAAAACAACAACACCACCACCACCACCACCACCACCACCACCACCACCAACAACAACAACAACAACATTTTCATCCAATAGAAATTAGCTTTCTATGTTACATATGTATTGAATCAACTCGCCAGCTCCGTTTCAATAGTGGTAGCTAACCGTAACCGGATTGAATCTATATATTACTAAAATATATTCACCATTAAGGCAATATCTACTTTAAGTATTATAGATATAGTGTATGCGTTCAAATGTTTTTTAAAGAGAGTTGTAAGTTGTTAAAGAAAACTTTTGTTTTGCGGAAATAACATTTTTTTAATAAGAAGTATAACATAGGAAAGTTACGGTTTAAAAAGAGTGACGCAAGGTTGCATTAAAAAAATAACGATTACGTTATCCTAACATATGCGGTGGTGATACAGGAAATTAAAGGTAATACATCTTCAACTTGTATTTCGTATAAATTAAGTTTTTAAATATTAATAATATACTCAGGAACTTTGAAAACGCTCTACTAACATGCAGGTAATTTTAGTGCAGAAAATGTCATCAGATTTAAAAAAAGGTTTATATACGCTAAGGGTGCCATATCTCTGTCTTCTACTGTCAAAAAATTCATGACTGAGAATTGAATGTTTGATCCATTTTGTTCCATTTTTCGAAGCTACCCCCAAAAAGACGCATCAATAACGAGTGCATAAACCGTTTACCTAGATACATACAATACAAGGCCTGTGAATTTTCAAAAATTAGAAAAAAGGCATCAAACTTCAAGTCTCAGTTATGAAACTCAGACAGTAGAAGACGGAGATTGCACTCTTAACGTATATAAACTTTCTTTGAAATCGGATGACATTTTCTGCACTAAAATTACCTGTATGTAAGTAGTGTGTCACTTAGTGCCGTTATTGTGGTTAGTGCTGATTTTAACTAAAGGTGTGAATCTGTCATGTTAATTTATACATATGTTGTTATCGGATACAATGTTACTTTAAAAACACATACCACACAATAAAGTATTTTATGATGATCATTTTTTTTTAAAAATTGTCAATTAAATCGACATTCCAATATTTAAGAGCATGCGAGGTTAAACATAAATACAGCTAAATCATGTTATCATATAAGATGGATAACTTCGCCGGATCAATAGTACTCGACTATCAGGTAACAGGACGGGACTCGAACCCAGGACTTTTCGCTTATATGACGTATTCTCTACCGACTGAGCTAGCCGGACTGCTATATGGTTCTATATATAGCATGTATATATATTTTCAGAAATGATGAACATTGCAGACATGATAAAGTTCGTCATAATTTACCAGACGATTTGCCTGATCTTTGTAGTGGTTAGATCCGCAGCTTACAATTCGACCGAAGTAACATACAACGATACAGGTGACGGACACATTAAACGGTACACTACATTTTCTAAGCATACCACAGCTTACCTAAGAAAAATACAAAAACATATAGCCACAAACAGCAAACAAGTTTCTTCAGCTACGTTTTCAAAAACCAGAAAACAATATTTACCTACCGTGTCAACATCCACACCATCGCTAAAACTCCGGGAGTCAAGTGCAATGAAATCAAACCAGCCAACCGTCTATACAAGTAGCTGTATCCTCAAAACATCTAGGGCCAGTGTAAGCAAGTTCCGACATATTGCCTACTTTGGAGTTATGTATATCTCAATCTTCTGACTCCGGAAAATGTGGTTATTAAAGGGGCAAAGAGAATAGTAGGAGAAAAAATATGGGTGTGGACTTACTACGGAAAAAAAGGTGGGTTAGAATTTCTCCGTTGGCCTGTAGAATTTGGTATTTGGTCACTGGGACTGCTGTACGCATTTACATATGGACCTTTAGATATTTTTCTAGAGTATGTCAGCGGTGACTGTAGTAATTTGACTGTTGGTCAGGTTTCCAGTGACTACGTTATAAGCAGTGCCTTACTTGATTTAACACGCGAAATGTCTCAGCTGGACAACGAAAGGTATAATGCCACATTTTGGTGTTATAAGCGACGTATGTATATTGATCCGCCCTTTCTCTATGCCGTATGTAAACACATAGTGTGCCCGATTGAGGCACTTGAGTACTCTTGCTGCTCGTATTTTTATAATACGTTAAAACATAAAAGAGAAGTTCAATGCAGAGAGGAAGATTTCATGTACGACATTCTGTGGTGGATAGGCCCTACAATTATAGCCACGATACTGTTTGCGTTCTCTCCTCTTCTTCTGCTTAATCTTAGTTGGCGATTATCTTTGAAAACTGAATCAAGTCCGAACAAAAACGTACAGTTTGATATAGAAAGTGTTATATTTTACGATGAAACGAATCGTGTCACTTTGCTTAATACGCTCTTTCTCCCATTATCCAGTCTATTTTCAAGTATCAAATCCAAATCATCCAGAATCGTTAGATTCATTTTTCCGTTCATAACTTTGTCATTTGTCGTTATACAAATACTGCTCGATTATTATTTTTTAGAAAGTTTTATATTGACAAGCGTTGACAAGGGTGTGCCATTAGGATTCAGGTCGATGATTGCTGGCTTCACAAAAAGTACCGATAACTTCCTTCCATATATAGGCGGTCCGTACATATCACTATCTGTGTATTTATTGCTGACATGTAGTTTAATGTCTGCTCCTGGTTCTTTGTCCCAACTACTCTCAACAGGCTTGCCAAGCGATTCAACGGACACACCTGTATCACCATTATGTTTAAGACTTCGATTTATCGAACGTTTTGGAACGGTTTCTATTTGCAATCGGCGGGGTTATCGTAAACTGTACAACACATATTTAGGTAATTTCTACATGATTATTAACGTCAAATTCTGGAGGCATGTTTTGTTGCTTCAGGTCAAGCGCGGACAACATTTCTTTTCATCAAGAATTCGCCTATTTTTACTCCCATTGTATTTTGTCTTCTGCTTGGTCGAACTGTTTTTGTGTCTAACCCTTTACGGCCTGCCTATGGTATCATTCGGCCTAACCATTGTTCGTGCATACTGGCAGAGACTTCAGGAGATCGGGGCTCCGAATTTATTTTGGAAAGGATGTGTCGGTATTTGCCAGCTTATGTTGATCATTTGTGTTGTGTTTTTCCTTTTTATGTTTGGTACCATTTTTCTTGACGGCACGCTGTTTTCCAGTAGAATCATCATTTTTACTTATTCAGGTGTCGTTGTGTACCCGAAGGTCTCTTATGGATATATCATCTTTGCTTTAACTGTTATCTATTACGTGTCGGATTGTTTTCAAAACTTTGCTCAAACATACAAAAGTCTTTTAAAAAATACAATTAGAGCTTGTGAAGCTATTGAAAGAGAATGCGATAATTATGGGTTGGTTATAGTTGATGGCGACATTCGAGGTGTAAAGAAATCCTTATATGAGCATGTCATTGAATCAGTCTGTCCTCTGAGAAAACGTGTTTTTGTTTCAGTAATAAAACTAATAACTTTGTTAGGAGTTATAGGTTTATCCGTGAAACTGGTAACGAAAATCGACCAGTTTCGGGAATTACACGTGGTCATGCACGTTGGAACAGTTTTGTTTGTTTGCGCTCTTCCGCAGATCACGAAAAAAATGTGTAAAATCAACGACAAGAAAATTAGACAACAACGGCTCATGCGAAAAATAGAAAACGCAGTGAAAGACCATTTGGGCTATTTTACTGAAATAAGTGATAGTGAATTGTCACAGTGATCATTAGACAATTAAAACCACACCGCAACACGTATAATTTTATTGTAGATGTGTATTTGTGCCTGGTCTTAAGCACTGTATGGAGATGACCCATTGTCTCTCACATCTGGGTCCAATCGGTTAAAACACCCTTGTATAGTCTATATAAACTATTATCATTCAAAAATCTTCCTCAGTGGAAGTAAATATACAGTCAAACCGGTGTTAGCTGTCTATTAAGCAGCCACTTGTCTTAAGCGGCCACATTTGCTTTTTTTCCATTGCTATGTTTCAGGGTAAATTAACCTGTATTAAACAACAATCTGTATTTAAAGGACACGTTTTCTCTTCCCCCTAACTTGCTGCTTAAGACAGATTTTACTGTATAAATTCACTCATTATTTAATTTTTGGCCACCTGGTCTTCGTTAAAAAAGAAAAGTTATTATCACAGCTAAGTTGCATTCATTTTAACAGCACTGTCATAACAAAACAAACACTGTTAAAATGGATGCAACTTATGTGATAACTTTTCATTTTTGATCAAGCCAGGTGGCCGATAATCAAGTAATGAGTGATATTTTGAACTCATGGTAATACATATTAGTTCTTAAAACTGTTATTCTGCTTAGGTTTGTACGGATGCAATATGGCAATTGTGTTGAAAATGGTGTTCAGCCTCTTCCAAAGAACGTTCTATTACCTTGATTTAATTTTTTTTATCAATTGTGAAAATAACTCTGTAAGATTTGACATATCACACTCAAAGGCTTTATAGGTAGAATCATTAATCAAATATATATGTATCGAATGTCTTTCCAAGAAACCACAGATGACCGTGGAACGAATTTGAACAAATGACTGTTAGCCCCTGGGTCCATTGCTCTATCACAAGGGCACGCACTTCTACCACTACAATTTTATAACAAATCTGCCTTATGAGTACAACAATTAATCAGAGAAAATGTAGTATATGCAATATTTTAGAGGATGAATTTCATTTTATGTTAGAATGTAATTTATAGAACGACTTAAATCAATGCTTTATTACAAGTTATTACTGGTAAAGACTGAATATGCAAAAACTTTGAGAACATTTTAATAATGAGAAGTACGGGTTTTGAAAAATCTAGGAATGTTTATACATAAATGACCTTAGTAGCAGTAGTTTGTACAAAAATGTGCTTAATGAATATTATGAACTGTTAAAACAAATGTCATTTGGTTGTAAAATTTAACCATACAAGTATATACTGTTAAGAATGTATCATGTTTCTTTAGGTCGGTATAATTACAACTAGTAACAATATCAACTATATGGATATATTTTTTTGAATGAGGTTTAACGCCATTTTCAACACATTCCAGGTTATATATGACATATCCAGTTTTACTGGTAGTGGAAGAACTCAGACTGAGTCAGACTGAATAGAACCACCGTCCTTCCGAAAAGAACTGGAAACGTTCTTACATAAAGCTTTTGGAGCGAGCGGGACTCGAACCTACGACCTTAGCGGTGAGAGGTAAGTGATCTTGAGACGGTGCCTTAGATCACTCGTCCACGGAGAACCCTTCTTTAAGGATATGGACATATGGACGTATTAATGAAATTTTGATTTTGCTGTATAGTTAGATGTTCTATTGTTTGATCTTGTTATATATTTTCTGATTCCGGATCAAATGAATGTTTATTTTTTTATCTACTAACTTATATTGCACGACGTGTATACTAAATGTCATAAAATATTTTGTTGCGATATTTTTATTATCTTTTAACAATTGATGTATACTTATAATCGAACAAAGCCTGAAACTGCAATCTGCATATTTGATTATTGCATAGAATTAAGCTTTATGCTATCGTATATAATCATTTTATTTAAAATTATTAGATATGATTTTGTAACCATACTGTAAACATATACTGTACGGAACAGCTAACCCGCCGCGTATTTTTTATATCTACGGCAAAATATTGTGTAGCGTTCTCAAATTGTGTATACAGCATAAACCGACAGTTATTTATAGATTTACATAGCAGTGTTCGTTTTTCAAGTTCAGATTCAAAAGAAATTGCTTTTTAGTACTTTTTGAGAAAATACTTGTAATGTCAGGTACTTAAAATTCTAGGTGGCGGGTTAGCTGTTTTGTTCAGTATATGTATGTGACTATTCCTCATTTGACTCAGACCTTCTAAAAATAATTGAAATGAACTTGTCAGACTTGTCAAACTTGTATTTGTATTTTGGGGTTTGAGTTATTGATACATAAATGGTGTCCAAATCATATGATGTACTAGTTTATTATCAATATTGATAAAACTAGGCGTATGGACAAAATACAAACATTCTTACTTTTGATTGATATACGACATTGTGTCTCATTATCATTCGTCTCTCACCGCTGATTCAAGTGGGAAAATTATCAGTTACTTGTGAAGATGGGGGTGTGCTCGGCTACTGGTTAACCTTTCAGGATCCCAGGAAACAGTGGAAAATTAACTGAGTGCCAGTTAATAACAGTTTTCAGTAATATAATTTAATAATAACTTGCCTGTAACCAGTCACTTGAATGATTGTTAAGTACACTTTGTGTATATAAGGGGTACTCAACTTTACTGTTTAACAAATGTTGTAAATGGAAATGTACATGTCCAAAATCCAGAACCATACAAAGATATGTTTATTATGGGACACACTGCCTGTTGAAGTTCTATATTTCCCCGTATTACACAGCTTTGAAAATATCTATTTTTTTACAGTCTGGGATAACGTTTAAACTGGATTGAAATGTCAGTTGTTTTAATCGTAATTTAATACAGAAGAACTTCGTTGGCTCGAACACGGACGGCTGGAACACCACATATAGCTCGAACCACTTATCTGGTCCTGACAAAGTTCCTATTTCGATGTATATACATGAACATGTATGGTACGATGTTGATCAACACTCAACTCAAACTATTTTGTCCAGTCCCGTCGGATTCGACCCATGGAAGTTCTACTGTAATTTATCAGTAATTAATTGATTTATTGATTGGTTGATTGATTGATATATAGATTGATTGATTGATTGATTGATTGATTGCTTGCTTGCTTGCTTGATTGATTGATTGATTGATTGATTGATTGATTGATTGATTGATTGATTGATTGATTGATTGATTGATTGATTGATTGATTGATTGATCTGAACAGAATGCAAATCCATATACTAGTAATAAAATAATAAAGCTTAATAAATGAAACAAAATAAAATACAATGGACATAATGTGTTAAAATTGTTATCCAATAATTATAATTCGAGAATAGAATATTAATCTTGTCGTGCACACGGAAATAATTAAAATTTTGGTCAAATATTCCTTTTTACTAGCGTTGATATATCTATGTTAAAGAAAGATAACTCTTACCACAAAATATATAATTGTTATTACATGGATGTTGGACTTGTGTTTCAAATCAGAGCGAGCAGCACAGGTGATGGATATGACAATAAAATGTGTGAGCCAACCGTTGAGTTTTGTTCTTTATTCTGTAGTTTGCATTCTTGTCATGAAACCCAAATGAAAGAAGTGAAGCATACATTGTATTGTTTGACAGCCTCTGCACTACCAGAATATGATGAGAAAAGTAGGGGCCCTGTGTCATCCAAGAGATTTTATTCTGTTCCGTGTGTTCGCTGATGACAAATTGAGAGTAGACTTCCGAAATCATGTATAATTAATTCTCAAAATGCTCGAGGATCATATTTTTTTCTAAATTTACAATTCAAACATGACAATGCGTTCAAGATTTTAAAAAAAATACATCAATGGTATATTTTAAAAAAATTACCATTAAAGTAAGGAAATGCATTTTTAAAATAGAAGAACACGGATCATTTATAACCGCCTTTTTATATGTTTTGATACTGGTTCAGTTCTTAACATAAGCTTTTGGTAAAACCTTTTTTTATTGATATATACGACGAGCATCACGTTATCATAGATCAACATTTTCAACATTTTTCAAACATGGATTTTCTTTAGTAACATGGAAGGTTTTAGTATAATTATTATAACGCGTAATAACCCTTTATCACTACGCAATGAATACTTCAAAAACGCATAATGAATCTTTCAATAATACGCAATGAATATTTCAATAACGCATAATGACTCCTTAAACAACACGTAATGAATACCTAAATAACGCATAATGGACCCTTCATGAAAATGTAATGAATATTTCAATAATGCATTACAATGAATACTTCAATAACGCGTAATGAATCCATCATGATAACGTTATGTTATTTTAATAGCGCATATTGAATTCTTCATGAAAATGTAATGAATATTTCAATAACGCATTACAATGAATACTTCAATAACGCGTAATGAATCCATCATGATAACGTTATGTTATTTTCATAGCGTATATTGAATCCTTCATGAAAACGTAATGAATATTTCAATAACGCATTACAATGAATACTTAATAACGCGTAATGAATCCATCATGATAACGTTATGTTATTTTCATAGCGTATATTGAATCATTCATGAAAATGTAATGAATATTTCAATAACGCATTACAATGAATACTTCAATAACGCGTAATGAATCCATCATGATAACGTTATGTTATTTTAATAGCGCATAGTGAATCCTTAATGAAAACGTAATGAATATTTCAATAACGCATTACAATGAATACTTCAATAACGCGTAATGAATCCATCATGATAACGTTATGTTATTTTAATAGCGCATATTGAATACTTCATGAAAACGTAATGAATATTTCAATAACGCATTATAATGAGTACTTCAATAACGCGTAATGAACCCATCATGATAACGCTGTGTTATTTTAATAGCGCATATTGAATCCTTCATGAAAATGTAATGAATATTTCAATAATGCATAATGAAGCTTCCGATTATATGTTATGAAGCCTTCAATAACACGCAATGACTTCTTGAATAATATATAGTGAACCATTTTATCAACACGTAATGAATACTCCAATAACGCGTAATGAACCCTTCATGAAATCGTAATGAATATTTCAATAAGGCATAATGAATACCTCAATAATGCGTAATAACCACATCATGAAAACGAAACGAATATTTTAATAACATAAACGAACCCTTTATGAAAACGTAATGAAAAATACAATAACGCATTATTTGCCCTTCTTGAAAACGTAATGAACATCTTAATAACGCATAAAGAACCCGTAATGAATAATTTGATAACGTTTAATGAACCCATTTATCAACACGTAATGAGAACTTCAATTACGTATAATCAACCCTTCATGAAAACGTAATGAATATTTGAATAACGCATAATGAACCTTTTATGAAAAGCTAATGTAAAATTCAATTACGAATTATGGACCCTTCATGAAAACGTAATGAATATTTCAATAACGCATAATGAATACGTAATTAATATTTCAATAATGCATAATGAATCCTTCATGAAAACGTAATGAATATTTCAATAACGCATAAGGACAAAAAAAGGCCGCTTTAGGCAGGTTTCCGGTTTATAGAGGTTTAACATGATTATCTCCGTTTCTTCATTAATGATATGCATTCAAGCAATAGCAAATACATGTGTAAGTATTAATATAATAACGAGAGATAAGAAACGAATAAAAAACAATGCTTTATATCTATATGCAATATTTAATTTAAACAACTTTAAACTATGAAAGAATATAACTCAAAATAAATCTCCCCTATCGATCTATGTAGAGACAGACACACTTGTCTTAACAGCTTTACTTAAATTCAATGATGTGTGTCCTCAACTGTCTTATAATTTTTAAATTTATCATAAAATTACTCTTAAACTAATGCCGAAATAAGTTGGTTGTGGATTGACTCTAAATTTACTATTTTTGTGCTAAACCCGAGAAATTGATCTTTCAATTCTCTAAATAGGTCTCTTTTATTATATCTCTAAAAATGTTTATATCATCTTTTGTCAAAATTTGACTAAGTTCTTTGTTCAATTCATCTAGTTTATGCTCAATAGACATGCATTCATGTTGTACTGTCATTTTGTCTTCAGGTGTTTCTATGGGTTCACCCCTTTTTCTGCTTTTTACTCTTGTTTTTTTGCTTTTTGATTTCTTGTTATCTTTCTTGCCCCCCCCCCCCCCCCCCCCCCCCCCCCCCCCCCCCCCCCACACACACACACACCTTCGTTTATGATTTCTACTATTGTATCAAGACGACTTTTATTAGATTAAATTATCAGATCTCTTTCTATTGTCTTTGGTGGACATTTTCCACATTATTTTCATAACTTTGCGAAGTATTTGCTTCGCACTTTACATACATTTTTGTTTATAGGTTAGACCAGCGTTATGTCTCTGATAATCACCCAGTGCGTATGTGGTTCTGTGACAACGACGATGATACATTCTACTTGTGTTGGTACTGGAAAAAACACATGTACCTCGCCACCAATAAATGGCTTTGCTCCTCTTAAAGAAACACACCTACTGGTTCTCTTCCCGAACTTTCCTAAACTAATATTCGCATTGACTAACGTGTCCTTATTTGTATCTTCTGGATGTCCTGTCCGGATATGAATTTCTTTTAGTCTTGTTACTTGCTCTAGCCTTATTTCAAAGAAATCATTAACTGAAGGTGTCTTACCCCAGAAGAAATATCGTTCAGAACGGATATACGCTTTGCTCGGTTTATATTTGCCAAAAGTTTCTATTGAAGTGTTGATTACTGCCTTGGGGTTCTCAGTTAGTTTCTTTGTTCTTGTTTTAGTCCAACTTAACCCTTTTAACATGCTGTTTGCATGTCGATCCTTAAAGCGTAAGTCTGTTAAGTTTTGTATTTTATTGTCAAGAGACGATACAAATCCTATATGTTGAAAGAGAGATTTAGCACTGATAATTCTTTTTTGTTGTGACATAATATGTAGTAAATCTAACATAAGTAGGTCACCAGGTTTCTCCATTTTGAACAGAAGTAAATATTCATTTATTTTTTGTAAGTCACTTGAGCGGAACAGCTTTCCAATGAAGCCCAACCGGCTTAATTCTAAACAAAACCAATAAGGGGCCTTCTTGTCATATTTGTCTATGAATTTTTTGATATCACTGATGTATTCTTTCGCACTAATAATGTCATCTTCAATGTGAACATAATATTTAGAAATATTTTGGCAATACGAAAATAAGTGAGCAAAATCGATATTTTGCTTTGTCCGCCATCGTACACGATCCATGGTATCATTGTAGATGTTCTTTTTTGTTATGTTTCTGGAAAAAAAAATATATTTGAAAACGACGATTGAAATTTTACAGGACAAAACAAAAGGAAGTATATGAACAGCAGACGATACTACATCAATAGAGAAGCAATGCCGCCAGGGGTCGAAGCCATCGAACAGTCAGTAGCGTTCGTCCCCTCCCCACATGAATGCATATTCAACAGAAGATGCAATGCTCAACGGACACGGTCGCTCATAGCTCAAATACAAAGAAAATGGAGTTTAGCGTCTCTTTCAACAATTTTTCGGTCATATCGTGACGCTGTCTACTTGAGACAGTATTCTAAGCGCTGCCACACTGGAATATCATGCCGCAGACACATGGTATGATACCCCACCCAGTCACATTACACATCGGTTCCACCAGACCTAGAACAATCATGTAAATGCTGAGCACCACGCAAGGAAGCTTCTAGTATAACGTTTTTAGTATGACTCCACCGATGATCGAACCTAATGACTTTCCGCATACGAGGCGGACGCTCAACCACTTAACCATGCTGCAGTTAAGCATTTAACATGACACGGCCTTTATGATATCACAGAAACAATTGTGGTGATTACTGTACAGATATGGAGTCAACTCTCTGTGCGTGTATTTGGCAAAGCAAAGAACCAAAACTTGCTGTTTTAAAGTAGCAAATATACTCGTAATTGAATTGCCATGGGACGCCTTTTTGAGTTTGATGATTACGTTAAAATACATCTTTAGTGAGATAGAGTTATATTTCTTTATTGTCAACTGGTTTTCAGTCTGTGTCGTCTGTGTACCTGTCTGTTTCCGCCATTGTTCCTGCCCACTGGCCTGCTAGCCAGCCAGCCTGCCTGCCTGCATTCCTGCCTGCATTCCTGCCTGCCTGCATGCATTCCTGCCTGCCTGCCTGCCTGCCTGCCTGCCTGCCTGCCTGTCTGTCCGTCCGTCCGTCCGTCCGTCCGTCCGTCCGTCCGTCCGTCCGTCCGTCCGTCTGTCTGTCTGTCTGTCTGTCTGTCTGTCTGTCTGTCTGTCTGTCTGTCTGTCTGTCTGTCTGTCTAATCATTACACAACTCCTAAAGAAAAAAATAACCTTTTAAAATGTATTAAAATAATAAAAACATCTACTTAAAAAAGTTATCTAGTATTAACTATTCCTACCTCAAATCCGGATAAATACGAGGGTGCGGTTGTATAACTTGCATCAATCCATTATCGATGTCCTTAGAGAACGTTGCGCTGACATTAGCAAGTGTGTGTTTTACCCACGTAAAATTAAAAGATCCCAGGAAAATGACAATAACCGTGTTATTCTTATCTTTTGCTGTCATGTGGGTGATGAGAGATGCTATGGTCCTCGTCAGATAGGACACATTTTGTCTTGGTACAGTGCATAACCCAATGGTAAGAAAACCTATAAGGGAAACATAAAATATTGTTTTACAATCTGGAAGAAAAAACATTAGCTTTCCAAAAGACGAAAGAGTTTGAATATCAGGGTAGCATTTCACAAAAAAACTTTTTCGTAATTTTTTTTCATACTCATCGACATGAATTTAAGATTGTATTTTGAGAAAATTTACCGTTTTCTGAATTATTCAATTCGAGGTTTGTTCATTGGGATTAATATTTAAAATATTATGAGCAATACATTTTTTTACGTTTATGACCTATTTTTTTAACCGTAAGAAATGCAAAACTTTAATTTCAACAGTGTTGTGTGACGGGACTACTTTTATTAACAGTGTATAATATTATGATGTGATGACGAGGGAAGATCGAGGTCGACCAGTGCACACGTAACAATGGCTTAATTTACTGTGATCGTTCCAACACGATAACCCCTGTTGTCATTTTAAGCGGGAATTTTGTGTAATGGATAGTTTTGGCCGCTCACGCCAGAGGTTGCTGGTTTGAACCACCGCTTGACCTAAAGCCTTTTGACAAAACAACACCCAGTACTGGTCCTACAAAGGAATCGAACTCGACAACGATTCGTATAAACTGCGAGCTTTTGTCGCAATCGAGCTTAAATCAATGAGTATAAAAATGTTGCAGTTCTTATAAATAGTATATTGTACTTATCTTAAATATTCGGTATATTACTACTATTCATGCTGCGTAAGTGATTGTGTCCTGTGATTGATACTTCTCCTGGTGGGTATATGTGTTCTTATTTTTTAGCTTCTAGCATATTACTGTTGGTAAGATATTTCATTCAAAACATTTTCAAAGATATAGATATAGACACATCTTGGCTACTTTTTTCGTTAACGTAAACCAACAGTCTTTCATAGTATTTTGAATATTCATCAAAATGAATCACCGTGCCCAATCATTTCTGGAGGATGTGGTGGAGGTAACGTTCGATGACGGTGGAATAACGCTGAATGGTGGCAGGATTCGCAACCAGCGGCAAGAAAACTAACTTTTTTAAGCTTTGTTCGTTTTGTGTATACCCTTTCAGACATTAAGATATCACATTTCTGTAAGCGATTCAAGACCTTCGTCTGTCTTTGGTGGCCATATTTTGCTGCCACTCTTTCTATAGGGCTTGAAATTGTGAACTAAGGTTAAAATTTCTTTCTTTTACTATCTACATATAAAATCTGTGATGCACGTACTCCGCTTGTGCAACATACATTCATACATCTCCGTATTAGAGCACATGTTCAGCTCTTTTTCCAATATAATTATTCACTGCAGTGTATACAAAAATATGTGGTCAAGACTCCGATAAAAAGTCTTCTAGAAAGTGCATTGTTTATTGGTACCGTCGGGTGCACAACAAATAAATCTATCTGACTGTGAAATTTCACTATTTACATTTTTACGGTTCATAATTTATGGGACGAATAACATTACTTATTGAGCGTCCCTTGTAAAAAATATCAGAGCATTCATCATTGGAATGATCAACTCCACGTCAATGTACAATATACCTGCTGATGAATCAAACATAGTTATATATCCCTTGTATACCTAATACCGCGATATACCTATTACCGTGAATGCCCGTATAATAACAATCTGGGAAGACATGAGCAAAGTTTAACTTCTGTTAGCGTCGGCATTTGTTTGCATTTCGTATCGGCAACTTTACTCAGCACACTTAAGTAACCTTATAACTGTTTAGTATTGATGCCATTCTTTACATGGTTGAAATTTTTTTCAGACTCGCGGTATTAGGTATGACCAGTATACCTTTATCCTACTTAGCGTGACCAACAGTCCACCAACCACTGCTGATCTCATACACATATGGAAGTTATATGTACTTCAAGTTTTATATATTTGGTAACATCCCCTCCCCGGCTAGTTAGTTTAAGAAATACATTCTGTTAAAACAGCCGAAGATAAGTAATGGGTCCCTTTATATTTTCATGCCATGATACAGCAACTGTCGCAGCATACCTTTAATAGCAGTCAACGTTAAATATTACGTTTATATCTTTACCTGCATTTCATTAAACCAGTAATTTGTCCATAAGTGGATAAGTGTATGTGCAGTAAACGTACATGAACACACTCAAGTTAAACAAATACGAGCACTGTCAGCAAGTACATTAAACAGGTCAAGGTCAGTGAAGTAAACTTTTTTATCATGATCGTGAAAAGTGTACAGAATTAGTAGTTATTATTGAAGAAAAAAATAATTGTAAAATATTACACCAGCTGAGCTAAACAAAAATCTTTAACTTACGTCTTTAGAGCCTAAAGAATGGAAACTTAGATGACTTGGCTATATACA
This sequence comes from Panopea generosa, assembly GCA_029582155.1. Lineage (NCBI taxonomy): Eukaryota > Metazoa > Mollusca > Bivalvia > Adapedonta > Hiatellidae > Panopea > Panopea generosa. The sequence continues at coordinate 40,238,680 of CM055902.1, read as the reverse complement.
GTTAGTGTGTTCCTAAATAGCGAAAACCATCACAGCAACATGGTCACAGTTAATATACAGAATAGCTACAATAAATACTGAATATACATACAGAAGAAATGACAGCACGGGTAATGCAGATCGTGTTGCTAGGTATCCCTACGTATTTGAATTTTGTTCTTAAAGTTTGTTGTTGTTGTTGTTTTTTTTATAAAATATGATCTAGGATTTCCACGGTAAAACAAAATTCCCACATAGAATCTTTTTTTTAAGTTTGTTTTCATAGCAGGAATGTATAAGCACATAAAAATGCACAATTGTAGCGGCACCCTAAGCTTATTGTAAAAAATAAGTCCTCAAATGCTCATAAATACATGCATCTGTTAAAATCTTATAAAAGTCACTTTTTAACACCTATGATGTTTAATTGCAATATATGCTATGCCAGATTTTGTTCTACTCATCTGTAGCAAGAAATTGCAGTCCCTATAGACCGTTTTGAAAATATTTCAAACCAAATTACGTAAGACTTTTTAAGTGTAAACTCTTTCTATCGTGACAAAAAGGGGCGCAACTGTAATTAGACCTTAAGGTTGAAACTTTTAATTGGCGCTTAGTATATTTATTAGTATAACGTTTCTTTTGAAAATACCACACCTTGTTGTGAGCGATGATGTCCCTGTAGCAACCTGACATCTGGTTCTATTTGATAGGTTGATTTGTTGCTATGAAATGGAGTGCTTGTTTGAGGGTTGCCATTGACACCAGTCTGGTTTCCATTGGGAAGCTCATTTCGGTTGTTGCGTTTCAGTCTTGCATTGGAGTATTCGCTTTGCGTTATACTATATCCGTCAATGAAGCCCTGAAACAAATGTATTATCAAAAAATTGGTATTAATTATCATTTTTAAAACATTTTTACATTTTTAACATTCTGTTGCGTTAGATAGGGGGATGGGTCAAAATGTTTTCTCACATGTCGTTATTTGCGCCTTGACATTCACGCAACCGTTGTGCAGGGCACTTCGTTTTTCAGTCAGAGAAATCTTGGATTGTATTAACAACATCCACGAAGTAAATGAGTGAATTGTGTGACACCCGAAAAGTGTTTTAAAATATAGGTACATTTCATATATATACTTTGGTCCAATGGCAGAAACTATTTTAGAGGGCAAATTTATATTCAAATTTTGGTGTTGTGAGAATTTTGAAAATTACTTTTTAGAAATTTATTTTAAACCTAATTTCTTATGTGTCAAATTGCTATATCGTGAAATATTGGAAGTTTTCTTACACTATATTTTGTCTATCAGATATTGCGAAATAGATACAAGTTTACTCTTTTGTTCAATGCCAATGTCATACAACTTTCTAAAAGATAATTATCTTTTTAATGTATACTAGTATAATCTTCTACTAGCCCTATGGTTAAATGTAAAGCATTTATAAAATAAAATAAAAACCCTGAAAATATAAGAACTATTTTAAAGATGTCTTGAAAACCAACTATGCATAATTTCAGCTTGGTAAATTTTAAAAAGAAAAACTGGAGACACGACACAAACAAAAAAAGTAGCTCAAAATTAAAAACAATGAAAGATAATTATGAACTTTTTGACATTTGGAGCATAAAACACACTGACAAAAAGCAATTCACGTGACTTTTTAACCACACGCCTATTATATTCTGCAGACCAGGGCTGTGTTTTTACAAAATAATTTACGATAAAAATCGACGTAAATCAATTTGACAATTTCTGCATTGTGTGTTCAAATTTTGATCGACATTTAAAATGATTGTATTTTCAGAAAATATGTAACCTTTTGCATGATTTGAGCCAACTTGGCTTCATTTGGGTGAAAATTAAAACTATTATGAATAATTGTTGGTTTACGTTTACGACGATTTTGTCGTAAGTTTTTTTGTGAAACGCATTCTTGGCTTCTTTCTTATCTCTGAAAATTTGATAAACAACGTTACTAAATGCAATGGCTCATCCGGCATCCGGTCTGATCATTCTTTGGTACACATAAAAATGGATTTGTCACGTTAACCTTATGAGACTGGGTATTTTAAATTAAACTAGAAATATCACTGAAAGTGGTGAATACCGCAAGATGACACCCTGACACAGTTATTGCACATAACTCATTGAAAAATTATTCTCGTGCAATATGCCGACAATATGCACAACTACGGTTGGTACCAGTCACCCTTGTGAAGTTTCATTGAATTCCGACAAATGGTTGCTGAGAAATAGCGATCACAGAATTGTCCACAGACGGACATGTATGAAAAATTCAAAGGGCCATAACTCATTGAAAAAATATTCTGGCGCAACAAGCCGACACTATGCACAAATAGGCTTGGTACCAGTCACCCCTATGAAGTTTCAATGAATTCTGAATAACCTCAGCGATACCTGCAGAACTACCTTAAATCCACGAGGAGTCGATGTCAGGCAGTTATTCGGGAGAACGTGGGTCACACTCGAAACTAATGCTGATTATTGAATTTTGCGAAAATTAGTTTTGGTACTGCTGTCATTTATTAAGATAAACAGTTTTCAGACACTGCGATAACAAAGTGCTTTTATTACATTCCAAATTTGGATATAATCCAATTTCAATTACTAGTAGTTGAGATATCGGCCAAAATCCTAGGTATTCGTCTTACAAGTTGTTCCATTTCAATAATCATGAAATAAATTACATTTAAAAATACACGCGAACAATTGAACGTTTCGCACTTTTGGTTCTATACTTTTATTACTTATATTAATGATAGGTCTAGGGTAATTTCTGTCTACGTCTTGTTTGTTTTTACTAAACAAAAGTGAAACAATCAAACCTGATAGTTTTAAACATATACAGAGGCAGTGCGACATGTTGCAAGCCTCTACGGAGCCTTTTAAGAATTTTATTTTGCGTCTCCCGAGCCGGTGTAACATTAAATTTTGACACCGTTGAATAATGACCCCAAGGTTTTTTTTTTCAATGTTGAAAATTGACCCGGGTCACATTTCAACATTAAACTCTGATCAAAACAGTCGTTGAAAACTGATCAGTGTTAAATTTTGATCAGACATGGGGTCCTGTTAAATATAAGCAAAACATCACATGACTGATGTCGCATGTTGCAACAATTAAACATAAGCCCTGGTAAGCTTTTCATTCGACATTAAATGCACTACATCCATCTATTATTCATTTATTACACACAAAACTGTTTTTTTATTTCAATTGATAAAATTTTATTTTAAAGCCTCATTAAACTTCCGAAATGCACACATTTTGATACCAACAAAAATGATTGTAATGAAATGTTTTTATAGCATTGCTAAAACCATTCATGTACACCCCTTAGGGACTGTTTTTTCAAAAAGCGAGAAAATGAATAACTTCAATTGAAATGTGTATTTCTGAGGACGCGCGGGTCGAGCTTTTAACTTTTGATTCCGTAATGGCTCGGTTGCTTTCCGACTGTACCTCCGTCAGTGTTCGGAAGTACACAAATGAATACTGCAGTGGTAGTGTGCGTTAGATAAAGGGTTCATTAACAAGATTAGAAAAGTTATGGCTTCACTAATATCTTGTACCTTTATTGGATTTTCTTTCTCTTATTTAAATATATTGATGTTAACAATAAAACTGTATCGAATGATGTTCGCATTATATTATTTATACGCACTGAAAAACAATGAGTAAGGAATACTAGTTTGGTCTAGTAACTCTTGCTCAGGATCCTCCCTTGCATATACGCGTTATACTATCGCACGCGCTATTGCGTAACAAATCACTTTATCGCAGTCCATACAACCGTTTTCAGTAACAGCGTAATTATAAGTATTTTGTAGGTAATCGATACTTTAATGGGCGTAAGAGCACTTCAATTATTGGGGAGATGCAACCTGGGGGTAGTATGTGGGAAGGGTGTCTCTCTCACGTTGGCGGCGGTACTACTGCTCTACTATTTGGATATTTGGAACCGCTCCGAAACATGAATGTTTGATATCTTAAAGACTAACTGCTGAATTCTACTCATTTCTGAGAAAATATAATTGTTATCTACGCCAATATTTTTTTTTTTTACTTTTAAGCGTTATTACACACACACACACACACCAACACACACACACACACACACACACACACACACACACACACACACTTTTTTCTTATTTTCTTGAAGGTCTGTTTACCTCAGTTTAGCAAATCATTAAACTTGTTTTTATAAATAGGTTATTGTACTGTCCCTAAACATTACAGTGATATCAGTTGGCGTTTTTGAACAGTGGTAACAGGACGTTTATGTTATACAGCAAGTGTCGGTGATGATCAACACTACACAGGTAATTATCGTTCAGCGAATGTAAACATCTTCTATGTAAACATTTATAGGCAACCTCGTTATGACCTGTAACGAGTTTGCCTATATCTGTTTACATAGTGTTTGTTTTGTTGTTGTTTTTACTTGGAGCGGGGGGGGGGGGGGGGGGGGGGGGGGGTAGGGGGGGAATACGATCTCTGGTCACGTGGTTTTTATGATAGGGTCCAAACACAAATTCGGCGATTTTTCGTCACATAAGGCAAGAAAAATCTTAATATCTTCCTAAATACTGGACCGATTTACATGCGACCAAGTGCAGAGTGAGGCAAGTGTAACAGTGAGATCCGATATCTCAAGAGATGAATATTACCTCGATCAACCGGGGGGAAAATGAGAGATACACACACGGAAGAGGAATAAATGAAAATTGCAGTTTCACCATAATATACGGTAATTTTATTTAGTGATATATTTACTTCTAATAAATGACCCTCATTGCTAGAGTTGGGTTATATAAACAAAAAAATAGGTATAAAGTTAAATGATAGGGTGCACACACTAGAACCAATCAGACCGTGTGCACACTAAACACGATCATATGAATTGTTGAATCTGTGTATTTTTAAAATGAAAAGGTAACTAGTCTTTGGCTTTGGCATTTGTATAAGTGAATATAATTTAATATATCGTTGCAATACCTACCTACCTACCTACCTGCCTGCCTGCCTGCCTGCCTACCTAACCTGCCTGCCTGCCTGCCTGCCTGCCTGCCTGCCTGCCTGCCTAGCCTACCTACCTACCTAGCCTACCTACCTAGCCTACCTAACCTACCTACCTAACCTACCTACCTACCCTACCCTACCCTACCCTACCCTACCCTAACCTACCCTACCCTACCCTACCCTACCCTACCCTACCCTACCCTACCCTACCCTACCCTACCCTACCCTACCCTACCCCCCTACCCTACCCTACCCTACCCTACCCTACCCTACCTACATTGGATAGTAAGAGTTCCAACATAGACTATTCAGATTTATATCAAACATAATGTCATTGATAAATATATACCGTCAATCACCTTGTTTTCACAGGTTTACCATGGTAAAAATCAAAATCTGACCTGTCATTGAAAAGGTGTGGACATCGAAAAAAATAAAAAATGTCAACTAGTTTCTGGACACTTTGATCTTGCAAAACGGGGTATTACCCATTACCACCAAATAAACGATAAAATAAGAAATACTGGAAATACTGATACAATACTGGTACAAGACATGATAGAGTGCACGCCAAGAATATAAAATAAATTGTCAGAAGGTGGCTTCGATAAAGTGTTGCTGTCATTTTAAGACAGGTCAATTCGGATTCGGTTCCACTTTAAAGCTTGCATTCTTGCTGTAGTCAGGTGTTGTCAAATTGATTGTCTGCCAGGCCCGCCCAATACGCACATACGCACGTGCGTATCTTTGAAATACGTACAGCACTTATTTTAAAAAAAGGAAAACAACTTGAAATATGCAATTTAAGTTTATGCTTAAGGAGGATTAGGGCATTAGATGTTTATACAAAATAGACCGTTCGTGCGTCTTAAGAACACTATGCACGCAACATGATAGACAAAATCTTTTAACTATTCTGAGAAATTTCAGACCAATATTAATGCAGATCGTGGAAGTCGTGACGAAATGGACAAACGTTCGAAATTGCAGTCACTTTGTGTAGTTAGTGCTAGACCGGATGCCCTCACACATTTATATCCGCTTTCCTTTCCGGGTAGTGACGTCTGTCTTGGATGATTTATCCTATTATGAGACCATCAAACGGCAAAAACAGATCTTGCATTTTGAAGTTCGATTTCATTGTGACTTAAGATGCTATTCAACACATGCTAACAACGCCAAATCTGCGATCTTGTCGAGGCCGTAATAGAAGCTCGTGATTAACTTATCAGTTGATGGGTGAACATAACGACCCATTAGTATGGGACAAACTATATAACAAAGTCATCTCCCTGGCAGCTGATGTCAGTGTCGAACCATCACGTCTCCGTGTATTTGCTGGACGCGCACAACAACGACCAAACGTACAAGTTGAAACGACATCTGAATATTCAGTATTCAAATAACGTGGAATGGTGGTGTGGTAAGGAAGCAAACATTTTTAACCTCTGTTGACAGTTTTTCGAAAAACTGAGTCGAGAAAGATGATGTCGTAACATCTCATATCACACGGAGCATCCGAGCTTTTACAGACTGTAGCCGTTTTCTTGGTCTTACGGAAAATACAATGAATTTTCGGTGGAAACATTGGAACGAGTGTTTTAAAAGTGCGAAAACTGTCTTGTTATCGACAATAATTTGATATCTCATTTTCTTTTAGAAACAATGACTCCTCAACATCATATTTTCATCTTATTCGGACTTCTGCTGTTGTAAAACGGATTTAGTGAATGTTCAGCGTAACGCAGGAGGGGGTGGTGGAGCTATCTAAAAGATGTGTAACATTTGAGGATGGTGGATTTTCTAAAAAGCCTTCTATAGTTTCCGACACAAACAAGTTTCTGACCGATTATCAATCTGATGTAAATCTATTACAATATGTTGCGACGATGATATATGCTCATACACGGTAAATCAAGTTAAAAATTGGCTATTAAAATTCTTATATCATAATATGTAAGACACATTGTCTTCACCAGAACATCCACACGGAAAGTTCTCAATATGTTCGGTGTGTGTTGAGATCGTTTTGGGAATATCAAACAAGCAGTGTTATGTCTTTAATACTGTAGTGAAAAATAGAAAGGAAAATATTTTTTTTATAAAACTAAAAGCAACATGTAGGTCATGAATAGGGGCAATACTAGATACGGCATGGTGTTAATCCTTCTAAAATATTAAAACAAACACATGTTGCATCTCTAAAAAAATATTTAAGGCATTAATGACTGTTTTAATAATTATTAATAGTGATATTCAGGTAACTCGCATATAAAAATGTTTCTAAAATCATTATCTGGTCAGTTTCATCTTGATGGTTTAAGCGTGATTTTATGTAAAATTAAAAGAAAATGTTTATTTCAAAATAAATCGTCCATTTTAACATTCCTGTAGTATTTGGCAAATGTTTAATGGGTTTGGTGTTTTTCTTTTCTTATGATTATAAAATATTCCATATGTTTATATAACCGTTGCTAGGGTATGCAATTTCAAAATGACCGATATTCATGATGGCCGCTATTCACTGATTAATTCTTAACTCAAAACAAATTATAGCAGTTAAAACAGTTAAAAAGCAGTTAAAGATTATGCTGACAAGTGCATGGTTGTCCACGATATGTGAAGCCAATTTTGCATTTCAAGCCATTTTAAGAACAACAGCATTTGCAATAATTGTCCTTGTTCAAATTTACAAGTATATTCCTATTTGCCATAAAAGTTAAAATTTCTGTATGTTATTGTCAGAAAATGTTGTACATAAAAAATAGATCAGTTGAAAGAAGTGTTAAAACGCCTGCTGAAATCGTATGTGCGTTCATTATTAAAGCTTTACTTACTACTCTTGAACATTTTACATTTGCTTCATTGTAAAATTTCCTTCTTTGTGAAATGGAGACATTTCTCAGGGCTAATTATATCAATGCATATGCTGACTTCAGTTTCCAGCTTATTGATTGCACCATATCAATCTTTTACGTCTGATCCCTGTTTATGCTCTCAAAATAGAAAAGTGCAATGATCAATCCGCATTTTATTACTGCTTCAACTATAAATAGTCTATTTGCAACATTTGGTTGACAAAAAGCTAAATAAATTTCCTTTCATAGAAATCGTTTTACCTTTAAAATCTGTTTGATCAATTGTACCTGTTGTCTCACAGTTCTAGAGACACAATCTTCCATTTTACCATAACAGCTGTCACCGACTCTCTAAACTATAATGTTTCTATTTATGACTCTTCAAAACAATCCTTTTATACATCAGTGCTGACATTATATCATTGATAATGGAATGCATCTATCTCGTAGGTGTTTTGTTATCTGAACAGATTTGGTCAAATATAGTTATTGCTGGTTTCTATCAAGACAAACAAACATCTGCATATTTGCAATACAATAACAAGTGTTGCTCTGTGTTGTTTCCAAAGAAATGTCAATCTATTTTCCAAATGATAACGAGATCTGCTACAGTCTGTAAAAGTTCGGAAGTTGCCGAGCGATCAGAAATGTTACGACATCATCTTGCTCGACTCACATTTTCAAAAGAAATCAACAAAAGTTAAATAGTTAGTTTTCTTACTGCTGGTCGCAAATCCCAACACCTTTCAGCGTTATTTCACCGTCATCCGACGCTACCTCCACCGCCTTCTCCAGAAACGATTGGACACGGTGGTATGTTTGAATTAACATGTATGTACCATTCTTGAAACATCTCAGAACAAAACTTGAATCAAGATTGCTGCAAGAGTGCTCACGTTTCAAATTACGTTACAGGTATGGATGCTCTATGCTTACCGGCAATATAAATCTGAACATTATTTGAGCTATAAAATAAAACATAAATGGTATAAGTTTCAATTATACTTAATCTATTTAGCACTAGTATGTTGATTGTATTGTATAGCCGTAGTTATTAACAAACAGCATAACAATAATCGTAAAAGTTCCAGTGAATCTGCACATTTTGTCGTTTTAGCTAATTTTTTTGTTTTATAGCCGTGCCCGCTAACAAAGAGTAAAATAAGCTGCTCCATTCATAATGGCAGAAGTTGCAAATTTTGATGCTTGAGTAGGTACTCGTATAACAGTAAATTTATTTTAAAAATGTAAATTTGAAAATTCAACATTACTGTAGGTGATTCATTATATCCATTTAGCCTTCATCACAGATACAGAAAAGTTTGAACGAATGTTGAAGGTGAAAGCAGCGGCGGACGAAAGAAAAGACAGTTATGCGGAGTCAGTTTCAATGGCTGACGTAGACCCCTATCCCAGTGTGACAGCATGCCTTAATGTTTAATTAGCCATGCTATTTCCACAATATCTGCGGAAAGGTCGTTTAGTACCATGAGCAGGGTAAAATGTAGGCTATCTTAGAAGTACAATGACAACAAGGATATTGTCGAGCCTGGGATTCTAAATATTTATCGGGAGAAGGAACCTAATGCAAAAACAATTGTTGATACCGTTGTACTAAAAAAAAGACAGAAATTTGGCAATGCTCTTTAGAGATTAAGATGTCACCAATTCATAAATCAGATATTTTGAGGGCTGTACCAAAATTAACTTGAATATATATTTATAATTGAATAGAATAAACGTTAGAATTATGACTAAGTTCGGCGGTTAAATAATGTGGAGGTAATTTAATTATTTCCTTGATGATCTGATGAAACTCGTTATAAACAAATATATATATATTAAATTATTTTATGCTTTTACTGCTATTGGAATTATAATTTAGATCAGAACCATCTAGATAGTTCTTGAAATTGAAATAAGAAGTTTTGAATTAATAATATACTTAAAATGCTATAAAATGCCACCATTTGCAGTATATTTTATCAAATTTTCATGGGTGATAACCCAAAACTGGAGGGGAAAACCTTTCCTGACCCCCCCCCCCCCTCCCCCACTGTGCCTTTATTAAAAAAGGATGGCCCTGACCGCTCTAACACAACACAAATGATATATTTCTAACTATACCAAATAGTTCTGGAACCTAGGCTGGAACGTATAATTATAGATATGCTTGTTAAATTGTGTTAGAAAGGTAATTTCATATGTTGCAATTACACAATTTAGAATATATTGACTTCTAATTGTCTCAGTTAGTTATTTAATTGATATTTTGCAGGTTACATGAAAATATATAAAATAATAAATTGTACACTTGTGTCAGTGGTGGCCACTATATTTAATGGGTTTGAACTAAAAACAAAAAAACATTGAAAAATCATCATCGAAACATTATGTTGCAATTATGTCCGCTTAACCTAAATAATTACAGATTTCTTGATAAAAACAAGTGGGTGGGGTAATTTACATGTTCAAACGGCATTCCAATACATTACCGTTCTAAATAATCTTTAATATGTTATTTTTATGATAAGAAATTATTGTTACAACATGTGTATCATAGAAAATAATAGTATTAGGCGTAAAAAGGCGAATTATACACATTTAGTGTCAGTGTTGACCTTTTCAAAGCTTAATATTTAATATAGGCTAATAAAAACAACAGTTTAGAAACATTCTGAAATTTTAAACCTTAAATAATTATAAATTCACTCGTAAAATGGGTGGGTGGGGCAATTTTACATACTCAAAAGGCATATTTTCATTACATTCGGGCTTCAAATAATGACAAATATGATATTTTATTATAAAAAAAAGCTTGTATTTATAAATCTATATCAAAGGAAATAACATTATAAGAAGTAAAAAGGTAAATTATACCCAATCATTTTTCGGTTTATATATAACTCAATTTTGAAATTAAACAATAGCAATGGCGGTTATATATAAGAACTGAATGTATCAGTCAATAAAATCACTGTAAATTGTGGTGAAACTACAATTTCCATTCATATTTCTTCTGCATGTGTGCGCCCTATCTTTCATTTTTTTTTCAAGGTTGGTCGAGGAAATTTCGAAAACTATCGATATTACGAGATATCGGATCAATCTGATAGAATTGTTTTTCTTAGGCGGGATATCTGCACTTGGTCGCATGTAAATCGGTGCAGTAATGAGGAAGATATTAAGATTTTTCTTACCTGAAGTGACGGAAAATCGCCGAATTTGTGTGTAAACCCTATCATAAAAACCACGTGACCAGAAATCGTATTCCCACCGTGTTAAATATGCCATGACTGATACAAATTAATCTCCTTCCTTTATAAACTAGTCTTGTTATTTTCCCGCCAAACTGCCAAATTATCTAATAAATATTAATGAATGGTCAGTCCATTTTTATATAGGTTTGATACCGTTACCACATTTTCATTTACTTAGTAACGGATTCGTTGGTCTTAGGGTATAATTTAATATATTTTGGGGTAAAACGTTTAAAAGATACCCTGATATTTAGTTTAAAGGTTATCGTTGAAATGATGTTAGAATAGGTCATTATAATGGTGATTTACCTTCGATAAAAGTGGGTCACACCATTAATAAATTTCATTTTTTCCAAACACACGTGAGTAAAGGCGTGGCAGCCGGGGCGAGATGGCTCCCTACCACAATGATTAGGTTGGGTGAGGTTGGCGGAGTCCCAACATGTATTTTGATTAAAAACAAGATACATAAAACACTGTACATGACACACATTACATGTTCCCTCCTACACACACCGGCGTAGCTACACGTAGACACTGCAGGCCAAGGTCTGCACTGTTCCCAGAAAAATAAAAGTCCCTAAGTAATTGATATATATTTACCTAGAAAAATACACTCAAAAACCCTGATAATGCACCATTGGTCATTTACATTTTAAAACAAATATATAGTGGGGTACCTCAGAGCCCTCATCAACATTTCTAGGCCGGGGATATCGGTTAGGACCAGCTTGTACGTGAGATATGTTTTTCTAACAGCCAAGTATGTTTATTTGTTTGCATCTATGCAAGTCAAAACGAACAACAAATAAATGTATTAGTGATTTCAATTTTACATGACAATATATGTTCTGCAAAATGTTGCTAAAATTTTATACATGCTATTATTGTGAGGTTTGCAGCGAGATGACCCCGACCTCTGCAGACCCATTACGGGGTAATAAGCAGGCAACCTTACGGTAGCTAAAATAAAAATTCTGGGCCTGCAGGTTTACTTGGAAAGGCGTTTTAAAGTCAAAACAATAAAGTCACATCACCCCCCCCCCCCCCACCCCCCCAAATAGTCGTTGAAAAATAACAATATAATTATGTTATAATAGGTAGCAATGTATCCATGAATATAAAGAGTAATGGACTGATGTTTCAAACTAGACATGCAATTTCATGTTTTTGACATTAAAGCGTAACCTTGACATTTGGGTTTCCTTAACCTTGACATCTGAGGTAATGGTCTGGTTATTTCAACAGTCAAATGCTGCTGAAACATCATCATGACATGCTGATCACTTATGTCAAGCTATTTTAAAAATCCCTTAATGTAAGACAAGGTTACAGATCAGTTGTTGATAAATTGAGCTAAGTGTTTTTGAAATCCATCCATGTATGATAAAGTTAAAGGACGGACTTGAAATATCAAACAGATTCAAAGTGTTGTCGTACATACTAAAAGTATGACATTGACCTTTGAGGTATGGGTCTAGGTCTTACTAATGACACGCCGTCATGTCATTTTGATAAACTGAACCAAGTCACAGACAGGACACACAATATCAAACAAATTGAAAGTGTGAACTTGATATTTGAGGAAAGGTTCTGGGTCTTACATGCGACACTTAATTATGTCATGTTGATCAACTGAGCCAAGTGTTTTTAAATTCCATCCAAAGATGACAGACCGGACAAGAAATGACTGAAAGTGTTGTCAAACAAAGTTAAAGTGTGACCTTGACCTTTGAAGTGGGAAATTGGGTATTAAGTGCAACACGTTGTCATGTTATGTTGATCATTTATAACTAGTATTTATTAAAATCCATCTATGCATGACACAGTTGCAGGCCGGACACGAACTCGCACACAGACTCAAAGTGTTGTCAGCTCAAATTGTAACCTTGACCTTTGAGATACGGGTGTGGTTTCTTACTCGCGACATGTCGTCATGTTATGTTGATCAATTGTAGCAAGTATCATTAAAATCCATCTATGCATGACAAAGTTACAGGCCGGACAAAGAATCTCACAGACTAAAAATGTTGTTAAACAAACTAAAATTGTGACCTTGATCTTTGAGGTACAGGTGTGGGTCTTACTCGCGACACGTCGTCATGTTATGTTGATCATTTGTAGCAAGTATCATTAAAAATCATCTATGCATGACAAAGTTACAGGCCGGACACGAAATCTCACACAGACTCAAAGTGTATTCAAACTAACTGAAATTGTAACCTTGACCTTTGAGGTACGGGTGTGGGTCTTACTCGCGACACGTCGTCATGTTATGTTGATCATTTGTAGCAAGTATCATTAAAAATCATCTATGCATGACAAAGTTACAGGCCGGACACGAAATCTCACACAGACTCAAAGTGTATTCAAACTAACTGAAATTGTAACCTTGACCTTTGAGGTACAGGTGTGGGTCTTACTCGCGACACGTCGTCATGTTATGTTGATCATTTGTACCAAGTATCAATAAAATCCATCTATGCATGACAAAGATACAGGCCGGAAACGAAATAATAGACGGACGGACGCTGCGAGAGGGGGGGGGGGGGGGGGGGGGGGGTTGTAGTACACTCGCAGTGTAGTGGTTTGATATTCGTTAGAGATTTGTTTTAAAAATATATAATGCGGTGTGCGTGCTTGTGTGCATGCGTGCATTTAAATAATAACGTTTAAATTTAAAAAATCAGCATTGGCGTAGATAAAAGACATATTTTCTAATAAATGAATAGTATTCAGTAGTTAGTGTTTAATATTTATCAAACAATTTTCGGAGCGGTTCAAAGTATCCCAATTGCGGGAGTAGAGTAGAACACCCTTCCTACACATTACCCCCAGGTTGACTCTCCCTAAAAGTTGGTTTAAACATATTTTATTCATAAGATATGTACAATATATTCCACAACATACACAGTAAAAGGATTGAAACGAAAGAAACTAATTCCCTAATAATTGACGGTCTCTTACACTAATTAAAGCATCGTTTACCTACAACTGTTTATAATTACGCTAAATTATTCAAAAAGGCAAGCCGTTCCTTTTAAAAAGAAATTTTATTTTATATATCATGTATCAACATTTTCAGGTTATAATTCACACTTTATATCCACGAGAACATCCAAATTTATAACAGCAGTTTTCACTGTTGAAATGTGGTCCGGCCGACTATTCGAATGTTTCCAAATGTTGGTAATCTGATTTTAACGATGGTCAATTTTTCACGTGTGGATGGGTCATTAAATAACGGCCGGGGTCAATTTTCAATGATAAAAATTGTCCTCCTCCGTTGAAAAGTGACACATGGGGTCATATTTCAACGGGGTCAAAGTTTAATTTTACACCGGCGTTATGGACAGCAAAAAGATCGGATATCCAAATATAAAAGGCTGTACATTCACACCTTATTTAATCAGGCTAATACAGTAGCTGATGCTATAGATTAGAAAGTTTCAAAACAAAATAAATGTCAATGCAAAATTTTCTTCTGAAGACCACAGCAAGGCCAGTTATTGATAAAACAGTTTCAATTAATATATAAAAATAAATACTCACATTTGAATGTTCTGGTCCTGAAACAAACAGTTTCAATTTTAATTTAAAATTCATTCACAACAACAAAATTACTAGGAGTATGCACCAAAGACCTTCCCCGCCCCCGAAGCTTTTGGTTATAAAACATAGAATATATACCTAACTACTGCCAACAGCCAGGGGTGTTCCTAGATGTTTTTCTAGTATACGCCCGGGAGAAGGTGCGGAAGGGGGTTGCCCCACTCCTACTTACGAGTGAATGGGGATCCTCTCCCCGAGATGTGTTTTAAATAGAACTGCAATTGAGTAGTTTTTAGCGACTTCGACACGGACTGCGAAGCCATTCAAATTGACCGAAATTATACGTTTTTTCTATTTCCTAAAGCACGAACCCCTTATTACATACCCCCTTCGGCTTCCTTTCTATTGTATTTTTTCGCATTTTCCGGACGTATAGAGGGCTAACAGACGATCATTGAACCTAACCACTCCATCCTGGGATCATGTAAGGTACTCGTTCTCCAACACACAACATTTACAACTTCTACCCCGTTGACACCTCTGCTAGACGCTTATGTAAAGTGCATACCCATTTTTAGAATCAAAACTCTCAACTAGACAATATTTCAGAAGTTTAAGTAGCATTCAAAGGAACAGATTCCCGGACAGCACATATAGTTTACCCATAAAAATGACTAAAAACATACATACAGAACAAGGAACTCACATATGAATTCGGGTGCACTGAGCCTCGCTCTTTTCCATTACCACAATATAAAATCAAGGTGCTCAGAATTTTATGCATTAGCAAATCCATTGTTGTTTCCTCTGATCATAATGATGGTGAAACTGCTATTCAGCCCCTGTCCCATCCCCATATCCTTCTACCTGATTTCTTTCATTATTGCAGAGGTAATTCACGAGTTTTATGTATACGAGAGGCAAATTGTAATTATTGCCCGTAATGACTTTTAACATATCTAATTAAGACCTAAATGGGGTGTGATAATTGATAGAGAATTTACGTACGCATGTATCTATGTGTGTGTGCGTGCTTGCGTGCGTGCGTGCGTGCGTGCTTGCGTGCGTGCGTGCGTGCGTGTGCTTATATACATGTAGGACATACAGACAGACAGGCGGATGGACGGACGGACGGATTATTATTAGTCTATATATTGATTATAATGCTTTGAATGCTACATCTAGACATATATAGTCAAACCTGTCTTAAGCAACCAGTCAAGGGAAGGAGCAAAAGTGATCTTTTAAGACAGGTTGTTACTTAATACATGTTAATTTGCTCACAAGTCAAAGAAACGGGAAATAACAAATGTGGCTCCTTTAAACAAGTGGCTGCTTAATAGAGGTGACCGCTTACACAGGGTTGGCTGTATTCTAATTTCAGTGCCCTGTTCGTGTATTGTTTCATAAAATCTAACATTTTTTTGCGTTACTACCAGTATTATGTGACCGGTGTGTTGGCACTTACCTACTGCCTGGTACAGGTACGTTTGAAGTACAATAAATCCACAACACACACACAGTATACCAGCATTTAACGTTCTTCGTGAAGATTTCATGTGACCTTCTCGTGTATGTCTCTCTGAAAAGATTCGAAAAAAATGTATGTACTCGTATGTTTAAGTGTCATTACTTTATTACAAAATGTTTCAATTTCAAGAGTATGTGTTAAAGCATCATATATTAGTTAAATATTGTTTAAACCAGTTTTGTGAAATATGAGGCTTTTTATCCATTTTCAATAGTTACGCCCCTTTCTAAAATGAAACGATGGTCTGCACACGTACTAGAATATTCTAATATGTACATCATGTTGATCAACGTCTGCCATTTTCTGTTTCAATTAGAAATTATGTATGAAGCGCGCTGATTGGTCCTTAAATACATTCTAAGAAAGGACCAATCAGTGTGCTTGACATATAATCTACATATTGGCTTGAAAATAGCAGTGGACCAAACAAGTTATGGATAAGGAAACTGCTCTCATCAGCTGTTTTAGATAATATTTACATAAGTAAGTGAGCATGAAAGTCTACAATCGAGAACGGTTCGTTGCGACCACAGGCAGGAATAACGGACCTTGGTTGGTCCCACACAACCACCCCCTCTGATTTTTTTCTCAATTTAATTTTTTATCCCCCATCACCCCTAAATCTATGTTCAATTCATCGGAAATACCCACTTGCATGACAAGTATGTATAACCCTTACTGTTTTCAGACACCCGCTATGCACAAACTATAACGAATATTCTTATACGACATACAAATAAAGCTAGAGGAGGTATTACGGTACACAATAAGCCTAACATCAGACAAATCGAGCCAACCGTTCCGGAATAAGTTTCCTTGAAATCCCCCATTTATGGGGCTAAAAAGTTTAGTTGTTAATAAAGTGGCACCTTTTTAAACATGTTTCAAAGAAAGTTATCTACAAACACATGCGCCATGGAGTATAATATGGTGTGGGTTCTATCCACTTCTGGACTGGAATCACGCAGTTCCATAAGACACAGTTAAGTAAGTTGAGTCATGCAGTCAGAATACTACTGACAGTGAACGCTAGGACCAGTATTTTAACAGGCCAGTTCGGACCAGATTTATCAGAGTTAATACCCTTGATTGGTGGAAACTGCGCCAGAATTTTGCCTCGTAAACACTGTATCACCTATATCAACCTAATATAAGGCAGTCAGAATACTACTGACAGTGAACGCTAGGACCAGTATTTTAACCGGTCAGTTCGGACCAGAGTTATCAGAGTTATGACCCTTACTTGGTGGAAACATTGTTAGATTTTTGACTAGTAAACACTGTATCACCTATATCAACCTGATATAAGGCAGTCAGAATACTTCTGGCAGTGAACACTAGGACCAGTATTTTAACCGGCCTATTCGGACCAGAGTTATCAGAGTTATGACCCTTGATTGGTGGAAACATTGTTGAATTTTTGCCTCGTAAACACTGTATCAACTTTATCAACTTGATATAAGGCAGTCAGAATACTACTGACAGTGAACACTAGGACCAGTACTTTAACCGGTCAGTTCGGACCAGAGTTATCAGAGTAATGACCCTTGATTGGTGGAAACTGCGCCAGATTTTTGCCTCGTAAACACTGTATCACCTATATCAACCTGATATAAGGCAGTCCGAATACTACTGACAGTGAACACTAGGACCAGTATTTAACCGGTCAGTTCGGACCAGAGTTATCAGTGTTATGACTCTTGATTGGTGGAAACAAGTTGGATTATTGCCTCGTAAACACTGTATCACCTATATCAACCTGATATTAGGCAGTCAGAATACTACTGGCAGTGAACGCTAAGACCAGTATTTTAACTGGCCAGTTCGGACCAGAGTTTTTAGAGTTATGACCCTTGATTGGTGGAAACATTGCCAGATTTTTGCCGCGTAAACACTGTATCACTTATATCAACCTGATATAAAGCAGTCAGAATACTACTGACAGTGAACGCTAAGACCAGTATTTTAACCGGCCAGTTCGGACCAGATTTATCAGAGTTAATACCCTTGATTGGTGGAAACATTGTTAGATTTTTGCCTCGTAAACACTGTATCACCTTTATCAACTTGATCTAAGGCAGTCACAATACTTCTGACAGTGAACACTAGGACCAGTATTTTAACCGGTCAGTACGGACCAGAGTTATCAGAGTAATGACCCTTGATTGGTGGAAACTGCGCCAGATGTTTGCCTCGTAAACACTGTAGCACCTATATCAACCTGATATAATGCAGTCAGAATACTACTGACAGTGAACGCTAGGACCATTATTTTAACCGGTCAGTTCGGACCAGAGTTATCAGAGTTATGACCCTTGATTGGTGGAAACTGCGCCAGAATTTTGCCTCGTAAACACTGTATCACCTATATCAACCTGATATAAGGCAGTCAGAATACTACTGACAGAGAACGCTAGGACCAGTATTTTAACCGGTCAGTTCGGACCAGAGTTATCAGAGTTATGACCCTTACTTGGTGGAAACATTGTTAGATTTTTGCCTCGTAAACTCTGTATCACCTATATCAACCTGATATAAGGCAGTCAGAATACTACTGGCAGTGAACACTAGGACCAGTATTTTAACCGGCCTATTCGGACCAGAGTTATCAGAGTTATGACCCTTGATTGGTGGAAACATTGTTGTATTTTTGCCTCGTAAACACTGTATCACCTTTATCAACTTGATATAAGGCAGTCAGAATACTACTGACAGTGAACACTAGGACCAGTATTTTAACCAGTCAGTTCGGACCAGAGTTATCAGAGTAATGACCCTTGATTGGTGGTAACTACGCCAGATTTTTGCCTCGTAAACACTGTATCACCTATATCAACCTGATATAAGGCAGTCAGAATACTACTGACAGTGAACGCTAGGACCAGTATTTTAACCGGCCAGTTCGGACCAGAGTTATCAGAGTTATGACCCTTGATTGGTGGAAACTGCGCCAAATTTTTGCCTCGTAAACACTGTATCACCTATATCAACCTGATATAAGGCAGTCAGAATACTACTGACAGTGAACACTAGGACCAGTATTTTAACCGGCCTATTCGGACCAGAGTTATCAGAGTTATGACCCTTGATTGGTGGAAACTGCGCCAAATTTTTGCCTCGTAAACACTGTATCACCTATATCAACCTGATATAAGGCAGTCAGAATACTACTGACAGTGAACACTAGGACCAGTATTTTAACCGGTCAGTCCGGACCAGAGTTATCAGAGTTATGACCCTTACTTGGTGGAAACATTGTTAGATTTTTGCCTCGTAAACACTGTATCACCTATATCAACCTGATATAAGGCAGTCAGAATACTTCTGGCAGTGAACACTAGGACCAGTATTTTTATCGGCCAGTTCGGACCAGAGTTATCAGAGTTATGACCTATGATTGGTGGACACATTGTTGGATTTTTGCCTCGTAAACACTGTAACACCTATATTTACCTTATATTAGACAGTCAGAATACTACTGACAGTGAACGCTTGGACCAGTATTTTAACCGGCCAGTTCGTACCAAAGTAATCAGAGTTATGATCCTTGATTGGTGGAAACATTGCTAGATTTTTGCCTCATAAACACTGTATCACCTATATCAACCTGGAATTAGGCAGTCAGAATACTACTGACAGTGATCGCTAGGACCAGTATATTTACCGACCAGTTCGGACCAGAATTATCAGAGTTATGATCCTTACTTAGTGGAAACATTGCTAGATTTTTGCCTTGTAAACACTGTATCACCTTTATCAACTTGATATAATGCAGTCAAAATACTACTGACAGTGAACGCTAGGACCAGTATTTTAACCGGTCAGTTCGGACCAGAGTTATCAAAGTAATGACCCTTGATTGGTGGAAACTGCACCAGATTTTTGCCTCGTAAACACTGTATCACCTATAAGGCAATCAGAATACTACTGACAGTGAACGCTAGGACCAGTATTTTAACCGGTCAGTCCGGACCAGAGTTATCAGAGTTATGACCCTTGATTAGTGGAAACATTGTTGGATTTTTGCCTCGTAAACACTGTATCACTTATATCAACGTGATATTAGACAGTCAGAATACTACTGACAGTGAACACTAGGATCAGTATTTTAACCGGCCTGTTCGGACCAGAGTTATCAGAGTTATGACCCTTGATTGGTGGAAACATTGTTGGATTTTTGCCTCGTAAACACTGTATCACCTATATCAACCTGATATTAGGCAGTCAGAATACTACTGACAGTGAACGCTAGGACCAGTATTTTAACCGGCCAGCTCGGACCAGAGTTATCAGAGTAATGACCCTTGATTGGTGGAAACAATGTTGGAATTTTGCCTCGTAAACACTGTATCACCTATATCAACCTGATATAAGGCAGTCAGAATACTACTGGCAGTGAACACTAGGGCCAGTATTTTAACCGGCCAGTTCAGACCAGAGTTATCAGAGTTATGACACTTGATTGGTGGAAACATTGTCGGGTTTTTAGCACTTTAACTGTTCCTGAAATCTTCACCAGACTCAGCCAGAATGTCGTTTCGGAAGAGTTTTTGAACCGGCTAAATTGTATTCAAACAGACATAATTATGACCCTTTGTTGATTGAAAAAAAATGTTTAACTTGCACACACTGAAGATCCTGTAGTTTTCATTTAAAATGTGGCCAATCTCGGGATGTTTATATAGGTATAAGTCTCACATAAATTACTTATGTGACTTGATTAAATCACACTTAACGGAACAAGACTTCATACTGACACAAAATACCAAATTTTATCAAAATTTGCTGAAGAAATTAAGTGTTGTGCAGATAATAATTTCAATTTTAAGTATTTGGACTGAATGCTGCAAGATATGCACAGTAAGACATGCTGATACTTTTGATAAGGTTTCATTAAAATCAAAATTATGCAAATACATAATGAGAATATTACCTAATAATAAATTCATGTTCAGGTGTTTATAATACAAGCTCATGTGATTTTTTGCAATGTGCATGTCGTCACAAACAAACATAATTTATATTTTGTACGTGTCACATTTCGAGAAGTTTTTTGACAGAACTTGAAGTATAATTGAATGACGAATTTATTGAAATAGATTTGAATTATTCAACGACTTCTTTTGAAAATCATGACCAGAGCAGTTATTTGAGGTATATTAAATGGCATACAAACAATTCTAAAGTGTTCCCCTCGTCTTTTCTTATTGTAACATGTTTTCATAGAATACATTCATATAATAAACTAACCTGTGTGTATTATATTACATGTTCGTATTGGCAAAATGTTCGTATTATGAAATAATGAAAAGATTAAAAACAATAAAGAAAAACGGTTAATGAGATAAATCACGGACAAGATTCCTGATGGACAGACGGACAAAAACAATATGTCACCCCGACAATAATGAGTATATCTAAGTGCAGCTATTAATGCAAGTGGATAGTATGACCCTATAGAATGAATGAATGAATGAATGAATGAATGAATGAATGAATGAATGAATGGTGTTTTACGGACCAACACATTGTAGGTTATTCGACGCCAATAGAATAGAAGATTCCAGGTTCTCTCTAAATGTACAAAAACAGCAAACTAACATACAGATTACAAAATCACATCAACAAATGAATATGCAGAATGAACGTCGATAACTGCAGATTGATTGCAGAGTTTCAGCAAATTCTATAGTATAACTCAAATTATCGGTTCTTAATAGAAATAAATATTCTTCATGGAGCTTACACCGCAGATCACCACATATACACACAAATACTTACATACGCTTTCGTGCTCACATATTGAAATTCATTAAATTGTTTCTTTTATATTTTCACCTGAACGAAGATGAATACATTAATATTAGATGAAATATAGTTAAACATTCGTTACTGTATTAAGAAAACAATTTATATTAATACTATTTTATTACTGATCAATCCACAGTGTATAACATTTACATTTTCAGTCTATTTAACGAATATGGAACGGTTGTGGTAAAACAAATAATATTACTTACTTCTAACTGAGAATAGCGCAATGTTTACGTATAGTGTATAAAATCTGCCAATTCGTGTAGTCCATATAATTATGTGTACTTCCCTTTGAGTAAGCGTAACCCAATACGCCGATCGTGATATATTTCTTTATTTACCCAGCGACCATCTCGCCATTACTTTGTGTTTTAAACACTGTGTATAATACAATTCATTCCGTGCCTCTTAATCTCCACACTGCAATTATTTAAACAAAATCACTAGTTTTCTTGTGGGTGTTTCAGCGCACCCGCCCCGTCATGAGTCGATTAATAAACGGGAAAACGTTTTTTGAATACAATATTCAACAAGCACAGCGTGCAAACCATGTCACATATGCTGCCCTTAAGTGAGTGTACGAAATTTAATACGTAAATATTATTCCACAATACCCCAATATCACATAACGCTTAAAGGTGTCCAAACTAGTTTAAGTACGATAAGACCAATTCCCTTTAGATGACATTATTCTATTGTAACATATACCGTCATATTTCTTGATTTTATTAAAGAGATTATATTGGCATATTACCGTCAATTCCCTGTCCTAAATAAACACGTCCAGCATGAAGATACACTTATAACTTAGAGATATACGCATTGCATAACCTCTTTATTACAAACATCGGATTTCTGAAGCCAGGTTTTTGTTACCATTTTCAACGGACCGCTTTCGGGTTTCCGATCAATCATCGGATAACATTGTGAAGACTCGTTCCCGATCTCGTTTCGAGGCTTTGTTCGGGAAGTTTACGGAGTTCAATGTAAACATTGCGCAATACTTTATTGCGGGACGTATACATTTTTGGCCAATATTCAATTAAAGTTAATTTGATAACTTTCAAGTAAATACAATACAAAAGCATTATTTTGTGCACACTGCATACAGGAAAAGTCTGGATTAACAGCGTGTTTGTGTTACTTGCCAATATAATCCCTTTAAGTTATTCTGTAACGTAATTACATTTTATATCATTAAAGTAGTAAATACGTGCGTATATATAAAAAGTCGGTCTATTCTTTTTTTTCTTTTTTTTTGAGTTGCCAAATTTGCAGCCCGTTTATTTTCATTTGCCGCGACATAAACAAGTAACATTATACATAGCAATATACATTTAAAACAGGAGTAACTGATATAATTCAGTGTAGTGAAAATGATAGAGAAAGAGAATGAGAGAAAGAGAATGAGAGAGAGAGAGAGAGAGAGAGAGAGAGAGAAAGAGAGAGAGAGAGGGAGAGAGAGAAAGAAAGAGAAAGAGAGAGAGAAAGATAGATCAGATTAATCATGTACTCTATTAAAACAATACATATTGATGTTGATTATCTAAGGTTGCTATTTCTGATAATTCAAAATTTATTGAACGCTATTTCTTATAATGCATTTCTAGTTTGGATCTCGCTTGAGTTTAGATTTGTTCCATGTTTTTTACTATCTCTGAAATATCTAAGATAGTTGTCAAAGCTTGGTTTATCGCTTTGCATTTAACGTTTAAAAATGAAACATTTCGCTTAAAAATAGCGTCCGTCTTATAGCAACACATCCACGTTTGCACTTTTTTTAAAAAAGTATTTTGATTAAGTTATGAGCACATTTCTTATACAAATATATGATCAATGAGCTATATGTGTGCATATAAACACGATCCCAAACGCTTTAGAATTGTAAAAAAAGATGCCCAAGTTATAAAGCGTGACAAACGCATTATAAAATTATGTTTAAATCGCCGAGGGTTCCCACTAAGCCTCTAATTGAATTATGAGAGTGTGCGCATGCGTAATTTCTATTTCCCGTTTCCTGTTAAATGCTGTTTACATTTTTACACAAGTGAATTTATCTGATGAAAGAACGACTACAGCTCGGTATAACTGTTTGGAACAATGTTATAGCCTGCGTTATATGTGAAATGAGCGTGAAGCTCAGCCGACTGAAAGAGTTCGTCGTGACATGACAGGTATGCAGTACGCTACACACGAAAACGTGTAGATATTTTTTTTGTTATTATGATTTTAATCAGTTACCTGTTTTCGATCACTTAGAATCGCCGTTAGATAGATCAGTACAAAAGAATGCCGACACTCATTGCTTGTATAAAATGTTTAAATAATTATTTACCAAAAAAATAACAATTCATGTACATTACTTTCACCATTCACGCTTGATCACGGTGTCGGACACAAAAATAGCGTAACCAGATTTAGATATGGCACAAAATGTGCACCTTTGCACAAGTGAGTCCATTTGTAACCCACTATATGCCTTTGGTAACTGAGGTTACTGCAGTTACTTGTTATACGTTTTTGGTAACCAAGAAAAACTTTTATGCTACTCATAGTTTAGGTTAATGCAGAAATTCTGCAATATAAAAAAACTAGAATATATCTCTAATTCTGGTTACTTGGTTTCCCTTCTTTGTCTTTGGTAACTACAGGTTACTCAAGGTTACTGCAGCAAATCTACAAAACCACTTAAGAAAATCTGAAGAAAAAAAAACATGTCTCTATTTCTGGTTACTTGGTTACCCTTCTTTGTCTTTGGTAACTACAGGTTAATCCAGGTTACTGCAGCAATAATACCCACCTATGTGTACATTGACGGCAACTCCAATATATGAGATATTTGCACAATGTTTTTTGGCTTTGTTGTGGCGCAGTCGATAGAGACGTCGTCATAAATGTGTTAGTGGCTGATGCCACAGGGTTTGTGGGTTCGAATCCCGAAAGTGATAGAAAATATTTCAGAAATTATCCATGGTCAGGTGAATAAGTCATATGTCAATTCTCTCCATTGAGTCATATAAAGTAGGAATGATTGTCCGTGGTCAGGTGAATAAGACATATATGTTTTTCATCCTATTTTCAGACACCTTTTTATTTTGCCATGCAGTTGTGAAAGTTTCAGACCTTTTTTAGACATAATTGGTCATGTTATTATAAAACTTAGTCAGTATGAGTGTGAATTTTACTTTTTTACAAGAAATACAAGCATTTTAACTGATACTATGTGTCACTAAAACTTAGTTTATTTCAGAACTGTGACAAGTGTAGATAATTATTACATAAAATGTTACTGTTGAATCTTTAAGATAAAAAAAGAGTCCTCTTCAGAACTCACACCACTATTATCTCCCTTAAGTACTCCGGATCTACAGAATAATTTATTTACTTCGTAACAGTGTATACTTTGAAAACATTTCACGGATGTGCAGACTGTTCTGAGTTTAAAATCATTGAAGTTGTCTAATTAAGCTAGAAGGTATTTTAATATTTTACAAATTCAATCATGCTTGCTTTTATAATGAATTGATGGATTATAATATGTCTGACACATGACATTTGGGTTGCAGGTTTGATCCCTGGGCCATGACCAATGTGACCTTTATCCCTCTTTCTGGGTGATGCTTCATAATCATGATCTTGTTGCTGAGATCAAGGACTTGTATAGATATAATTCTGCGCTGAGATGTATTCTTGTTTCTCTTTTCTCTGTAATTCAAACATTTTTTCCTTTTATTCAAAAAAGTTTCAGAAATTTAAGGTACCACTGTGCCTGAGAATCATATCATCACTTTCAGACAACAACAATGTCACTGTGTTTGGGAAGTATTTTTAATAGTGTCTGAGAATTACAATCACTATGATATATACTCACAGTTTCTGAGATGCCTGAGAATGATGATATCACTGGCTGTACTGTTTAAACTAAAACATTCCCTACATACCATTGATGATGTTTTTTTATCTGTACATGTTACATTCCTTCAGAAGAGTCTAATTATATAAGAACTTTAATTCCAATTCTGGAATTACATTAAAAGTTCACTTTAAAACTCCCAGATATATTCTAAAACATGTTTATAAACGATTAAAAGTCGTTTTTATGTGATTCGTAAAAAAATGTGTGTTTTGTAGGCCCTTTCTGTGTAGAAAAGTCCTTTCTGCGGAAATGGATCCTTTCAGGTGTTTAGACACACGGCATTGCTGCTGTTAGTGTGAGTGGTGATGTTTAATACTGCTGCTGATGATAATGTATGAGCTGTTAGTGTGTGGAGGTGTTTACTGCTGCTGCTAATGATGATGGGTGACGGTGGTTTCATCAATATAGCAGTTCGTCTACCTTAATTTTGTGTTGAAAACAAGTAGTGATTTCGTCAACCTTAATTTAGTAAAGTGTTATGTGGCATGCCAATTAACCAGGTGTGATACCCCAATATACAGCAAGAAGACTGACAGTTGTGGATAGGTGACAACCAGTTACGGTCTGTTGAACGAACTGGGGGTATAATTTTATGTAGTCAAGTATGTTATTAAAAAGTAACAAGTAATGAAATATATAGTATTATATTTTCTTATAAAAAAATAAAACAATTTTAGGCCAAACACTTATATATTAATATCATCATCAACATTGCTGATTCAATCACATCTCATGCAAACTCAAACTCCTGATTGATAAATATATGATAATGTAGATACATTTTATTGACTTAAACTATTACAGTTTTTCATCATAAGAAATATATGACAAAATAAATGCACACACACACACACACACACACTTGACATATCTGAACAGAGTTAAAATATACAGTTTAATTATATTATATAAAAAAAGGTATACAAAACCACTTATGGCTCACTATATAAATTAAGGTAGACAAACCGGTAGGTTGACAAAACCACTGTACTTCCTGATGATGATATATGTGACATTAGTGTGAATGGTGATGTTGCTGCTGCTGCTGCTGATGTTGTAGGTAGTGATTTTGCTGCTGCTGATGATGATGAGTGTGATATTGTGAATGGTGGTGGTTACTGCTGCTAATGATGCTGCAGTGTTTGATGTTAGTGTGAACAGTGATGTTGCTGCTGATGATGATGTGTGTGATGTTAGTGTGAATGGTGATGTTAAGGACTGCTGCTGATGATTATTTGTGAGCTTCAAGTGTAAATGGTGATGTTGCTACTGTTGATAATGTGTGTGACGTTAGTATGAATGGTGATGCTGTTGTAGGTAGTGTTAATGTAAAAAAGTGATTTTGCTGCTGTTGATGATGATAAGTGTAAGAATTATGTGAATGGTGGTGTCAGCTGTTGCTTATGATAATGTATTGTGTGACGTTTGTGTGAATGGTGATGTTGCTGTTGCTACTGCTGATGATATGTGTAATGTTAGTGTGAATGGTGATGTTGCTGCTGCTACTACTGATGATATGTGTAATGTTAGTGTGAATGGTGATGTTGCTTCTACTGAAGATGATGGTATGTGTGATATTAGTGTGAAAGGAGATGTTGCTGCTGTTACTACTGCTGATATGTGTGATGTTAGTGTGAATGGTGATGTTGCTGCTGCAACTGTGTGTAATGTTAGTGTGAATGGTGATGTTGCTACTACTGAAGATGATGGTATGTGTGATATTAGTGTGAAAGGAGATGTTGCTGCTGCTACTACTGTTGATATGTGTGATGTTAGTGTGAAATGTGATGTTGCTGCTGCTACTACTGCAGAAATGTGTGATGTTAGTGTGAATGGTGATGTTGCTGCTGCTACTACTGCTGATATGTGTGATGTTTGTGTGAATGGTGATGTTGCTACTACTGAAGATAATGGTATGTGTGATATTAGTGTGAAAGGAGATGTTGCTGCTGCTACTATTGCTGATATGTGTGATGTTAGTGTGAATGGTGATGTTGCTGCTGCTACTGCTGATGATATGTGTGATGTTAATGTGAATGGTGATGTTGCTGCTGCTACTACTGCTGATATGTGTGATGTTTGTGTGAATGGTGATGTTGCTGCTGCTACTGCTGATGATATGTGTAATGTTAGTGTGAATGGTGATGTTGCTACTACTGAAGATGATGGTATGTGTGATATTAGTGTGAAAGGTGATGTTAGTGTGAATGGTGATGTTGCTGCTGCTACTGCTGTTGATATGTGTGATGTAAGTGTGAATGGAGATGTTACTACTACTGAAGATGATGGTATGTGTGATATTAGTGTGAAAGGAGATGTTGCTGCTGCTACTACTGTTGATATGTGTGATATTAGTGTGAAAGGTGATGTTGCTGCTGCTACTACTGCTGATATGTGTGATGTTAGTGTGGACGGTGATGTTGCTTCTACTGAAGATGATGGTATGTGTGATATAAGGGTGAAAGGTGATGTTGCTGCTGCTACTACTGCTGATATGTGTGATTTTTGTGTGAATGGTGATGTTGCTGCTGCTACTACTGAAGATGATGGTATGTGTGATATTAGTGTGAAAGGTGATGTTGCTGCTGCTACTACTGCTGATATATGTGATGTTAGTGTGCAAGGTGATGTTGCTGTTGATACTACTGAAGATGATGGTATGTGTGATATTAGTGTGAAACGTGATGTTGCTGCTACTACTGCTGATATGTGTGATATTAGTGTGAATGGTGATGTTGCTACTGCTACTACTGCTGATATGTGTGATATTAGTGTGAAAGGAGATGTTGCTGCTGCTACTACTGCTGATATGTGTGATGTTAGTGTGAATGGTGATGTTGCTACTACTGAAGATGATGGTATGTGTGATATTAGTGTGAAACGTGATGTTGCTGCTGCTACTACTGCTGATGATATGTGTGATATTAGTGTGAAAGGAGATGTTGCTGCTGCTACTACTGCTGATATGTGTGATATTAGTGTGAAAGGAGATGTTGCTGCTGCTACTACTGCTGATATGTGTGATGTAAGTGTGAAACGTGATGTTGCTGCTGCTACTACTGCTGATATGTGTGATATTAGTGTGAACGGTGATGTTGCTGCTGCTACTACTGCTGATATGTGTGATGTTAGTGTGAATGGTGATGTTGCTGCTGCTACTACTGCTGATATATGTGATGTTAGTGTGAATGGTGATGTTGCTGCTGCTTAAGATGATGGTATGTGTGATATTTGTTTGAATGGTGGTGTTGCTGCTGCTACTACTGCTGATATGTGCTATGTTAGTGTGAACGGTGATGTTGCTGCTGCTGCTGATGATGATGATATGTGTGATGTTAGTGTGAATGGTTATGTAGCTGCAGCTGTTGATGATGTTAGTGTGAAATTATTCAATAATATAAAGCATCCTTCTATTAAAATATAAAAAAAGTTGAAGATTAATTAAAAATTCAATCGTATGTTATGTATAGATACACTATCGTCTACATTGGCACTCTTCTGTGTTGGTGCTTCTGTTACATTGTACAGCATAACAGAACTATATGGAGATCACAATAACAAAAATATCTTTGAAAATATTATAATTTCATACCTGTCGATATGTAGATGCCTAAATCCACCACTTTAAACACAGGTTATAATACTCTCCTTTTAAATGATAATTAAGTAACACAAGAAGTAGATATGAACTTAACCAGTTTTGTTCGCAATAAAAGCAAGAAACTATTGGAGAAATTCCTGGATGAAAGTAAAACACCAGAAATGTCCGATTCATTTTTTCAGAATTCACATTAGAAATCCTCAAAAAACAATGACTTTAGCCTACATGTATCTGTGCAATCTAAAGCTTAATTTTGATTGGCTATTTAAATAATTGATCCAAACAGTCATAAATCATGGGCAGTGCAGCTGCAGATAGCCATATATCACACGCTTGTACTAATGAAGGACAATATTACATAAGATTATGTAATAACCTCCTGTGCTTATGAGGACAGGATACAGAAAGTTCTTGCTTTTTGAAGAAAACATCTTCATGTTTATTATACCAATGCTAAAATACAAACGGAAAACAACTTGTTTTCCAAATAATCCTGTAGTTACCAAAAGTTACCAAAGACATGTAACAATAACCACAGTTAACATCTTATAAAGTTTTTTTCCATGACATATATCAATTGTGAACAAATTTGGCAGATTATCAACAAATTGATTTATGCTCTTACCATTACGAATATAACATACTTCAAAATATATTTAATAAAAATGTTTAACATACTTTTAGGAATATTGTTTCTGATATATTTAAGAAACTTAGAAAATGAAGTGAGTAATTAGAAAAACAAGAGAAAGATTTCGATTACCTGACTGGGTGAAATGTGTCCAACTAAAATGACATGAGGCTATAGAAGTGAGTATACATGAATATATGAAATTAAACACTGATTTAAAATATTTTTTTAATTTATGTTATCTTTATCAGTGCATCTTTACATGCATATCCTCACATAACATACCTTTTTAACTATTTACTTGTTTTCATTCTACATTTAACATGTGGTGCTGTAATGATTTTAAACTCATTTTTTTAACAAATTTCTATAAGAGGGGTTCTCTTCTGTAACCGCTTTGATTTCTGACATGAGCAGTCATCATGTTTCAACACTTTTTGTCTTTGGAGCAGTTTAATGCAGACGTCACTGGTTCAATCCCCGACCGGGTCATACCAAAGACTTTAAAAATGGTACTAGGAGCTTCCTCACTTGACGCTCAGAATTTAGAGGAGAGTTTTAGGTCTGGTCGGCCTGACGTCAGTATAATGTGACTGGGTGGGGTATCATACCATGTGTCTGCGGCATAATACTCCAGTGTGACAGCGCTTAGAATACTGTCTCAAGTAGACACCATCGCGATATGACTGAAAAATTGTTGAAAGCGATGCTAAACACCATACAACAACAACGGTTTTCCTTATTTACTTTTATAAGTACATTTTTGTCTCTGAAAAATTTAGAGGGCTGTGATATTTACAAATTCCTTGAGGATTGGGTTACAGTATACTAATTGAATAAAGTATGGAACGCATAGTCCAGTGGTAGAGCATCAAACCCATTATCGGAAGGTTGTGGGTTCAATCCTCTGCCATGGTTTTGTGGTGTCCTTGAAAAACACACTTCCTCCGCATATGCTTAGTACTGGTTCTAACTTGTAAGGCTTTGAGCATGATTTGTCTGAATTTGTTTCACAATCAATGGAAAATAAATAAGAAGTGTGTGAGGGCAGTTTTTTGGATATATCATCTCCATAACATGAGTATAAGAAGACTTGCAGTTATAAAAAAATCTCAAACAGCTCAGGACCCAAAGATGTGCAAATAAGCCATACTACTAGTAATCTGATATGACAGAAACATGTCAGACAGCATATGATGTGTGACACATTGAATGCAAAAGATTAGGACTAGGTTTGAGTTCTGGACTCTCTAGATATATTGTTCATGCCATTTAATCTGCAATGTGTTGAAAGCATTCCAGATTAAAGTATAGTATAATATGTTGACTGTTGAGTATTAAAACATAACATTATATTTCACACTTGAATCATCAGTGAGAGACTTATGACAATGTTGTATATCAATAATCTTGGAGGCTGTGCCGGAGTGGGATTCAAACATGTAGTGTCTTATACTGGCCGAGCGAGGATTCAAACTCACAACCCCTTGATTGATAATCAGATGTGTTACCAACTGAGCTAACCTGCCATATTTTAACTTCTTATGAACTGTTTGTCTTTATTTATTGATTGATAGTTGCTTTTTTTTTTGGGTGTGCATTGCAAAAAATAATTGTATTTCTATTCATTTGTTGTATACTTCTGTAGCTTGGACCATCACGTTTGCAGGTATCTTGGTTGTGGATATTTTTAACTACTATAACTTATCTTATTTATATATATATATTTATCTTATTAATACAATTACTTACTGTAATTAATTTAATTACTATCATCCCATCATTGTTCTTATTAAAGAAACATATATTTCAGGTGTCAGATGTTAGATATTATATAGTCTTGAACTCGTACATTCTCTGCATACACTTGTGTGGGCCAGCAGACCTGAGATAGTATCAAAATCACTGATGAATCCAGAGTGGCTAGTTTTGGAACTACAATTTAAAAAAAGGTTTAAAGGGTAATACTCCATCTTAAACTCTGTTTTCTAATTATTTAGACAATCTTTTGTTCATACCCTTAACAAAAAAATTGTTCTTATAATTTCAAATTAAAAATATTGCAGTTCTTTAATGCAATTTTTTAATACATTTGAATTTAGTTTTTTTTTTTTTGAATAGCGTCCTTTTATGCTATCGACGGCTAAGAGACAATCAGTTATCCTAACTACTCTTTCCAGGGATTCCGGAACAACAGCTACTCGTAAACATTCATCTCCGCAAGTATCTGATAACTTTTCCACTTGAATCAATGGTTAGAGACTGATAACAATGAAATGCAGTGTTGTTTATCCATTAGTGCAGAGACTATGACCTGGCTATGATTCAAACTCATGATCCCCAGACTAATAATCTGACCAGACACATTTCAGTAGATGCATTGCATCTGGTATGATTGGTACTTGAATATCTGAGATGCATAATATATGTATTTAATTTAGTAAAAGCACAATCTTGCTAACTGATTAAATTTTACTTTCACATGTAATGTGGAAAATGAAAAAAATGAGACCTGCCACTATGTGATATGTTCAGCATCTTTTTTAGGTAAAAAGTACATCATATATGGCATTTTACCAATATGGTGAATATGAAATTCAATGTATTTTTTTTTCAAGAAAAATGTGTTATATTTTATTTATTTTTTTTTTCATTATTCACATAGAAGCAACAATCTACTACTCAGTGCAGTTGCGGATTATTGCATGGATTCAGAATTTTGCAAAATGTTACAACATGTTTTCACAGTAAGTGTATTTTGAAACTACCACTGACTTTATTTTACAAAAACTTTTTTTTTTAGTATTTGTTCGTTTCCGGGATCAAATAGTGCAACTGGTATACATGTATATGGAAAATGTGTCTTCGAATCTTATGATCTTATTGCAAAGTTACTTAAATAATAAAAGCTGGTCAGTAGTACAGTGAATGGAATGTTGGAGAGGTTGAAGGTTGGTCCCAAGCTTACCAATAACCACTAAAAGGTCAGTACTGGTGCCACACTGAAGATTGACGCAAGAGTAATTCTTAGTTTACTTGTAAATTAGAATAAACTGAATTATATAAAGAAAAATTGCCTCTATAATATCATAGACTTTATTAGTATATTTATTAATTGGATTTTTAACTTTATCATGATTCTATGTTGCTATGCCTTTAGACATTAGTTTTTATGATGAATAAATAAATAAAAAAAAGTAATTGATATTGTATTTATTGAATTTAAAACACATTTAAAACTGTCTTATGTTGCAAGAAGAAAAAGTTACCATATGAAATTGTCCAGGTTAAAAATAATGCATAAGCATCTTTATTATGGGTTAGACTGGTAAGCATTTTTAAATGTATATAAAAACCTGGACAAATTTCTTTTTGTTCAGGACAGGTGACTTTTTAAAAATTTGTACAGCACTGGTTGAGTGTGGTAGTGTTTTTTTGTTTTTTTACTTTAGAAACATTTTTAAGGAATACAAGTCATATTTGGGATTATTAAACAGCAGCTCTGGTCAGTAAGGCATGTTGCGGAAATTATGGAATGTCAAATAAACCAAACCTTTTGGAAGCATGCTGTGCCGCATGGGACATGTAATATGACCCTGGGAGGAACCCTGGTTTTGCTGTTTGTTTTCACTCTTTTTACTTGCAACTGGCATTATCTAGAGCTGTAACAGCATTCTTGTAGTCAATAAAATAATAAGTTTTGTTTGTTTGTATTGTGTTTATCATCCGTTTCAACAATTTATCAGCTATATTACGAAAGTGTCACATTATACCGACATCGGGCCGAACAGACCTCTAAACTATCCACTTAATGCTGAGCACCAAACGAGAAAGCTTCTAGTACAATTTTTCAAGTCTTTGGTATGACTCGGCCGGGGATCAAACACACGACATTCTGTATGCGAGGTGGACGCTTTACCCCTAAACCACAGCTGCGGTTAGAATAATAAGTAAAGGAGTATTGCAAATAGAACTTCGATATTGCTGTAAAAAGTGAATACCATTTACAACTGTAAAAAATAAATACAATTTTGAACAAAGACTGTTTGCAATATTTCCAGAATTCATTATGCACAGTCCATTGTAGTGTTTGAAGGAAGTTTTACTAGTACTTCCTTAAGATGTTTTCCTGGCAAAACCTGAATTGTCAATTATCTTTAATTTTTAAATGAAGCTGTAATAACAGAATCAGAAATGTAATACAGTATTAGACATATTAATTTTTTATTATTATAAAACTTATTTTATAGCCTTTCTGAGTTTAGTTCTATGTCTAAAGGTGATATATTGTAGTCTAAAAGCAGTGTTTAACAAGTATGAAATCTTTTTAAGTACTTTTTTAAATAAAGTGAATTAAAATTTATTTGATAAACATTAAATGCTTTTTTTCTTCTCTTCTCTCTCTAGGTATGTTCTGGAGAGCACTTATACAATTGCTGGTGGTGTGTATATAAAATGCATGTAAGTGGGGGTTGGGCGATGATGCCCCAGAGTGGGACTTTGTACAGTAATTGAAGAAGAAGGGTAGGCAAATTGGTTGGAATTTAAAAAAAATCAAATTTTATCATGTGAAAGGGCCCTTACGACTAACTTTGTTTCTGGGGAAGCCCTGAATGAATATGAAATCCCTTTAACATTCTGCTGCCAGTGGAGGACATGGAGGATGAAAACAAGAATATTTCACATATAATTCCTGCCTTCAAACAGGTAATTACACACACAAAAAATACGGACAGGTTTTACAATGTCAGCTGGCATATATAACTTGCAACATCTGTCACACTTGCAATAAAGCAAAAGTCAATAATACATATTTAGACAGCAAAAAATGACCTGCTGTATTCAAGTACATGTATAACAATCAGTTTGCTTGAATATAACGTCATCAAGGGCTAACAGACGATCAGTTTACCTAACCACTCTTTTCTGGGATCCTGCAAAGTTTCTCCATAAGTAAATGATTACTTTCCAACTTGAATCAGAAGTAGGAGATGAATGAAAATGAGACACAATGCTTTATATTAATCACCATGGGGACGGTAGCCTGACAGGGTTTCAAACTTACAACCCCTGGATTGATAGCTAGTCGCGATACTGACTGAGCTAACTGGGCCCAGCTTTAGAAAGAGATGGACATATTTTCTGCAATGATAGGTATATGACCATAATTACCCTGCAAGAATTTCTAAGTACTATTATAACTTCAACTAAACTAGATTCAAAATTACCAGTTCTCCTTAACAATGCATGCAAGGGGAAACTTGAACTGGTCGCTTTGTAGATCATTTTTCTAACCGTATCTTTACCTCATTTTTTTAGGGGAGGTGGGGGGACTCTCAGTATAAAACTGGGGAACGGTATGCATGGTAGATGTGTTATTTCCCTTTGTAAATGATTTTAAGTTAGGTTCTATACAGACTTCTCCACAGGCCATTTAAGCACAGGGGCACCCCAGCCCTTAACTATCAGAAATGGTATTCCCCAAACGCTTGGATTCTTTAACAAATTTTTGCAATTGCTCACTAACCTGTTAATCATTATTTTTCTTTGTATAACTTTCCTCATTTTAATAACTTAATTGAAACGTATTCAATATGATGACTGTAATTGATTAATACAAGTTTTACTAATGAAATTATTTCAATGAGTGCCTTACACAGCACTTGAAAATGTGTTTATGTGCTCTTACCCCAGCGCTTGCATTCCTTCCTGTGGAGAACCCTGTCTGTATAACAACTTGACCTATGCAAGCATAAAATTGACCAATGGTAATTACTTATAGGTATATCACACTGAAATTTTTTAAGTTACAAAAATTAGAAATGAGAAAGCGACTACATCGTTAATTTTGGCAAATATGTAACAATACAATCCAAGGGAAACAACTCCTAAGTAACTGGGGCAGTCAAGCTGGAATTCCGACTTAGTCAATACATTTTGCCAATACACATCGTCTCTAGTGGTGCGATACTGATAATCTGTAGTTTTAGATTAATAATATCATCCATTTACTGTCTGGTCGTTTGAACAATAAACACTCTTGTTTGTGCTTTGTTTTCATCACATTAAGACAAAATAAATTGACTTTAATTTTACTCTTCAATCTCTTAATATTACTTGAGTTCTCTTGTCAAGGAAGGTAATGCGAAATCAAATGACAACAATATTTGCAATACATGTTAGCATATTTTTGTTTGTATCAATAAATATTTCTAACAATAAACAAGTAAAGGTTATGGCATTTTAACAAGGGAGTTATTACTTTGATACTGAACACACCAATTCATTCCTAATTAAATCCCAATCGTATTTTCTGAAATATGAATTTTTCAAAAACACTTTAATCAATTTGTCAGGAAGCTCGGACATAAAAGTTGAAAAAAAGACAGATTTTTTTTTTAAAAAAACAACAAAAAATTAAAGACAAAGAAGGCGATAAAAAAAGATGCCCACGAGGACCTGAAATGCTTTACTTGCTAAAAGTGGCTATAGTTTTTTTTTGGGAAATTTTACAATAAACGTTCTTGGGGACTTGTCTTATTATATATGTGCCACACATTCACTGTTCAGTTTTAATTTTCACTTTTTTTTCCGATCAGGTAGAGGAAATGATCATTTGTAGGTACGACAGAAGCATATGCTGTTGTACAGCTGAGATGTGTGACGGTGAAATATGAATGGTATGTTGTACACTTTGTTTGAATATTAAGCATCATTCTATGCCATCAACAGCTAACACAGATGATCAGTTTACCACATCACTATTCCCTGTTATCCTGAAAGGTTAATCAGTTTTGATTGGTTGAATATTTAGTGTCATTTTTATGCTATCGAGGGCTAACAGACAATCAATTAACCTAACCACTGTTTCCTGGAATCCTGACAGGTTAACCAGTACTTGAATACACCCCATTTCTGCAAGTACCTGATAACTTTCCTACTGGAATCAGCGGTGAGATATGAATAATTATTAGACACAATGTCGTATATCAATCATCATGGCGACTGTTGCGGGGCTGGAATTAGAACTCACGGCCCCTGAATTGATAGGATTTTTTTAAAATTAGACTCCATGTATATTAGAACTAAATACATTATGACCATCATCACATAATGGAAAGAGATAATTGAGTTCAATGTTGTATTGAGCAAACTCCCATATACATGGATAATTGTTTTAGAGTTTTGACAATTCAAGTGTCATAACTCTGTTACATGTATCCAATTTGGTTCATTCATAATCATATCTTACATGAAGACCAACTGATAACTGCAGGCATACACACTGTAAAAGTTATCATCAGACTGAATTAAACCTTGCTACCATATCTTGTTATATATATTGGGATACTTTTGGTTTTTTGTGTTTGGACACATAAAAATACTGTTGCAATATGTTAACACTCTATGTTGTTCGCTTCTCTGTCAATAATTTCTTCGGGCAGCCATAATGCATTTAATAGATTGTCAACAGGTTTGATCCGAGGCTCAACCTGATAGCCTCAAAACAACACTCAATCATTGTTTCATCGTGGATATGGACATGAAGAATATTTGGTTTTTCCCACACCTAAGCCATAAAATTGTATTGTATCAGTGATATCACAAAGGTCTGCTTGGTAGTGTTGCCACACTGTAGTATCATGATGCAGACATACAACATGATTCCCAATCAGCATTTATTACTCTTATTTTAGTCTTTGCTATAAACTGGCCTGGGTTTGAACCCATGACATTTCGCATGCGAGACAGATTTTAACTAGTCTGCTATTGCAGTATATTATAAGTCCTGAAGCACAATCTAAATATATAAAGAGAACCGGTCGTGATTTGTTCTATAAAAGATAATTTTAAAAAAATTGATGCTGAGGTACCATGGTATGTTAAGAATATACACTTCTTCCTGTTGAAAGCTCAACTTATTATCTAAATTAATTATCTCAAGTGTTCAACATAATATGTATATAATAATTATTATGTGGTATTGTACATAATAAATTGACATATGTTGTGATGGCAAGATATAATATGTTGAGCCTTCGACGTATAAAGTGAGGAGTTTGAAATAATAAGTCAGGAGCTCATCATAAATAGTCTGTGTCACATGGTAACAGTGTGAGATATTGAAATAAGTACAATCTAGAGATAATAAGTAAATAATTTGACATTACAAGTCTAAGGCTCAAGATAATAAGTTGAGAGCTTGAAATAATAAATTATAAGCTGAGAGCCCAAGACAGTAAGTCAAGGTCTAGAGATAATAAGTCGAGAGCTTGAAATAATAAGTTATAAGCTGAGAGCCCAAGACAAAATTCCAGGTTAAGAGATAAAAAGTTGAGAAAAGGAGATAATTCACAAGGGCTCAACATAATAAATAACTTTATATAAGTCAATATTGAGATAAAATAAGCTGAGGGCTGGACATAACAAGTTGAGCATTTGAGATAATTATTGAAGAACTCGACTTTACTCAATATCTTGTCAAGTGCAAAAAAATATGTGTGTGTCCTAAATACACTTACATAAGGTGCATAGCCATTACCAACTCTATGTTTTAATTACTATGACAATTTGTTGAAAAACTCATTTTATCTTAACACTTTCAGATACCATAGGTGATATTCCAAGATGCCAGACTACTAGTCAGTTACAGTGTTATTTGAAAGTAAACAGTGCTGTTACATTTAAAAATCCTACTGTAAAGGCCTCCAGAAAAATGACTTGAAATCTACTGCAGGTATTGCAATTGATAACCAATGACGTATCGTGGACAATTACTAAATTACAATCACATGCTTCCAAAGGTTGTATTTAAACAATATAACATTGACTCTTGAGTCATAAACTAACATTTTAGGAACATGGTCTTTTTGTGTGTGTAAGATAATGGGACGGTATGGATATGATTGAACTGCTTTAAAGGAATTAAGCATACAATTATATAGACTGTGAGCTTAGTTAGTAATTATAAATTTGACTGTTCAAGTGAAACCAGTAGTAATCTTACAAATAGCTTTCAGGAATAATTGAGAAGTTTCTGTTCGCGGAATAAGTAATTCTCTTTAAAAAACAATTATTATTTATACATGGTTCAGTAAAAGTTTTGATATACGGAATGTAAAAGACTAAGACTTGAACCATGCTTTGAATAAGACGTCTTGATCTTTAAAGTATTATCATTTTCATTTTATCAAAATCATGACACAATAGTAATTACATGTATATAACTATATTTCTTTTTTTCTTCTTTTTATATTCCTTAACAAAGAATTAAACTGAGATGGAAAAGCAAGTGATTGGGGTTTTGTAAAAGCTTGAGTATTCACACACTATCTTGTGAGTTATTAATGGCCTTATGTTGCAGAACAAAACAAGACCATTCACAACATTTTGTGTTTAAAATTAGTGATGTACTTCTGACTACAAAATAATTATACTTCAATAAAGAAACAACCATTTATGTACAAGAAAGCAGTAGCCTGTGAAGTCTGAATGATTAATTTGCCAAATAATCTGCTTGCTATTTTATCAACATTTAGTCAGAAGATGCCAGTTTCATATCTTTCTATATACATCATTGCTTTATATTAAATCTAGAGTGTGTGTTCCAAGTACAAACACTCACTCAAGTAAGAAAATGTATCTTAATTATTCAAAATTGAAATTACTTTTTTTTTTGAAGAAAAAGAAGAAGAAGAAGAACAATATTTTATTGATTTAAACTATACATAGTTTCTCATCAGCCGGTTACGCGTCTGACTATCAATCTAGGGGTCGTGAGTTTGAATCCCCCGCCCGGCAACAGTCTCCGTGATGATTGATATACGACATTGTGTCTAATTATCATTCGTCTCTCACCACTGATTCAAGCGGGAAAGTTATCAGTTACTTACGGAGACGGGGTGTGCTCGAGTACTGGTTAATCCCAGGAAACAGTGGTTAGGTTAACTGATCGTCTGTTAGCCCTCGATGGCATAAAAATGACGCTAAATATTCAATCAATCAATCAATCAATCAGTTTCTCATCAAATTACAATGTTGTAATAACATGTAAATAATTAAACACATAAACGCATAACAAGTTGAGTAAATAGCATGCACACATTTTCACACACGCACGCATGCACGCTCGCAATACTCTAACGCAGACATATATACATTTTTTAGGATAATACTTTCAGTCATTAGTATCTTAAACCAATACTTGATAATTTTGACATACAATGTATCTATTTATATACAATGGATAGTGTCCTTTTCCCCCATAAACACCTGCATAACTGGTTGAAGCTTTAACACCTAGGACTTGTTTACAAAATTTTAAGTGCAGACGCTCAATATCTTTTGATTTAGTAAAACTCCATATTTCGCTAACATAGTGAAGTATAGACGTTACAGAAGCGTCAAATAATTGCATGGATGTATTTGGATTCAACATATACTTTTTTACCTTTAAAGAAAAAAGGTTCATGGTCTTGAGCGCTTTGCCGCATATTGCTTACTGATTCAGTACAAAAGAGCCTGTATAATTAAAAATAACACCTAGGTAATTAAAATCGCTGATGACTTCCAAAATATTACCGTTATAAGACCATTTATACCCTACCTCTTTTACGGAATACTACTATTTTAGTTTTCTCTGTATTTACCCCATTTTTCACAATATTCGTGTAAAGTGTTTAGGCTGTTTTGGAGATCTGCTATACTCGTACCTACTAGGACCATGAATAATTGAAATTAATTGTCTTTAATTGAAATACCACTTCCAATATTGCTTTGTAAATAAATTTCCATGTCTTCAAGGAAAAGCACGCACATTATAGGGGAGGCTATTTCTCCTAGATTTAACCCGACCGATATATCAAAAAGATCAGAAAATGTATGGCTATGTTGTTGCACGATTTAACGATAGTATACATTGCGCGAATGATTTTAAGCATTTTACAGTTTACTTGTGTAATTTAAGCCATAGCATATACATATTTATAGAATCAAATGCCTTGCGGAGATCAATGAATGCATGGTACAGACAATTTTTATTGTTAAGTAAACACCCCATCAACAGTAGATTTTCCTTTGCTAAACCCAAATTGTGCATCAGATATGATATCATTACTGTCGCACCAAGATGCAATACGCTTTTTTAATATGCTGGTAAAAAGTTTTCCTATGCTGCTGATAAGTGTTATTCCTCTGTAATTATTAACATCATGTCTGTCCCCTTTTTTCAATAATGGTACAATATAACCTTTGGTCCATTCCTCAGGAAAACAGCCCGAGTCGAATATTGCATTAAATACATCGGTTATATGGCCCGCTAATATATCCCATGTAGACAAGAAGTATTCATTTGAAATAAAATCGCCAGAAGCTACCTTATTTTTGCTTAGGTATCTCATAACTGTTTCCACCTCCGATATAGTTATAGGTTTGTCTAATTCATCATAAACAGGGTTGCTATCATCAAAATTGTGAGTTTTGTTAAATAAATCTGCTTCATCACTTTTTGAGGTCTTTATTTCTTGAAATAAGTTTAGAAAATAATTGTGAAAATCGTCTATTTTGATATTTGAATTGCTTGTTCTGTTTTTCGAGAATAACTTCCAAAAATCGCGTGGTTTCAATTTGCGCATGTTTTCAATATCTTTCATTTGTTTAAATTTGTATGAACGTCGTTTTTTCTTGACAAGACATTTATAATTAGATTTACGGTCAGTCAGTTCTATTCTGTTAACGTGTGTTTTATTTCTATTAAAATTGAATAACGCATCTTTATAAAGTTGCTTAGTAATTTGACAGTCTTCATCAAACCATTTGGTAGTGTCCGAGTATGTAGACACGAATCCATTTTTGATATTTAATTGCTTATTAATTAATGGGCCCCCTATGTCATTAAGAATACAGGTAAAATCTGAAACAGCTTTGTTTATATTGTTTGACTCTTGGTTATTAATGATGTTTATAATTTTGTTAAAACTTGGTAAAGCGCCAATTATTCTGTTATGAAACAACTGTCTGTAATCGTCATTCCATTTAACAGATTCATGATTTATCAAATTATAAATAATATTGGACATTTTCCCAATTATAGTAAAAAGAAGCATGCACAATCGCTAAATTCTGTAAACTGACCTACTAAAAAATTATTTATAACGGTGAAATCCCTTTCCTTTGATAAGATGTAATCTATCACGCTAGATACGTTTCTGTTAACATAGGTATATGCCCCCACTCCATGATCCGCTCCTAATCTACCAACCGCTTTACGTAATGACGTAGATTTACAAAGGTCTAGTAATTTAATGCCTTGGGCGTTACAGTGGCTATCTTGTGAGAAGCGTTCTAAATGAGTATCTGGTATGTAATTACTTGAATCGATTTCATCAATAGCCCTATCAAACAGAATGTGATCTCTTTTATTGGAATCA
Organism: Panopea generosa; assembly: GCA_029582155.1. Lineage (NCBI taxonomy): Eukaryota > Metazoa > Mollusca > Bivalvia > Adapedonta > Hiatellidae > Panopea > Panopea generosa. The sequence goes on along the minus strand of CM055902.1, from coordinate 40,196,059 downwards.
TGCATTACAATCACCAGCAATAATAACCCGCCCTAAGGATTCATAATGATTAATGTCATTTTGTAATATTTGGAACAGATCTGCATCGACGTTATGAAAAGCAGGCGGGTCCTCACCCAACATAAAAACTCCACATAAAAGTATATCATCATCATTATCAAAAAACAGTTTATCAAGTTTTAACCATACCATAGTATCAAATTGATTTTTGACAATAGGAACACCGTTTTTAACCACATTTTTTATATATATTACCAGATGGCCGCTAAATTTCCTGTAAAAGTTGTTACATGAATATTCTGGTAAATCTATTTCACTATCTTTGGATGTCCAAGATTCTTACAGAATGATAATATCTGTAAAATCACGTTTTCTTTTTTACTGTCCGTTAAACCGTTTATATTCCAAACAAGAACACTGAGTTCACCCTTGGTACCATCCTATGTTCTCACTGCTTTTCTGTTCTGTTTATGTCAATGTGTCGTAGCTGATCCAGGCGCAGAGACCATCCTGTTTGAGCTCTGGGGTTTTCATCGTTTGTTAATAACTTCCCCGGGAATTGTTCATGTAAGAAGAAACTGGTTTTATCTAATTTCATATGCAGCTTGCGCACCATTTCACGATCCAGGAATGCCTGGAACTTGCACACAATTTTACGTGTGTAGCGTGGTGAAGGGGCTCCAATGAGGGAGCTTTGGTGTACATAAAAATCCCATAGTTTTGTTAAGTATTGCTGGTTACCGACGCTGATGAATGTAACACTATAGTATATACGATGAAGCCATTCTTACAAGTACAAGCTAAACTAATGAAATCATTTTTAAAGGGATACACATCAATCTTGGAATCAATTTAATCCATGTCCATCTAACTAATTACTCTCAATACATGTTCATATGAATATAAGCCTCCAAATACACTTTATCTGAAACATCATATTTACAAAACTATTAACATAATGTTTTCTATAACTTAGGTGTCTGGTTAGTTTTAGAAAGAAACGAGTTTAAAAATGTCACCATTTTGTCCTCGATGACCAAAAATGTGAAAAGCTCATTTATTAAATTTAGCATGTGTCCCTTTAACATTTTTTTAGACTAACCAATTTTCAAGCAAAAATAGCTGACTGTTTTTACATTTTATTAATATTTACCAATGAACAGAAATAATAAAATCATAAAAAAGAGATCCTTATACACATAGCTCACCTGAAGCTGTAACGATTTTATCATGAAAACAGTTTTCAAATTGATTATTTGAATATTTAGTGGGAATTTTATGCCATCAAGGGCTAACAGATGATCAGTTAACCACTCTTTCCTTGGATCCTGAAAGGTTAACCAGTACTTGAGCACACCCCATCTCCACAAGTAACTGATAACTTTCTCACTTGAATCATCTGAGAGACAAATGATAATGAGATGATAATGTTGTATATCAATCATCAAGGAGACTTTTGCAGAGTGGGGATTTGAACTCCCAACCCCTGGATTGATAGTCGGACGTGCTACCAACTAAGCTAAACAGGCCCGGCTTCTCAAATAAAAGTTCATATTGATACCAAGGGCATGGTCAAATATAATGCATGGTTTCTGATTTGAATAAACCTTACAGAAGTGCAGGCTAAAGAAAATAATGTCAATTACAAATTTTGTGGTTTAATACATATACATGAACACATCTGTTATTTTACTAGATAACTATAATATATACTAATCACATATGGCACAGGAGTGCAAGAAACCCATGGCCTATTATACTTGTTTAATAACTTTACTATTTAGTCATTCCTTGGCTTTTATCGTATAACTTCACTCGTACCTAAATACTGAGCAACTTTCCGACTTGCCCAAACATATAAATGACATTGATTTGTCATGGTAAAATGGCGTTATTTTGTGGAATTACATAAAACACTGACTGGTGATCTGATGTAATTGCACCGTAGTTAGAGGAGCTTTCAACAATATTTCAGTCATTGCAACCGCATATACATCAGACAGTATTCAAAGTGCTGTCATGCTGGAGTATCAATTTCGCAGACACATTGTATGATACCCTACTTTGGATATACTGACACTTCTAGCTTCATTTTTCTGAAAATCAAGTATTTGGTACAACACGGTAAGGGGTAGAACCGATGACCTTCCGCATGTGAAGCAGATGCTCTACCACTAGATCACTGTATGGTAAAGAGGTGATATGAAAATGAATGGTAAATGTGACATTTATCTGAACTAGAAATGTGTCCATGGGACACAGATGCTCCCGCTTTTTAACTACATTGTAGATATCAATAAAGCCAAATATCAAGTTTCATCGAAATTGGTCCATCAATAAAGATTTTAGAGGTAAGAAACCGTCAGCCAATCAGAGCCCAGATCACCTAATTAATATGCGCCAATTCCATCCATTGTCGAACATGACCTGGGTCTTGTTTATATAAAGCCAAATATAAATTTTCGTCAAAATCGGTTCATAAATAAAGACTTTGGAGGTCGGAAACTATCAGCCAACCAGAGACCAAAACACCTAATTAGTTTGCAGGGATTTTGACGGAAATTGAACTTGAGCTGTAGTTTATCACCATACATCTTTCTACCAAATATGAATCAAATCCATCCAATCCTTTAAGAGATATTGAGAGAACACCAATTTCTTGACATTTGTCAATAATCTAAGTCCAAAAAGGGGCATAACTCCTTCAATGAATCGTCAGACCGGAACAAAATAATAACTTGACCTGTATTATATGTATGTGAAATAACACACCAAAATTGGTTTAAATCTGTTCATTAAAACTAAAGATATCAGTCGGAAACCATTTTTCATCAATTGTATTAGAGTCTCTGCAAACTCGAATATTTACATTGATGTCTCAAGTGTGATACTTCGTTTTGTTTAACTACATAATGAGTAATTAATGATAATTGTACATGGAGAGTCGCCATAGGTCTATTCTACTCCTCATTTTTGGATGTAGGAGACATTGAGAGCAAGCCTGGACCAACAAACGATGCACAATGAGATATATGTTATTGTTGAAGACGTTAGAAAAAAACTCACCTTGATAACCAAATACAAAATGACAGTTTAATACTAGATGAGAAGTTTGGTATATTTTATAGAAAGAAACGATCAAATCATGGAGGTGGGATACGTTTTATCCAAAATGGGTTGGACATATTTTGTAACGTATCAATTTTGGTTAACGAGAAAATCAAAAATGATAATATACTATTAAGTGTGTTCCATACTCCCCAAACCGTAGATACAGCGTTTTTCAATAACTTGAATGCAAATGTTGAGAAGGCCTATGATATTTCAAAACAAATATTGTCCTCTTACGTGATTTTAATGAAAACCTTCTTAATCCATCATATAATTTACCATACAGAAATGCTGGTAATATAGACGTTCCGGATAATATAAGTGATTATTAAGCAACAAATATAATATTACCATTTCAATACGAGCTAAATTTTGTATACAAAAGACAAATGAGGTTATAGAATAAAGCAAGTGTTTACACTCTTCTTTAGGAGTGTTTACACTCTTCTTTAGTAGTGTTTACACTCTTCTTTAGGAGTGTTTACACTCTTCTTTAGGATTACCTTCATTCACATAATTAGGACTTAAACGTCGGCTCCATCTATAAAGCATGTGACAAGTTTACAAATGTATTTATAGAAATGTTTAAAACGTGTATACCATTTAAACTAGTAGTTCGTCCAGACGACAAGCCTTAGTTCGATTCCATAATTAAGAATGAGGGGCAGACTAAAGAAAACTTCAATCAAAACAGGATTGATAAGTAATTAATATAACTATAAGCATTCTAGAAACAAGGTAGATAATAACAAAAAAACTAGTATTTAAAAAGAATTTTTTTTTAAAAATATATTGACCGATTTACAGTTCAACGAAAGAGAGGCTTCTGGAAAATCATTAGACATTTTGTGAAAGAGTCAGACTCTTCATATACAATTCAATCTCCATGTAAACCAAATATACATGACACTAAAGCTTTTTTTTCTTGCAAAGAAATGACTGAGCACATTTATGATAGTTTTATATCTATATCCACCCAAGGCGAGATAAATGTACACAGAACGGAACAACTATCCCGCCATCTGACAGTTTATGTACATTCTGTGAAACTTGAACTTGGACTAGAAAGAACATTTACGCCATGTAAAATCAACACATACATGTAGTTTTATGTTAATGTAGCATACAACTTTTAAACGCTACTTAATATTTTAACGAAGATATTGGAAATACAAAAATGGCAGGTTAGCTGTTCCGTTCAGTATAGAACAAAGAAAATGTTAAAGTCTCTTTATTACACTTTGGAACCAGCTTGATGACAATAGAAAATCAACTCATTCACTTTCAATCTTTAAAAACTACTTTACACTATAATACTAAAATTAGAATACCACCATACTATTCTCACGGCAAAAATATGTATCGCAGCTTATCATGCATCAGTTGTATTTAAACGCTGATTGATTGATAGAATATATAGTGTCATTTTTATGCCAACGAGGGCTAACAGTCGATCAGTTAACCTAACCGCTGTTTTTCTTGGATCCTGAAATGTTAACCAGTACTCAAGCACACCCGATCTCCGCAAGTAACTGATAACTTTCCCACTTGAATCAGCGGTGAGAGACGATTGATAATGAGACACCTTGTCGTATATATATCAATCATCACGGAGACTTGCCGGACTCACGACCCCTGGATTTATAGTCAGACGCGTAACCGACTGAGCTAATCGGGCCCGGCTATAGTTGTAATAAAGACACATATATCGATAAAACTATGAAAGAAATGAAATATTTTTTTTAAACAAAACAAGTAGTTACGGTTTAACTAGTCGTGTTGAACAAACCATGTATATGTATTGTACATATGCGTGCTTTGTACAACTTGACTAGCCAAATTTTTGTAATCCGATATCTTTTATATGCCGTTACAAATAGATACCGAAGCAATTGCTTTGTATGAACTTTTTGCCTTTAGATATGCTAAAAGCATATTAGATCTATAGAAGGTGTGCACGCATCTGTGTACTAGTGTGTCCTGTATAAAATACAAATTGTACGATCTGAGATATCTGTCATAGAGAGAAGACAAGAACAGTCATGCTTCTTTTTTGTCTCATCTTATTAAATCTCTCTCTCTCTCTCTCTCTCTCTCTCTCTCTCTCCCATCACAGCTCTCTTTCTTTCTTTGTCTAACACATCTACTATATATTTACAATTGTTTGTATTATTATAAGACATGTTATTTGTTCTTTTGTACACTGTGACTGTGTTACTTGTATGAGAAGGGCCGAAAGTTAGAAGAACTTGTGGCCTAATCCTATTTTAATAAGTTGTTTAAACTAACTAAACTGTATAAAGTCGAATTCGGATCGCCCGAGCAACAATCTCCGGAGGTTACCACTGTGCTATGTAGGAATTTAGCAAGACCAGCGCTATTTAGTCTAAAATAAATCTCTTATCCAGGCTGTAGCAATGCTGCCCGAAAATTTCCGAACGTGAACGGACATAACCGAGATAAAAAAATATCTCATTTACGTTATTCCACGGATTAAGTGTAATCGAAAATATTTAGGCTAAAATTTTACAGTCATACCAGGGATTTTATTGAATCAAAATGGTCGAAATGGTTATGCTGCTTTAAAGCCCAGTCAGTCAAATAATTCTACCTGCCCTAATACTAACAATCAGGTTACATATATAATTAATGGTCTGAATAACGATATGCCGATTAAAGAGTTGCGATACAATATAACGATTCTGGTAATGCTTTTTTAATTGGGGTTGACGCCATTTTCAACACATTTCAGGTTATATATGGCATAATAAAAAATTATTCAGTTTTTCTGGTGAAGGAAGACCTCAGACGGAGTCAGACTGAGTATAACCACCGTCCTTCTGGCAAGTAACTGGCAAACTTTCTCACATAAAGTTTTTGGAGCGAGCGGGGCTCGATCCTACGATCTTAGCGGTGAGAGGTATGTGATCTTGGGACGGCGCCGTAGACCACTAGACTGATCCTATTTTATATTACTTTTCAAGAGACCCAGTCTCAACTGTTACGAATAAGCAATGTTCCGATCGACAAGATAATTGAAATAATCCCTGAAATGGATAAAATATAAAGACATAGTAACCTATTTCGTAGGTAAAAACCTATGTACGTTTACGTGGTACCAATAGATCCTTTTCCTTTGAAGGGTCCCCCGTGGCCGAGTGGTCTAAGGCGCCGTCTTAATTGATATCACTTACCTCTCACCGCTAAGGTCGTAGGTTCGAGTCCCGCTCGCTCCAAAAACTTAATGTGAGAAAGTTTCAAGTTACTTGCGGAAGGACAGTGGTTCTACTCAATCTGACTCCGCCAGTAAAACTGGATATGCCATATATAACATGAAATGTGTTGACAATGGCGTTGAAAAAACCCATTTGACTTGATTAACGTGACACTTCAACTCCAACTTGACTGGTCGATAATGTGTTAATGTCCCCGTGGAGGGACTGTTTTGACACAAATTTGTTATGTTATGCTGTGCAATTGCCATGTAGCGCAGTAATTTCAGTATGCGGTGCAGTTCTCTCCTTATATGATGCTGCGCATTTATTATGCGATACTTTAGATTTGTTATATTATGCACTATTTTCGCTATATGTAAAATGACATCTTACAAATTAAGAAACACTGCAGCAAAACTAAGGTTAATTTGCATCAATTAAATATTGAAACAGGTAAACCAAGATAGAACCGAAAGAAAAATGTACTTTGTGTCACCTTACTGACATTGAAGATGAGTATCATTTTGTGTTAATATGTCTTTTCTATGAATTATTAAGAAATTAGTACGTACCTAAATAGTTTTACCATCGTCTGAGTATGTATAAATGTATTGACATTTTAAACGCGCCTAAACTAAGAGTTTTAAATACATTAGGTATATTTTGTATCAAGGCATTTAAGCAAAGACCAAATGCTTTCAATTCAAACAACTGATTTGTAAATATACATTGTAACTATATGTTATATTATTTACTTCATGTATGTAACATACTTATGTTCACTCTCGTATTGCTGCATGCATGTATTGTATTGTTTGTGTAAATAACGATGAAATGTATATGTTCAAGTTATATTGAATAAAATTCTGTTCTACTCTGCTCTGCTCTGCTCAGGGCCCGGTTTCTCGAAAATACTTAAGTCTGCTATTTTACTTAAACTCAAATAGTGTGCTCAATTTAAGTATAAAATTGAGCACACTATCGAGTTTAAGTAAAATAAGAGACTTAAGTATTTTTTGCTCTGCTCTGTTCTTTTCTGTTCTGTTCTGTTCTGTTCTGCTACATGTCGCTGTGTGTTCGCATGACTGCTTTTTTAATAATTACGCGAGAAAACGTATATCCATGTTCCATCAAATATTCATCATATAACTTAGTGTTCTGAAGACGTTCTTAAGTTTGCGAATTAATCGTGCCATTTCAATATACTGTTACTATCATACAATGATTTGATAATTAGGCAGGGGTTTTCAAAATGTTAAATAATCGATTGATTTGTTTGTATTCGGTCGCGGCCGTTAAATAAGACGACTGCTCTGTGTAAATATAATTAATATATATTGAGATGTTCTTTTCAATTGATAAGTTTTAAATAGACCTAATACACACTCATTATATATGTAGATCTATAAGGTTTATTTAAAAAATCGATAAAACCACGCAGACATCTGCATTGCTATAGTTTACCCTCTATATAACTGTCTTAAAACTTCGCTATCAAACATGTATCATGACGTACTGTCGGCAAATAGCTTCACAGCTTTACAGCTAATGTTATATGTTCATCCGACACAAAATAAAGTTTCTTGTTTTCGTATCTTCTACTGAAAATTAGACAAAAAAGGTAGGGATGTGAGCTGACACGTGTATAGCCCGAAGGGCAAAGCAATTTTTGTGATCTTGGAAATTAAATATGCGTCCGTGCGTCCGCATTATCTTAAAACATGTTGGATGTAATCCTTTTGAACTTTTTGTCATATTTCGAAGTGTATTCAGTGGGCGTGTCAATTCTTATTCTACGTGCACTGTGTACGTGTAATTCGTCCCACAACTATTTCTTAGAGAAAGCGGACGGACACACAGACAACGAAAGAAGAGTTTAATCAAAGGGGGATAAGTATACCAAGTGAGGAGCAGGGAAGTAGTAAGAGTTGCTTAACTTGAAAATCATTTTATTAATTAATAAATAAGCTCAAAACTATTAAATTAAATAGTATTTTATAGACTCAGCCTCACGTAGCCTTCTTGTTCTTGTTTTTTACTTCCTTATTTCAGCAACAAGAAACGAACGTAAAAAAACATTATTGGGCACCGGGATAAGGCGGGGTCCAGTAGGAATGCTAGAATTTGAGCATAGGGTTACGGAAACGTATTTTTGAGGTATTTGTACGAATTCCTTTACTAAGATATACAAAATGAAGTATTATACATTTGGTGGAAAATTCCAAAGTATCTTAACTGCATATTTTGTATTTTCAATTGTATGTAGGAAACCTTGATTTTTTATAATTGTTTATTTCGAAGGTTTTGTAATAACTAGTTCCTTAGACAAATGAAGGGATCGAAAATTGAATAATCAAGAGATCAAATATTAAATTTAAGAAAAAAACTTATTTATTCGCCATTATTACATGTTAGAACATAATACGTTACTTCTTACTACATATTTCAGTTGTATTTAAAACAAAAAGAAATGGCAAGTATGTTCTCCAAATATCTGAAAAGTCATTATACCAGCTAGTGCCCCCAAAATTTGCACGAAATTTCAAGCAACCAATCGAAGGTACTGACCTCGTCATGTGATGTTTATATTTATGCATACGGGTTCCACAACACACAGCGATATTGCAATCAGCCAATCAAATGTGCTAGTCTTGTCACAATATTTGCAGGCGAGTTCTTCACTACAGGTGTAAACCCACCATTGATTTTTGTTCTTTATTCTTTAGTAAATAATAAAAGTTTGAAGGTCTGTCATTCATAGAGAATCCCAAATGAAAGAAGTGAAACCTACATTTTACTGTTTGTCAACCTCTGCACTATCAAAATATGATGAGAAAAATAGGGGCCATGTGTCATATAAGATATTTTTCTTCTGCTCAGTGTGTACACTGGTGACAAAGTGAAAGTAGACTTCCGAAATCATGAATTAATACCCCAATTTCCAAGCATCTTTTTTTTTTTATAAATTCACAATTCAAACATGGAAATGCTCAAAATACATCAATAATGCCATTCAAATAAAAAAAATGAGCATTAAAATAAGGAAAATGCATTTTTAAAGAAGAAGAAATGAGGATTATTTATAACCACCATTATGCGACTACCCCACGGAAGCACTTCCTTTTTGCAATGGTGGTACTATGCCTACACGCTAGCAGGAACACGTATGGAAAAGAAAGCAAAGATGGTGTTAGGCAATTTCCACAAAGGGTGTGAAATATTTGCGCCTTTTAATGGTTTGCAATGTACAACTATGTCGTAAATTGCGTTGCTTGCCCTTTTCAGCTCGGTAATGTCGATATAGCAGATTCGCCATTCAATGTAGGCAGATTGCAACGTAATTTTGCAGTAACAAACGAAGTTTGTCGTCAAGGTCACAGGAATGTGATTTTACAGAAAAATGGGACTGAAATAGATGATAGACATGTTTAACCTGAAAATGTTTCTAGTAGTGCAACTGGTCGAGATAAAGTTGCATATTCAAATCAAACTTGTTTTGGAAAAACTAAAAAAACGCAAAAAGGTGCAAATAGAGGTAAATTCCCTGCATTGACATGTAAAATCGAGTCACCAAGTGAAAGTTAGTTTATACTAATTTATCGATAAAAGCTCAGAGCTGATATGAACCGCTCTCGGGTCCGCTTCCTGGGTAGAACTAGTACTGAGTGTTGTATTATGAGAGGCATTGGGTTGAGCTGGGGATCGAATCCGCTAGCTCTTGCGTGATCAGCCATCACTATATCATATAGACTAACGCCCCAAGTAGAAAGAACGTAAACAAATGAAAGTTCACATGCAACAATGAATATGATGACTAATGAAACTATTTTCGATGTTATTTACTGACATCCAATGATCTAAAATTCATCAATTACACAAGTGACCAAAACCATGTAAATGATTATGAAAATAGTATATGGAAGAAACCCAGCAGCGTTTGTCATTCATGCAACCGGTTTTTATATCCAGATCAGGTTAAAGTTCTCCGTTCGCCAAACTAGTATTTCTGTAATGAATTTGACTTTGGAAATACCTGATAATGTGGATTCAACTTGTTATTCGTCTTTGAGATTTTCTAATTTTTTTTTACTCTGGTAAATCGACAGAACTCGTTTATCTTTCAATGTTATATTTTTGACATCTCATCTATATTACCCAGATCAAGCTAGCTTTTATATTCAAATTGTTTGTTTTATATCTTAATAACATTTTACACTAGACGGTCATTCTCTGTTGGTATATATATTCATTAAACAAACATACAAAGCAAACTCATTGTTGTTTCTTTAAAACAAACTAGCGGCACCATTGATGCCTTGCATCAATCTTTGTCTTGTAACAGACAGTGACTCAATTAATTTAACGGTATGGTAGTCCGATATGGCTGATATGGCTGGTAGTCCGATATGGCTGGTAGTCCGATATGGCTGATATGGCTGGTAGTCTGATATGGCTGGTAGTCTGATATGGCTGGTAGTCCGATATGGCTGGTAGTCCGATATGGCTTGTAGTCCGATATGGCTGATATGGCTGGTAGTCCGATATGGCTGGTAGTCTGATATGGCTGGTAGTCTGATATGGCTGGTAGTCCGATATGGCTGGTAGTCTGATATGGCTGGTAGTCCGATATGGCTGGTAGTCCGATATGGCTGGTAGACTGATATGTCTGGTAGTCTTGTATGGCTGGTAGTCTGAAATGGCTGGTAGTCTGATATGTCTGGTAGTCTAGTATGGCTGGTAGTCTGATATGGCTGGTAGTCTGATATGGCGGGTAGTCCGATACTGAGGTGGTCAGGTAGCCTCGTGATGGGCGATGCTGTAAAGATATACAAGATTCGAGATTCAAGATTAAAAATTCTTTATTCGGTAATTTTAACATATAATGTTTTTCATTACATACAAATTCAGATAATCAATGTAACACATGACACTCAGATAATAGATCAATATCATTATTAGATTCTATTGAATTAGAACATTACGTTATTTCAATACATATATGATTTTTTTTTTATAGTTTTTGAGGTTGGACAAATATAAATTAAACATTTAAATACTTTGTCAAATATATACTTGAGTAGATCAACACAAAAAGATAGATGTATATATTATGTATTTTGATTATACAAGGAATTGCGAGCACTTAAAGCTTGATGAATAAACTTACACAAACCAGCTTAACATAAATTCACCAATAAGTTGAATCTGAGAATTGGACGCAGACTCAAAATCTTACATTTTTGCAAAAACTTGTAAACATAAATTATGGGTAAGAAATGTATGTATGTGACATTTTCTGTTAAATAATCTTTAAAAATGATTGTTTCTAAAATTAAATATAGCAATATGCTTGTTTTAAAGACGTCAATTGAATATTACATTGTTTGAGTTTAAATCTCAGACCCAAAGTACTAATGAATTTATGTCCCACAAGGAACCACACATGGGTGATGGAGGGTCACATTTTATCATATCATTATGTATTGTTCTACGTAATAAAGCAGGTTAAGATAAACTTTTGCTTTATCGGCAGGAAAGGTTTATCAGGCAGCAAAATACAAATTGATGACGTCATTGTTTTTGTGTCGTGTTAAACCCGAGTTAAAACATAGTTTTAGCACTGATAAATCGTAATTATATCAAGAAATATAAATGATAATTGAAATAGCAAGACAGTTTCGATAAAAATTGCAGTTGTTTTGCTTTATTTTCATCAATCAAATGTGGAACTATTTTTAGGTTCATTAATCACAGATCTACTCGCATGAGTTTGTTTGCTCGGCTATCAGTTGTTGGTGTTTAAATAAGTTTAAATCAAACACTCAAATAAAGACATGGTGAATAGACTGCCATATTAGTGCCTGCTAGTCTAACATTTATCAGGTTTGGCCCATGTCTTTTTTTTCTCTACCTCACTTGATAGAGTTTAAACTATCAGGTACTCACATGGTATTCTCTATACCTCACAAGAGCAAGTTTCATAGATTATTCAGCAATCGTCAATTTTTGCCTTTAGCCATTTACAACAAAGTTTTACAAATGCGGAAGAATACACTTATCTCTCTTCTTCACTTGACAGAGTTTAAACTATCAGGTACTCACATGGTATTCTCTATTCCTCACAAGAGCAAGTTTCAAAGATTATTCAGCAATCGTCAATTTTTGCCTTTAACCATTTATAACAAAGTTTTACAAATGTGGAAGAATACACTTATCTCTCTACCTCACTTGATAGAGTTTGAACTATCAGGTATTCACATGGTATTCTCTATTCCTCACATGAGCAAGTTTCAAAGGTTATTCAGCAATCGGCAAATATTGCCTTTAGCCATTTACAACAAAGTTTTACAAATGCGGAAGAATACACTTATCTCTCTACCTCACTTGATAGAGTTTAAACTATCAGGTACAAAGATACATCTTTCCTTGATCCTCAAGATGTCGACAGTAAAAGAAGACCAGTATCTATTCGTATATCACTAAAGCAATCAATCAAATGTCTACTTGTCCGACATTGATGTCAAAAATCTTAAGCGGTGTCTGTAGAAGCTGATTGATTTTGTTTTCGAAACTGGTTTAGTTTCTATGCCAACGAGGGAAAGGGTAACTGTTGGACAGGCCAGGAAGATTGTCAGGGCATTTCTCTCATGCACACAAGCAACGCTCAAATCCATTTGGTACTGTACTTTATATAATGCATGCAGCGCAATCGATCAGCCTTTTTTGAATTTACGCACAATGGGGGATATTTAGGAGTGTGTGTTCCCCTTCACTTTACAAACTTAAACAAAGCATTCGGAAATATTAAGTTTCGATTGACCGTTCCAGGGTCTGTCTATTACTTAGAATAATGTTATACAGAAAGACAATGGCCGTTTGTACATAATTATCTAGATCTAAAAGAAAAAAAGTTGCTTGATATATTTTATCATAAACATCTAAGGCACTACCCCTACACCCTTAAGCATTAACTTTTATTGCATATTTCAAGTTGTTAAATCGCTGTACCGATTTCAAATGATACGCACGAGCGTTTGTTCGTATTGCGGTCGACGGGCCTGGTGCATACTATATACATTATAATAATTCTCAATCTTTACACTATTATCGAATTACTATACATGTATATATATATATATCATATAGAAGTATTAGAAAATAAAAGTGTAGAAAACAAGAACCCACGAGTTTATTTCTAATAAACAATCCCGTGATTATGGCGCCCAACACAAACTGAAATAAATGAATGTTAAAATTTAATAAAGAACATGAATAAGAATTTTTAAATCGAATCATTTGTGATCACGTGATAGTTTTGGTTTCCCCACCGTGATATTCCATTGTAATATAAACGAAATTATGTGTGTTGATGTACCGATGTGTCGGTAAGATAAGAACAAAATGCCGTGTATTGGAGTGCCTCTGACAAAAATAGCTGACATATCTGTGAGGTATGAACGAAGTGCCGTGTGTTGGAGTGCCTCTGACAAAAATAGCTGACATATCTGTGAGATATGAACGAAGTGTCGTGTATTGGAGTGCCTCTGACAAAAATAGCTGACATATCTGTGAGTTATGAACGAAATGCCGTGTATTGGAGTGCCTCTGACAAAAATAGCTGACATATCTGTGAGATATGAACGAAGTGCCGTGTATTGGAGTGCCTCTGACAAAAATAGCTGACATATCTGTGAGATATGAACGAAGTGCCGTGTATTGGAGTACCTCTGACGAAAATAGCTGACATATATGTGAGATATAAACGAAGTGCCATGTGTTGGAGTAACTCTGACGAAAATAGCTGACATATCTGTGAGATATGAACGAAGTGCCGTGTGTTGGAGTGCCTCTGACGAAAATAGCTGACATATATGTGAGATATGAACGAAGTGCCGTGTATTGGAGTCCCTCTGACAAAAATAGCTGACATATCTGTGAGATATGAACAAAGTGCCGTGTATTGGAGTGCCTCTGACAAAAATAGCTGACATATCTGTGAGATATGAACGAAATGCCGTGTGTTGGAGTGCCTCTGACGAAAATAGCTGAGGAGATGTACACCCAAACCAAGATGCCATTGAACTATCATCTGATACAAACTCTGACAGTAGTACTCATTCCACCTCATCTCATTGTAATTTCGAAGCCCTAGATTTTTCGAATAATTTGTCGTTAGTACACTACAACGTTCAGAGTATAAAGCACAAGTTGGATATCATATACTCCGAACTATATGATTTTGATATACTTACTTTTACTCAAACATGGCTCGATGATTCTGTTTCAACGGATGATATGGTGCTTCTTTCTTTTAACAAACCAGAAATAAAAGATCGCATTGGAGACAACCACGGTAGGGTCATGTTGTTCATTAAATATACAATAAACTACAAACGTAGACACGATCTTGAAATCAACCCACTTGAATGTATATGGGTCGATATATCACTCAATCACAAACGTTTTCTATTAGGAGTATTGTACAGACCTCCTAGCTCTAACTCTGTTTACAATAATATATTAGAAGATTCCATTAACCTTGCTGTCGATACCGGTATTAAGGATATTATAATCACTGGTGACTTAAACTATAATATGCTAAGTAATGCTTCATCTACAAAAATAGATAATATATGTCAACAGCTAGGTCTATATCAGACTATTATTGAACCAACTCATTATACTGAGAACTCCAAATCTTTACTTGATATTTAACTTTTAAGAAACAGAAACAGTTTGATAACATGTGGGGTAGCAGAACCTTTTTTAAACCAAGATATTAGATTACACTGTCCAATATTTGGTGTTTTTAAATTTATAAAATCGAAATTATTTTTTAAAAGACAAGTCTGGAAATATGGACGTGGCGATTATGCTTCGTTCAAGAATGAAATTAACGAAACAAACTGGAATGAAGTTATCAATGACGATATAAATATGTATGCTAGCAACTTATCTGCAAAATTAAAGGAGCCAAAATGGATTACTAGTAAAATAAAGCGCAGTATTATGGTTAGAAAATATATTTACAAAAAAGCCAAGAGATTCAATACAATTTATAGTGGAATAGGTTTAAAAAATATAGAAATGACGTTGCCAAGCTTATACGCGAAACTAAAAAGTTATACAACGAAAATTTAGTTTCTAAACTAAATTCACCGTCTCTTTTGCCAAAGGACTCGTGGAAAACATTAAAATCATTTATCAATTCAAATGATAAACCAGCTGTCCCTCAACTAAACGATAATGGAAACATTGTCACTGACAACAATACCAAAGCAAACATACTAAATAAATTTGTCCAGACACAAACAATTCTTAATGATGACAATATTTTACAACCAATCATATTACCAAGTGATAACCATGATACCATATCAATTATTAGACTATCGCCTAACGATGTAAATAGTATCATAAAGACACTCCCAACAGGCAAAGCCTCAGGTCCAGATGATATCAACAGTTACGTCTTGCGTGAAATATCTAATGAATTATCGACGCCTTTATTCAACTTATTTAACGTTTATCTGACCAAAAGTGTTTTCCCAAAAGTCTGGAAAGAAACATTTGTATGCGCTGTTTATAAAAAGGGAGACCATTCCTTGGTTAATAACTATATACCTATATCACTGTTTAGCGTAGCAAAGTGTTTGAAATACTTATTTTTAAACATATATATAATTTCTTTCGTGATACCAATTTTATTTCGTTATTTCAATCTGGTTTTGTTCCTGGTGATTCAACAATTAACCAGTTAACTTATCTTTACAATGTATTCAGTAAAGCTATTGATGACGGTAAAGAAGTTCGCGTTTTATTTTTTGACATAGGCAAAGCTTTTGATAGAGTTTAGCATAAAGGTCTAATAGTCAAGTTAAAAGCAGCAGGAATATCAAATCAGCTTATAAATTTACTAAATGACTACCTAAAAGATAGGCAACAATGTGTTGTTTTGTCTGGTACAAAATCTGATTGGACACACTTATCAAGGCCGGAGTGCCTCAGGGGTCCATTTAAGGTTCTATGTTTAGTCTATATTAATAACATAGTATTTGATATCGCATCTAACATTCGTCTTTTTGCAGATGATACAAGCCTGTACTTTATAATCGATCACAATAACAATATAAACAATGCTGCACTAATTTTGAATTCCGACATCAACAAAATAACTGAATGGTCAAAACAATGGCTTGTAACTTTCAATCCATCAAAGACTGAATCGCTTCTTATATCTAGGAAACGTAATCAATCCGTCCATCCACCGTTATATATGCATAACCAACAAATATCAGAAGTACAATCACACAAACACTTGGGTATACTTTTATCAAACAACTGTACCTGGCACTCTCATATTGAATACATTAAGGATAAATCATGGTTAAGAATTAAAATCATGAGAAAACTGAAATATCAGCTAGACAAAAAGATCCCTGGAGACTATATATATATCTTTTATCCGACCACTTTTAGAATATGGTAACACAACTTGGATAACTGCACTAATTATGAAAAACACGAATTAGAAAAAAATCAACACGAAGCAGCACGTATTGCAACTGGAACAATTAAACTTGTATCAATTAATAATTTAAACACAGAAGTTGGGTGGGAAAGTCTAGAAACTCGAAGGACGAAACACAAATTAATTATTTCCTATAATATTAATTTTAATATTTATTCATTGTTACTTGTATTTACAGAGCATCGACCCCATATAATACATCCGTAATCAAACAAAGGTAATATATATGCATTAAAGAACATCTTGGTTTATGTATTTTGATAGGAATTTCATAAGTGTTATTTTTCTTGTGATATTTTGACATACACTATCTATTTGTTTTTCCAAAAACTCAATGTTTGATCAATGTGTATGCCTAAAAGTTTTTGAACTTCAGTTGCTTGAATTACAATATCCTCTAATTTAATGTTTAGAGTGTTGTTTTTTGTATATTATATTTTGATCCTAAAGTAATTTAGAATGTTTTATTGACATTTAAAATCATTTTGTTATGGTTACACCACATTTTAAAACCATTTACGCTAGTTAAGAGTCACCTGAATGAGATGACGCGGTGAGAGACGAATGACAATGATCGTGATATCGTATAACATTATCAATCATCACGGAGACTGCGGCCGGGCGGGGATTCAAACTCATGACGTCTGGTTTGTTGTATGGTGGATCCAACCTATATTTAAAGAGGCCACAACTATTGCATGTAATTTGTGTTAGTAAGTTAGATTATGGAATCATGACAAATTCCGTCGTATTTCGGTATTATGATAATTGACGAGGTGTTCCGAGTGGCCAACGAGTATGGAATTGGAACATAATGACTTATTATTATCGTTTATATTGTGTATGAGATAATTATGAATAAACGATTCAAAACAGTCCACACTTTCTACGTTACATAAAACAACATACGTTATTGACTATATTTGTGCCGGGCCCGATTCAGCCGGTAACGCGTCTGACTATCAATCCAGGGGTCGCGAGTTTGAAAACCCGCTCGACAACAGTTTCCGTGATGATTGATAAACGACATTGTGTCTCATTATCATTCGTCTTCACCGCTGATTCAAGTGGGAAAGTTATCAGTTACTTACGGAAATGGGATATACTTGAGTGCTGATTAACTTTTCAGGATCCCAGAAAACAGTGGCTAGGTTAACTGATCGTCTGATCGCCCTAAATGACATAAAGATGACGTTAAATACTCATTCAATCAGTCATTTATAAAAAAAAACATTGTTATATAAATACGTATAGTTATATTACTTTAACCTATGTAATTAGGCGAGACCTTTTCAAAGAACGACAACTACTATCTTCTTAATGATATTTAGGTATATGGGTTACGGTTCACGTGTCTACGGTTCAATTTACTAAGAAAGATAACTAACATGGCCTCCTACAAATAGTCAGGTAAGAGTTCTCGTTAATAAATAAATTGTAATGGAGAAAGCTCGCCAGTTGCGGAAGGACGGTGGTTCTAATCAGATTCCTTCTGAGATCTTTATCCACCAATACAACCGGATATGCTATATATATAACCTGAAATGTGTTGAAAATGGTGTTAAATACCATTTAAAAAAATCAATTAGACCAACATCAAAGTGTTATCAATTAAAGATGCATACGCCTTACCAACGCAATAGAAAAAGACATAAATAGACAAAACATATTTAACAACCATTGTAAATATATATAATACAACGTACAAGCTTTTACTGGGACAAGACAATCTCAGTAAATGCAATTTATATACTACGCAAATAAAATCGGTGTATGTCTTGTTATCTTTTTATAGCATTTGGATAGTAAACACTCAGGTGTGTAAGCAACATTACTGACTGCACGTAGCACTTGACTTCTGTTTTAACTGCATGTAAACTCTAAACTGAAGTTCAAGTTCTTATTTACGAAACTCTTTAAATGTTTTACGATATATGCTGACGACAGCGAATTATCATATTGATATGTATTCTTTAAATGTCCAACAGGACTCACACCACTATTATCTACCTTGTGTACTCTGGACTTACAGATAAAGGTGGTAGAAATAAAACTTTTTTCCGGGCTTTGTATTACAGTGATTTACTTTTCCTACCATGTAAAATTGCATATCTTGAACTAGGGAAGAATTTGAGCCCAGACACATGCAGCAGACTTTGTTTTTTTTCACTGAGTTTTGGACATAAATGTTACAATGGAGCCCTTTGGGAAATGTAATAGTGGTGTGAGACGTATAGTCAGTCGGTACATTCAGCGTTCGAAATGATTGCGCCAGATGGTCAATGTTCATGCATCTGTTTAAATCAATATTTGTATTCGTGACGTAACTCGTTCAAAATTAACATTCGTGACGTAACTTCTTCTTTGAACACAAATTTTGTCAATCATTTTCCATGAACACATATCCATGAACGATCATTTAAGCTCCGAACATAATTTTGGATAAGGTCAGCTTTTCCGAGATTTGCGATCGTTTATAACAACAAAGACGTGCTATTCATTTGAACGGTTTGGATGCATTAAGCAATATGTAATGAAAAGCAGGCGTAATGTTTCACTACTGCTGTTCCGTTTACCAACGTTTAACGTATAGAAACCAACTTTAATTGATGGCATGCTGGTGTCAGATCAAAGTCCAACGAAAAATGTTGGTGTTAATCGATCACATTAGTGATATAGATAAGTTAATGAATTAAAAGTATGTGTTGAACTTTATAATTTACATGTAACGAGCAATGATTACATGGAATTCCGGTTTTCAATTTCTTATCACGTGACACATGTAAGTTCATATTTCATAAATGGTAAACAAATATTAACTCGATTGTGTAACACGTGTTCACGATTTCATGTTTTATCCCAAATACATGTACATCAAAATGATATTAAACATAGTGTTATGTATTCGAAATAAGTGTCTACACAAGTATACATGTGCATTTTGTATAAATATGTTATATATTGTGCCATTTCAAAGATGACGTAATGATATTCAACTATGAATAAAATGTATCCATAATAGGTATCAGTTATACACAAGTAAACAACGCGGACGGGAATACGGTGGACAAAATGGTGTATCACGCAAAAGGTCGCGGGTTCGAATCCACGCTCGATTCGACAAACTCTAAAACAACAGCACTTAGTAGTACAATCAAACCTGTATAAGTGGTCACCTCTGTTAAGCAGCCACTTGTCTTAAGCAGCCACATTAGCTATTTCCCATTTCTATGTTTACAGAGCAAATTTACTTGTATTAAGCAACACCCTGTCTCAAAAGGCCAATTTTGCTCCTTCTCTTGACTGGCTGCTTAAGACAGGTTTGACTGTACTTCATTCTCATCAGCTTTACCACAACAGGTTTGGGTTAAATTTTAACCTCTGTCCAGCCATTCAATTCTAAAATAAAGCGTTGGGTTGTAATATTTATATATATACCCTGCAGTGCTTTTTGCACAACTATCTTTTTTATGTATTTTTTTATTATTTCATTGTAACAGTTGAACAAAAATAGATGTGAAATGTACAACTAATGATGCAGTATATACAAAATTTCTGATATAACATTTTCATATTTGTAAATTAAGAGGCAAACTTTCCAGGTGTTTCGGTTTGTTCTAACATTAAAAAAAAATTAAAGTTTGCTCTTTCAATTCACAGACAAAAACCATATGAACAGAGAACAAAAACTCAGTCATTCGCACTAATACCTCAAGGAAACATAAGTTTACAGAAATATATTCTAGGTAACCGTGTTTTGCACTGGATTCTGTAAAATTGCAGTGCATTTAAGTCCTGTTCGTATTTACTGGTATGCACTAAACACAATTTCTAACCGGCTTCCTATTGTAGACACATTGCAAGCAAACCAACAAATGTATCCTATTTATAGTTTGTGATTTTTCATTATGTAATGAGTGTGATATTAGTGTGTTAATTGATTCATCTTCAAACATCTCTCTCTCTCTCTCTCTCTCTCTCTCTCTCTCTCTCTCTCTCTCATATTTATGACGGCTGAATATGACATATACAATGTTTACTTAGCCGAAAAATAACAATATAGTTCATTTTATATCTGTATCTTTTAAGGTCGGTTATTTAAATCACCTTATTTTATTTGTTTGCATTCCCGATTTCTGAAGATATATCGGGAATAATATTTTACGTATGTCGTCCATCTTGTGGCTTATCTGTCAGGTTAAATAGACATCGCCGGGAGTATATTCTATCTTCAGCTCTATGGGGTTGTTGACAAACTCGTCAGAAGTATTTGTATTGTCTTTTTATCGATCAATATTTAACTTAAGTGTGATTTCGTTTTATTTTCTGAGGGTGTTAAAACCGATCACCGTTTCTACCAGACACACGGTATAACGTCTATTTGAACTTTTACCAATTTGGTGAGTACAGTTTTATACATTTATTCTTTTTAGTTAATTAGAAATAGTAAACTCTGCAAATAAAACGAAAGAACAGTTAATTGATATTGAATAATTTATTTGTATTTGGAATAACAGAATGATTGACAGAATGGACGGACACTAAAGATAGTATATACTCGTAACATTTGTTTTATCTATGTATGTTTTTGTTCTTTAATTTTTTAATATTTTAAACAATGTCGTTATAATCTGAATGAATGAATGAATGAATGAATGAATGAATGAATGAATGAATGAATGAATATTCTTATAAAGGCTTGCTTATATTCATCATCTCTGACATGCCGTAGGATGGTATCTCTCCAGCCGTCATTATGTGGTGCGGTATCCTTGTAATCGCCATGATATGCTAATTGGTCCTGCTTGTCAGAATATGTTACACTATGGTAGGGCTTGGTGGTTTGTCTCCGGACAGTCATCGGAGTATATAAACCTAATGGCAATGAAAATGAAAAAAAAAGTAATTAAAGAAAGGCATGAATATAATTAAATGAACATGCATAAACAAGCCATTCATCAACATTGTCTAAAATAAGACAATTAATTGGCAACAGGAGACGTAACTTTCCAAGGACACAATCACCACAACAATACGTTCACAACCGGACGCTCTCCCTTCTCTTCAAAGAGTTTTAGGGTTTTATGAGGATGAGGGCTTTAGCATATTTTTAAAAGACTATTGTTAAAGGTTGTGGCATTTGCTAGCAGATAATGTGTTAAGCACTGTTGCTGGGTAAACGTATAATTTGGTTTGCAATTTACTTTAAATAATCATTATTTATTTGCTTAACCGGCCATGAACATTTTTTGTGCCAACAAATAGGCATATAAAAGTCTAAATTATAATACTTTTTTCTTGCGTTTTCAATTTGCCGTCCTTTTGTAGTTGAATAATAATAATTTTAACAATAGTAATACTAACACATGTACACAGAAAATGAAACAACGATCACCGCCTTGAAACAGTTAGTAGAAAACCAACCGCTGGGGAGCTAAACTGGACATGGTTATCGTACACCGTCTAGCCTCGCTCTTTTCACGTCATCACAGCATAAAACAATACTGTTTATATAAAAGTAGTTCTTTTTTATGCTAATTGCGTGTCAATTAACGTTTTTATGCTTATTGCGTTTCAATTTATGTTCTACACGTTATAAGTTTAGACACAATTTCGTTGTTGAAACTTTTACTATCAATATTCCATTCTTAATATTCAATAGCTAGAAACTGCGTAATTAAAGCATCATATTAAGTCCATGTATTGGTTTGCAATTTAGAGTAAAAATTGTTGCCAATTTACATAGAACATAACAGAAGAACATAACAGAATTTTATTCAATATAACTTAAATATATACATCGTTATTTACACAAACAATACAATGCATATATGCAGCAATACGAGAGTGAACATAATTATGTTACATACATGAAGTAAATAATAAAACATATAGTAACAATGTACAATTACAAATCAGTTATTTGAATTTAACATATTTGATCTTTGCTTAAATGCCTTGATACAAAATTCAGCTTATGTATTTAAAACTCTTAGTTTAGACGCGTTTAAAAGGTCAATAAATTTGTACATACTCGGACGATGGAAAAAATATTTAGGTACGTACTGGTTTCTTAATAATACATTGAAGGGACATTTTATCACAAAGTAATACTCGTCTTCAATGTCATTAAGTTGAGACAAAGTACATTTTCTTTCGGTTATATCTTGGTTTCTGTGTCTAACAAATAGTCTCTCATAGCTCTGTAAAGAGCCACTCTTAACTTCACTATTTATATTTGTCAATGTTTTATACATTTATGATTGTAATGTGATAGAGGTGAGACTATAATAAAATATATGTTATGTTATGTTATGTTATGTTATGTTATGTTATGTTATGTTATGTTATGTTATGTTATGTTATGTTATGTTATGTTATGTTATGTTATGTTATGTTATGTTATGTTATGTTATGTTTACCTGTTTCAATATTTCATTGATGCGAAGATAACCTTAGTTTTGCTAAAGTGTTTCTTAATTTGTAAGGTGTCACTTTACTTATATACTCGACACACTACATGTGTTTTAATTGTTGTATAAAGTGTTAATGATGATCGTGATGTTATATCTTGTCGCCAATTGTTTATATCGATCAACCTTTTCCGAAGGAGTGGTATAGACACTCTGTCGATTTTTATGGATGATGGAAACAACCAAACTTCTTGAAAACCAGCATTTTGTATAAGTATTCTCACGTTAAAGGCCCAGTTTATTATAGCTGGATCTTTTTCATAATTTATCTTAAGCATATTTAATACATTAGACGGAATACATTTACTACTTTTTTGCAGAATACAGCCTAAGTAAATATTCAATTATTCTTATTTGTCTTACAGTGGGTATATACAATGCAGAACTATTAATTAACATTTTAACATAAAGTAGCCATTTTAAAAATGTCCTATGTATACGTTCTACATGTATATTATCCGCCTTATCAAAGCCCAATATTTCGCAGGAATAGTTTAAAATAGAAGCTACATAAGCATCAAATAAATTCAACAAAATATTTATTGGTACTTCTAAATTTTTTGTTATATTAAACAAAGAACCCATAGTTTTCGAAGCTTTCCCCGTCAACGTTTTAGTAGCATTTGAAATGAACCTCCACTTGTTAAAAACCACCTCTAAATAATTAAAACTAGAGACTATTTCTAATTCTTCCCCCTTATAATTAAAAACATCATTTTTATTAAGAGTCCCCCCTTTTCTGAATACCATTATATTCGTTTTATTTACATTTACTTTTAGTTTCCATTTGGTGCAATAGGCGCCTAAATTATTAAATGACGTTTGAAGTCCGATTGCTGTTTCTGAGAAGATAACAGCATCATCTGCAAATAGCAATAGATAAATAGAAAGTTGTTCCAAAGCCAGGCTGATATTTTGATCACGTTGAAGAAAAAGTTCAATATCATTGACGAACAATGAAAATAAAATTGGTGATATTATCTCCCCTTGTTACAATCCAACTTCACAGTTGTAAAAATATGATAAGTTATTCATATGTTTAACACACCATTTGACATCACCATACAATGACCGAATAACTCTGAAAAGCCTTATATGAGTATATTAACAAGCGCATGACTCATATGTTAATTATAATTACCTTTACAAGCTGTTATTCAGTACATTTTCTCACGTTTATTACAAAAAGTTGATGTGTAAAACTTGTGGTCGGATATGCCATGAGAAAGAATGGATGCCCTTAAATGGCTATTGTGTCTAATTGAATATTTACGTGATTCATGAATTAAATAATAGATAAAGTATAACACATCTTTGTTCTTAAAGTGTACTTCCTTTATCTTACGTCGTAATTGTACTTTGTTTATTCCTAGTTTCTTTTGTCGAATAAGCATATCTGAGATAGGTACATAAGTAGGACTATACAATTGTATATCGAACCTGTATTGAGTATACAATAGTAGTATATCGAGCCTGTATTGAGAATACAATAGTATATCGAGCCTGTATTGACAGACTGTAGACTATGACTGAATGCATTGAAACTTAAGTCTACTAATTATACATATTTAGTTCCGGCCATTATATCTTCTATGTTTAATTAATGTAACCGTAGCCACGTGGCTCGTCCACTTTCTTTACCTTGCCATGGCCATTTACCGCTATAATAATATGTTCCGTTCCTCACGGTATGAAGCAATAAATCAGAGAAACAGATTGGATCAAATGACATAGTTTTCTAAATAAAGTAAAAGCAAAATATGTCCATTCAGTAAAGTTTTGAATAGTTTAAAAAACACCATAGCATAACTTTGTTATTTTAATTGTAAGAATTCGTGTTGTTTTTTATAAAAAACCTCCATTGTTGAATAATTATCGAACCACCGTTCCGGAGGCTTAATTGAAAAGTATGTTAGATTTTAGCTCGAAACATACAATCAATAAAATCAGCTCGAGAGGTCATTTTCTGAAACTCATGTCCTAATTCAAAACAGCTACGGGGTCTGCTCGTGTCATAGATTGGCCATGGAGCTCCTTAAAACCACCGGTCAGACCTCTAGGCGCCATTCTTACAGCATTGTGAATACATGTTGATTATTTAAAGGAAAATATAATAAATAAAGGTGACGAAACAACTACTATCAATGTTAAATATGCCGTGCTTGGAACCTCCGCACTGCCACAAGGTCGAATACCCCTCGCCCCTGAAGAATGGTCCCGCTAAGATTTATCCTGACGTTTCCATCCACCAAACTATAAACGGAATGCCATATATATATATATATATATATGTATATACCTGCAAGGAGTAAAACATGACATGGAAACCGATTCTCTCTAGGAATGCTCGGCAAAATAGTTTACGGTTCCATACAAATTGAATTAACACTATTAAAACATGTATCATAAGGGAATCCATGCTGGACAATTGTCTCGGTATCCCCCAAAGGGGCAGTAGATGGTCCTGACGTCACTGCTTCTGTATGTGTATCTGTGTATCTTGATTGTGTTGGTTGTGCTGTTGGAATGCTGCATCTCATGCTGAACATACATTTACATATATATCTTTGGTTTAGATTATTTCACTTTTTCAGAGAGAGCATTAATATAACTTAGTTGACCGGGGAACAAATCATGTAGACCGCGTTATCGGACTGCCAGTAACGACAGGTTAATTGACAATTAACGAAAAGTACATGCTTAAGTATAAAATAAGCCGTCAAGCATAACTAATTTTAAAATTACCAACATTGCATATTTTGCTGGTATGGCAACGCTAGGTTGAAGTGGAATTTCGTAAACTTAAGAGCGTCAACTGAGTGTCGATAAATCTGGAGCGACGCCATCTCCTACTGACCATACCTCGTTTACCCCAGATCTGCTGACCATTATGACCGCATGGTGTTTAATTACAGATAACTATCACAGAGAGGTGTTGACTGTTTCCAATACCTAGTGATTAGATCACTGATTGAGTGTAAATGATTTGACACAAAGTTTGTGTTTCTTGTCGATATGACCAGTCTATCAAACGACTTGGCAGCCGAGATAGACGAACCCGTTTATCAAAGTTATACCGACACTTTAATCGAGTTAAATTATACTTTTTTCGCATCTCACAAAGTCTGTGTATATCACATCATGGCCATTAAACAGTGTATGTTGCTCATGGAATAGGCGTTTGTCTTTTAGAAAAGCAAGCGTAGCATATGATCAAGACTATTCATGAAAAAGCGAATAAAGGACACGGAAGAAAGTATCAGTTTAATTGAAAAGCACGGGTGACCCTGAAATGACTTTAATCCGGAATTCGTTCCATAGTTCTTGTTTATGGGGAATTATCTTAAAAGAGTTTAATCTATTTCTCCTAATATAAATCAAAGGTTATACATAGGGATCAAGATGGTGACGCTGTTTTCCATATAAGAATTTACTGGCAGGTAGAAGTTATTCCGTTAGTCATCTATATCTTTCCGGGTTAAACTTTATTTACACTGTGTCGTGTTGTTATATGATGACGAGAGGTTGGGTACACACGTTAACCAGGTATAAGCACCCAAGTGGCGTATTTTACTACTGATCGTTC
The DNA here is from genome assembly GCA_029582155.1 of Panopea generosa. Lineage (NCBI taxonomy): Eukaryota > Metazoa > Mollusca > Bivalvia > Adapedonta > Hiatellidae > Panopea > Panopea generosa. Next base: position 40,169,143 of record CM055902.1, on the reverse strand, counting down.
CAAGGTTGTGTCCTCCGTTGTCACTTCTTCTATATGTGGCCGATTGGTCTAAGGTGCCGTCTCAAGATCACTTACCTCTCACCACTATGGTCGTATGTTCGAGTCCTGACCGCTCCAAAAACGTAATGTATACTGTTTGCTAGTAACTGGCATGCGGAAGGACGGTGATTGTACTCAGATTCATTCTGTGGTCTTCCTCCGCCAATAAAACTGGATATGCCTTATATAACCTTAAATGTGTTGAAAATGGCGTTAAACCCAAGTGTTCATTAAATACAAACCTGTGTAAGCGGTCACCTATATTGAGCAGCAATTTGTCTTTAGCAGCCACATTTGCTTTTTCCCGCGTTTATGCTTCCAAAGCAAATTAACCTGTTTTAAGCAACAATCTGTCTAGAAATGTCACTTTCGCTCTTTCTTTGACATGCGGTGTAACACTGGTATGGCTGTATATAAATTGCACTTTATTACTATTCTCCTAGTAAGCATATTCATGCAGTCTTGTGAATGTATCCTTTGAAGGTTATGCCCCCCCCCCCCCCCCCCCACCATGCTGGTTATAAATGTCCTTATCTGGAAACCAACCCTTCTTCTAATTAACTCCAATATAAAAGGAGTACATAACCTGAATATCGAAAGACGAAAAATGAGTAGCAAAGTGACGTCTGTCTGCTGCATTGAATAGAAATAATCATTTTTATATATCTAGAAAGTCACATTAAACAATCATGCAATACAAAAAAAACGGAATTGAATTGAACAGTTTTGAAAGAAGCTACAGCAAAGACCAATATGCCGAAAGTTAGTTAATAGTAAACGTAAATATTTTGATACGGAGTATGTGCCGCACCGCCAATTACTTCAGAACGAATGTCAATGTAATGATTATGTTTCACAACGGAAAGTGGTAAACAGTACTAGCAGCAATAGCACGATAAAACATACACAATCTGATAAAAAAGAGTACCCGGGCAACTGTCAAGTAGCTTGTCGCCAACTACGCAAAAGTCTGTTCACCCTATAGCAAGGCTTGACTGCATCGTTATCTCGGTTAACTTTGTTTTTCCATGGAGGTATATTCCATGTGTAAACCAATCAAAACTTACAAGTTTCAGTAATTTTCCAATATTCCTTATACTGGCCATATATTACATTCAAGATATATGAAAGCTTAACGCGTGTGGTCCAGTGGTAGAGCACCGAACCCATGATCGGAGGGTTGTGGATTCGACCCCCCGCCACAGTCATGTGTAATGTTCTTGAGCAGGACACTTTATCTACATGTGCCGTCTCAATCTCACTTACTTCTTACCACTAAAGTCGTAGGTTCGTGTCCCGTTCGCTCCAAAAACTTTATGTGAGAAAGTTTGCCAGTTACTTGCAGAAGGACGGTGGCTCTACTCAGTCTGAAGTCTTCCTCCACCACTAAAACTGGAAATGCCATACATAACCTGAAATGTGTTAAAAATGGCGTTAAACCCCATTAAAAAAACAAGGGAAATCTATCAGCATATGGATACATTAATCTCGAAGTATTTCTGTTTGAGACTGCACATGTAGGAAAGTATTTACCGTTTTCATGAATTTAATGTGTCACGAGTATGAATAATACAATGTTTTAAATACAAATCAATATGTCCTTATTGAGTTTTATTTTCATATCGATAAAAACTGATGAAATAGTAATCACTGTTTGTCATTGTTTTAAATAGTTTATCCCAGAACCTGATATCTCCCAGTCTATCCCAGAACCTGATATCTCCCAGTATGTTCCAGAACCTGAAATCTCCTAGTCTATCCCTGAACCTGATATATCCCATTCTATCCCAGGACCTGATATCTCCTAGTCTATCCCTGAACCTGATATATCCCAGTCTATCCCAGGACCTGATATCTCCCAGTATGTTCCAGAACCTGATATCTCCCAGTCTATCCCAGAACCTGATATCTCCTAGTCTATCCCAGAACCTGATATCTCCTAGTCTATCCCAGAACCTGATATATCCCAGTCTATCCCAGAACCTGATATATCCCAGTATGTTCCAGAACCTGAAATCTCCTAGTCTATCCCAGAACCTGATATATCCCAGTCTATCCCAGAACCTGATATCTCCCAGTATGTTCCAGAACCTGAAATCTCCTAATCTATCCCTGAACCTGATATATCCCAGTCTATCCCAGAACCTGATATCTCCCAGTATGTTCCAGAACCTGATATCTCCCAGTCTATCCCAGAACCTGATATCTCCCAGTCTATCCCAGAACCTGATATCTCCTAGTCTATCCCAGAACCTGATATATCCCAGTCTATCCCAGAACCTGATATATCCCAGTATGTTCCAGAACCTGAAATCTCCTAGTCTATCCCAGAACCTGATATATCCCAGTCTATCCCAGCACCTGATATATCCCAGTCTATCCCAGAACCTGATATATCCCAGTATGTTCCAGAACCTGATATCTCCTAGTCTATCCCAGAACCTGATATATCCCAGTCTATCCCAGAACCTGATATATCCAAGTATGTTCCAGAACCTGAAATCTCCTAGTCTATCCCAGAACCTGATATATCCCAGTCTATCCCAGAACCTGATATATCCCAGTATGTTCCAGAACCTGAAATCTCCTAGTCTATCCCTGAACCTGATATATCCCAGTCTATCCCAGAACCTGATATCTCCCAGTATGTTCCAGAACCTGATATCTCCCAGTCTATCCCAGAACCTGATATCTCCCAGTCTATCCCAGAACCTGATATCTCCTAGTCTATCCCAGAACCTGATATATCCCAGTCTATCCCAGAACCTGATATATCCCAGTATGTTCCAGAACCTGAAATCTCCTAGTCTATCCCAGAACCTGATATATCCCAGTCTATCCCAGCACCTGATATATCCCAGTCTATCCCAGAACCTGATATATCCCAGTATGTTCCAGAACCTGATATCTCCTAGTCTATCCCAGAACCTGATATATCCCAGTCTATCCCAGAACCTGATATATCCCAGTATGTTCCAGAACCTGAAATCTCCTAGTCTATCCCAGAACCTGATATATCCCAGTCTATCCCAGCACCTGATATATCCCAGTCTATCCCAGAACCTGATATCTCCCAGTATGTTCCAGAACCTGATATCTCCTAGTCTATCCCAGAACCTGATATATCCCAGTCTATCCCAGAACCTGATATATCCCAGTATGTTCCAGAACCTGAAATCTCCTAGTCTATCCCAGAACCTGATATATCCCAGTCTATCCCAGCACCTGATATATCCCAGTCTATCCCAGAACCTGATATCTCCCAGTATGTTCCAGAACCTGAAATCTCCTAGTCTATCCCAAAACCTGATATATCCCAGTCTATCCCAGCACCTGATATCTCCCAGTCTATCCCAGAACCTGATATATCCCAGTATGTTCCAGAACCTGAAATCTCCTAGTCTATCCCAGAACCTGATATATCCCAGTCTATCCCAGAACCTGATATCTCCCAGTCTATCCCAGAACCTGATATCTCTTAATCTATCCCAGAACCTGATATCTCCTAGTCTATCCCAGAACCTGATATATCCTAGTCTATCCCAGAACCTGATTTATCCCAGTCTATCCCAGAACATGGTATCGCCCAGTCTATCCCAGAACCTGGTATCTCCTAGTATATCCCAGAACCTGGTATCTCCCAGTCTATCCCAGAATCTGATATATCCCAGTATATCCCAGAACCTGATATCTCCCAGTCTATCACAGAACCTGATATATCCCAGTCTATCCCAGAACCTGATATCTCCCAGTCTATCCCAGGACCTGATATCTCCCAGTCTATCCCAGGACCTGATATCTCCCAGTTTATCCCAGAACCTGATATCTCCCAGTCTATCCCAGAACCTGATATCTCCCAGTCTATCCCAGAACCTGATATATCCTAGTCTATCCCAGAACCTGGTATCTCCCAGTCTATCCCAGAACCTGATATCTCCCAGTCTATTCCAGAACCTGATATATCCCAGTCTATCCCAGCACCTGATATCTCCCAGTCTATCCCAGGACCTGATATCTCCCAGTCTATCCCAGGACCTGATATCTCCCAGTTTATCCCAGAACCTGATATCTCTTAGTCTATCCCAGAACCTGATATCTCCCAGTCTATCCCAGAACCTGATATATCCTAGTCTATCCCAGAACATGGTATCTCCCAGTCTATCCCAGAACCTGGTATCTCCCAATCTATCCCAGAACCTGATATCTCCCAGTCTATTCCAGAACCTGATATATCCCAGTCTATCCCAGAACCTGATATCTCCCAGTCTATCCCAGAACCTTAAATCTCCTAGTCTATCCCAGAACCTGATATCCCCTAGTTTATCTCAGAACCTGGTATCTCCCGAATCAGGTTTATCAACCCCCAATTAAAAAGTAGGGAATTCTATGCCTGTCCCACAATTCATAGCAACTGAACGTTTAACTAAACTGTGACGTCATTCAAACTTTCAGTTGAAGCAACTAACCAATCAACGTGCTTACATGCGGCTTTCCCAACATTGCTACTTAACGTACCCAAACGGAAGAGCTGGGTCCGGACTACTTTTTCAAATCAGATTTGATAAGTTTTGGAATTACTGTTAAGTGAAAACTGCCGTATGTCCGTCTGTCCATATAACTAAAAAAACAGAATCTTACATGGATACTCGTTTTTTATTGAATTAATTAAATAAGTTTGCAAAACTATATTATGCGAGGTTCTGACGAGCTGCGTTATATCATTTTTGCCAACGGATTTAATAAATTCAATAATAAATGAGCACGTATGTAAGATTATTTTTATCAAATAACTCCGAAAAAGTAGTAGACCTACTACCATTTCTTTAACATATCATGTCTATGAGGAACGAGGAGAAGTCCGGCATATTTATATATTCGGGAAAGTCGGAACGAAGTTCGGCATTTTACGGACGAGTGCCGGGTTATACGGAAAACACCGAGCGGTGAATAGGAAGAAGTGATATTAAACTAATTTCATATAAGAATTATGTCATGGGTTTATTACACTCCTGCACCGTAAACTATGTGATTAATTATGTTAATTACACATTCAAGTTGGTTTAAATGCAATGCTTTTGTATACAATTGAAAAGTTGATCTACTTACCATTATAACATTGTTATATAAGTAGATAGGACAATGTATGTTTATCTTAGAATACGGCACGTAGGATAACTGCCTTTTCCAGATGTCAGTGAATATTTCCAAATAGGGCGATTAATTGCATCTATGAAGTTTAGGTCGATCTGACCTCCTCATACATGTCAACATCTTCACCAATCCGCTCTTGGTTAAATGCATTTTCTTTCAATCACATTTAAATGGGAATTATATCGTGATAAATTCTTCGTCATGGTGACTTGGATGTTGGTAGCGAGTATCCATGAACCATGACCTGTGACCGGGGTTAGTATGTTAACAATTGAACGATGGTTCAATTGACGATAGGGTGTACAGGCCACGTTTGACCACATGTTTGCTGGGTGTTTTTGTTTCTGTTTTAAGTGTTTGTACTTTCAATACATGGTCGTGCTTTTCACGACGAAGGTCTGTTTGTATTTCTTGCTTGCGTTCTGTTCTATAAAAAGACACTCATCAGATATGATTAAATAAACAATAGAAATAAACACAGTATATATACTGAACCAAACAGCTAATCCGATACTTTTTGTATTTTAAATATCTTCGTCGAAATATTTTACATACGACATAAACAGACAAGTATGTATATATCTGACATAGAAATGTTCTTTCTAATTCAATTTTCCAAATTTCAAGAAAATGACTTTGATACATTTTGAGAAATTACATAAAATGTCAGGTTCATAAGGTGGCAGGTTAGTTGTTCCGTTCAGTATATTTGGATTTTACGACTGAGATAAAATTGTTATCTATTTTAATGTTGTATGGTGTTTATCATCGCTTTCAACAATTTTTCAATCGTATCGCGACAGTGTCTACTTGAGACAGTACTCTAAGCGCTGTCACACTGGAGTATCATGCCGCAGACACATGGTATGATACCCCACCCAGTCACATTATACTGACACCGGGCCGACCAGACTTAGAACTTTCCTCTAAATGCTGAGCGTCAAGCGAGGAAGCTTCTAGTACCATTTTTAAAGTCTTTGGTATGACCCGGTCGGGGATTGACCCCACGACTTTCTGCATGCGAGGCAGACGCTCTACCACTAGACCACGTCGCGGTTTTTATTTTAAAAAAAATCGCTTTGCTGTTAGGATTGTTTATTTGTGAACGCTCTCTGAGTGATTTACAGTAAACTTGATATAAATAACGGCAGACAAGAAGTGGAAAAAAGTAATAAAAATCGCCATGTTTCATTATCCTGTCACAGTAAATCTTTTGAAACCTATTCGAACCAACAAATATACAGATCGCCGGTATTTTCAACCGAACAGGTTCTTCAGTCCATTAAGATTCATTTCATACAGTCATTCATTTTTCACCTGGGCAAATTTAAATGCAACAATTTTGCCAGTTTTTGTACCTTGTGTAAGGGATGTTTTGAGACGGTATGTTCAATTAAGTCGTTACCGTTTGAAGTGCGTGCAAAAATTACACGGGGTGTGTATGTTATTACCTTTTTACGAGTGATAAGACAGACTTTGCTTTATGTTAAGATGGTAGTCTAAAAATGTCATATTTATGAATATTTTAATGAACATTTGATGATTCCGTCGAAGATCAAACGAATAAAAACGTATATTTAACGGACTAGAACTAGAACTATTTAAGGGTTCGCTCAACCTGTTATTGCATATTGGTACTTAAGGACCTCCATGATTGGTCCAATTGACTTGGACTTTAACTCAAGATTACTCAACTTTACAAGTATTTGGGGAGGGGGGGGGGGGGGGTTAATTTTTGAATCACCGGCTCCATTCAAAAGTATACACTATGAAGTGTGTCAGATACAGGCGATTGTTTCTGCTCGTCTTCATAACTCTAGGTTAGAATTCATACATGTGAGGGGACCTCCGCGGCCGAGTGGTCTAAGCGCCGCCTCAAAACCACTTACCTCTCACCGCTAAGGTCGTAGGTTCGAGTCTCGCTCGTTCCAAAAAAAACAATTAGATGAGAAAGTTTGCCAGTTACTTGCGGAAGGACGGTGGTTCTAAACAGTCTGACTCAGTTGGAGGTCTTCCTCCACGAATAAAACTGGATATGCCATATATAACCTGAAATGGCCATCAACGATAGTCTGTAGAACGGACCCAGCTCTCCCGATAAGGTCCGTTAAATAAGAATTTGTGAGAGTCACATTTGAGTACGCTGATTGGTCATTTGTTTCTACTGAAAATTTAGTAAGCGTTCAATTGCTATGCATTGTGGGACAGGCAATTCCCTGCTTTTTCATTGGGGTTAATATACCTGATTCGGGAGGTATCAGGCCCAGAGATAGACTACCATCAACGGCGATGTCTTCTGTGTTTTATCTATGAGTAAATATCGATTTGTAATGTCTTTTTATGATGTTGGAGAAATTGATATAATTACAAATAGCATGATAACAGCCTAATATCAATTCGAGTCCAAGACTTGCTATTTCAATATTCGATATTTTATTCTCGGGTAGTCTGTATAGTACGGACCCAGCACTCTGTATTGGGGGTTTACAAAACCGCATTTGAGCACGTTGACTAGTCAGTTGCTTCAACTGAACGTTTGAATGACGTTACAGTTGAGTAAGCGTTCAATATCTATATAATCAATAAAAAAGCATATAATTCTCTGTTTATTCACTGGTGGTTAATAGACCTAATTCGGGAGATATCAGTTTCTGGGATAGACTAATTCTCGGGCAACATTGAACGAGCCCCATCATTCCCATTAACAACACTGAGTCCAATCATGGTTGACTCTTTACGACCGCCATGGTTGACTCTTTACGGGGTTGCAAGTTAAATTCCCGGGGCTGGCCAACAACAACAACAACAACAACAACAACAACAACAACAACAACAGCAATAACAACAACAACGGCCGCTTCACATCACGTAAGGCGGGTGTTGTGAAAGTACCAAATTTCCCTAATACTGATTTCCAAATTATATTATTATCATTACAGTTTAACATTATCTTCGATTGAGTCTCATTTGAAATGGTATCTATTTCTGTTATAAAAAAAAACACAAACAAAAAACAATTATGAAAATCACAATTAATAGTTAGTCTTATAACTCCATACGGTAGTTATATGTCGCATGGTACAACGAAATAACCGGAATTATTATTTCCCTTTTACAAGACATTTGTCTTCGTTTTGTTATTGCAACATACCAGTTAAGGCATGGTCAAGAATTAAAGTCATGAGAAAACTGAAATATCAGCTTGACAGAAGATCCCTGGAGACAATATATACATCTTTTATCCGACCACTGTTAGAATATGGTAACACAATCTGGGATAACTGCACTAATTATGAAAAACACGAGTTAGAAAAAATTCAACACGAAGCAGCACGCATTGCAACTGGAACAACAAAACTTGTATCAATTAATAACTTAAACACAGAAGTTTGGTGGGAAAGTCTAGAAACTCGAAGGACGAAACACAAATTAATTATTTTCTATAAAATGGTAAACCATATGACTCCTCCCTACTTATCTACACTAGTACCATCCCAAATAGGTGAAAATTCCCCGTATAATCTCAGAAATAGTTATGACCTACAAATTCCAAGTTCGAGAACAGCGCTCTACTATAATTCTTTCATGCCATCTGTTGTCCGTGATTGGAACAATCTACCTATTGAAACAAGATAAGCCGTTTCTATCAATGCCTTTAAGCACCAGCTAAATAAAAATCTTACCAAAACATCAAAACACTTTTACACAGGCACAAGAAAATGTCAGGTCTTGCATACTCGTCTTCGTACAAATTGTAGCACGCTGAAACAACACTTATTCCAAAAAAATATTGAAAATTCTCCACTATGTACATGTGGAGCAATTGAAAGTACAAATCATTACCTCCTCGTCTGTCCTATTTATCATGTCGAACGCGCTACATTTCTTGCATCAATCTCTCATATATGCACTGTTACCCTCAACACACTTCTCTTTGGAGAACCTCATCTCCCTCACAATACAAACGTCGAAATTTTTAAAGCTGTCCACAAATATATACTAAGTAAGCGTTTTAATAACGAAAACTAAAAACTTATCTAACAACGCTGTTAAGCTGTAGACTTGTAAATAACAATAATCATAATAATAATAATAACAATAATAATTATAATAATAATTATTATAATTATAATAATAATAATTTATATGTTGCTGTCTGTTTCCCTTGGCTCGCTCGCCTTAGTCCTGAACTCGTCCACCTTTTTTTCTGTTTATTTTGTTTTTAATTCTAATTTATATGATTAATTATAAAATTTTGTTTTCTTTCAAAACTTAACAAGACATACAACTATCGATGTAAAAATCATATATCTTTTATAGAACTGTATTTTGTTAATTTATCAAAACTAATCTAATGAATCTTCGCCACCTTACACAAATGTTTGTATAAGTTACTGAGGAGAGAAACTATATAAGAAATATTTTCTTTCGTTTAAATCCTTTTACTATATATGTTGTGGAATATGCTGTACATAATTTATGAATAAATATGTTTAAACCAACATACCAGTTTGTTAAGTGGTTTACTTTTTAAGTGTAGATTATTTGGGCAGTTCATGCTGAAACCGCTTAAAACCCTGGTCACGTGATTGTTTATAATTATTCGAACATAAACATGTCACCGAACGGCTTATTCTGAAATAAACGAGGTCAATTAACATAAATGTTATAGTAATAAAATACGACCATTTAAGGATGACATACACCTGGGGTCGTAGTCACCAACCATTCTTGAAATATTCTTAGACTTGAGCTTGAAAATCCCGATTTCAACCTTAGATATCTAGTTTACTGTGACAGATAGAATAATTATGAGAGTTTATTTGATTATATATAAGGTGTCCCTACATGCTTGCAAATTTTGTCCTCAAATAGTTGTCTCTAACAGTGTTTTTTTTTAAAATTAATTCTTGAGTTCAAGTCTGAAGAATATTCTTGAGTTGGTTGGTGAATACCACCTCAAGAATCATGTCAAACCTTACGATAAAAAGGAAAGCTTGTATTCCATCTAAATATTGTTACACCAAGGCTGGTGATTATTAAAATAACGCCTGGCAACAGTCCTGATGACTTATATACGACATTGTGCCTCATTATCATTCATCTCTCACTGCTGATTCCAGTGGAATCGTTATCAGTTACTTGTGGAGATGGGGTCTGATCGAGTACGGGTTAACCTTTCAGGATACCAGGAAACAGTAGCAAGGCTAACTGATCGTCTGTTAGCCCTCAATGGCGCTAAATATTTGATCAAACTATCAATCAATCAATCAATCAATCAATCAATCAATCAATCAATCAATCAATCAATCAACCAATCAATCAATCAATCAACCAACCAATCAATCAATCAATTATTGAAATTAAACTCCCTCACTTTTTTTGTAATGAATGAACGCATCCAGCAAAACGAACTATTAATTATGTAAGAAAATACCGAAGAAAACACCTGTTTACATACAGACACTTTACAGTGACAAATAATCGCAGGATATCGTCGTTGTTTTGTTTGTTTTATAGAACATATTTAATGAAAATAATATTACTTTATTTTAAACAGAACACACCTGTGACAGAAATATTGATGTTTAGACAAACATATTGATATATATATCAATCATGACGGAGACTATGGCCGGGCGGTGTTTAGAACTCACGACCCCTCGATTGATAGTCAGACGCGTTACCAATTGAGCTAATCGGGCCGGCTATCCAGAAATCTGATAATTCGAATAAACGTTTATGTTATTGGGTATCAGTAAGCCAGGTTCAAGCTTCCCAATGATTGTTTTACTGGGGTCCATTTCAATGTGGCTGAAGCATGTTGACAATTCTTCCGTATGTTTGTGGTTTATTCTATATTTTGGTTATATTTATGTGACGAATGCTTTTCATGATGTGTCTCTTATTGAACATAATATATTTTCATAGTTTAGTATATTTACCACCTCGGTGTTGTGAAGGTCATACTAAGACTGATGGGTTTCATGTCTGGCTAGTGTACTTTTAAATTAAGTATCTGTGGTAGTAAGGTCAACACTACGGACGGCCATACATGGAACTTCTCCACTTACACATACTGCTGAACATGCGTCCGCTCTGAAAAATCTTTGAAAGACAAAATATAACTAGTATAAGCTTTGACTTAGTGTCATAACTTTCATAACGCTCAATTTGGCCAGTATCTATAATAATGCCAATGCCGGTGTTATGGTTTGTCAGTAACATTAGCTCATGCGCAGACTCGATAAAACAGAGCCTGATAATTTATTATTTTATTTTCACAAGTTGCTTCCAAAGAATTGGACTGACGCTGGCTGTCAATCAAACGAGTCGATAACCAATCAGCGATAGATATTGGTTGATACGCCGCCATTTTCCTTAGACAAACTAACAATGCCTAAATCAACACTACATTGTATGTATTATCGTTCCGATAGTCAATCTCACGTCAGGTTAATTATTAATGACTGCTACAACGGTAGTCTTAGTGCCGTATTGAGGTCCTCATACTTCACTCATTTCCATTTAGTTCATTGAGATCACGCTGGGTTTAGAAACAAACCGCTGTTTGAGCTGGTGCTAAGGGGCACAAGCAGTGCAACTTCAAACATTTTAACTTTTATGAACAGTCTCCGAGTGTGATATTTTGTTTACTTAAATGTGCTCCGTGCTTCAAAGGATCATGTTATCAGTTACCATTGAATATTTTCACAAGTAAGATATTCCCTTAAGTTATAGGTCAAAACATTTTACAATTTTATGTTTAAACATTTTGCGCAACGAAGCCTCATAAGACGTCTTATTGTCATTAACGTTGAGTCACGGGGTTTTCAATGGTTATTCAATTCAACAGATATTGTAATAATTTATCAGTATCAAACATTCACTACAGATGCCATTCCCGGATAAAACTGACACTATCTGGTGGTATAACAGCGGTCACCAGGTTACTGGCGGATTCTCACTTTTGAATATCTAAGTGATACCATGATAACAGTTTACGTGTAGTTTAAAATGATCAAATGAAAATGTTTAAGTTTGCAAGTACCTCAATGAAGGCAAAATCTTCATACTTAAGGAATTGATATAGTTGCTACGAAACAATTTTGATCAAAACCAAAAATCTATTTAACACATTTGAAAGTATTAAGTTTTCTGAAAAAAGACTTGAATTAAAGTTTATTTATGTACTTACAACATACTGTATTTATATTGTTATACAATGTTTTGTCAAATTATATAATTACGTACTATCATATATTGTATTGTTTATGCTCTCCTGATCATGATGATAATGATGGTAATAATAATTATTATTATATCATTATTATTATTAGTAGTAATAGTAGTAATAGTATCTGCGGTAATAGCAGAAGTAGTAATAGTAGCAACAGCAGCAGCAGCAGTGGTAGTAGTAGTAGTAGTAGTAGTAGTAGTAGTAGTAGTAGTAGTAGTAGTAGTAGTAGTAATAGTAGTAGTAGTAATAGTAGTAGTAGTAATAGTAGTAGTAGTAGTAGTAGTAGAAATAGTAGTAGTAGTAGTAGTAGTAGAAATAGTAGTAGTAGTAGTAGTAGTAGTAGTAGTAGTAGTAGTAGTAGTAGTAGTAGTAGTAGTAGTAGTAGTAGTAGTAGATAGTAGTAGTAGTAGTGGTAGTAGTAGTAGTAGTAGTAGTAGTAGTAGTAGTAGTAGCAGCAGCAGCAGTAGCAGTAGTAGTTGTAGTAATACCAGAAATTTTATTTTAACAGCGTTGATTGTAAAACGTCACTGTCCAGATATTGTGATTTTTTAACTTATCAGTCCGTGTATCATTTTATATTAACCAACCGTTTATGAATGAATTCGTTGTTTAATCGTAAAACTGTCCCTCTATCAATTGTGTTTTCTTTGCATCCATAAGGTGTCAACATCACTTCTTGTTATCTGGTGATAAAATAAATAATTATAGATGGAAGTCGATGATAGCCGGACCCTTGGGGAGATCGCGGCCTCGTCAGGTGAGACTAATTCCAATTACACTAGTGTCATTGGTGAAATGGCAAATTGCATATCATCCCCTTGGCAATGGGGGTCATGTTGAAATGAAAGAATGTATTGACCGTAATATAATGGTGTATTATACACAATGTTATAATCGAAATGGGAAATACTTTTAATACTTCACTAATATATAAACACTGTTTAAGATGTTATTTCAGTTTTGATAGCATTTATATTTTCTTAAAAACACACATTATTATAAATCAGCAACATCTGCGTGGAAGGGCAGTGGGTAGGGTGTCAACCACTCACATCAGAAGATACAGGTTTGATCTTAGACTCGATATAAAAACCTCTAAAAAAACAACACCTAAAACTGGTTACATCCAGAAAACGGACCAAAGAGAAATTCACTTAAAGTTCTAAACTTATTTTGCAATTGCGCTAAAATAAATAAGTTTAAACAAAAATGTGAAAATAAACGATGGCCTCTACTGAGTCTAACGACCGCAGCGGTTATTTAGGGGTGGAGCGTCTGCCTCGCATGCGGAATGTTGTGGGTTCGATCCATGGACGGGTAATACCAAAGACTTGAAAAGTGGTAATAGAATCGTCTTAGCTTGGCGCTCAGCATTTAGAGGATAGTCCTAGGTCTGGTCGATCCGGTGTCAGTATAATGTGACTTGGTGGGGTATCATGTCATGTGTCTGTTGCATGATACTTCAGTGTGATAGCGCCCAGAACACTGTCTCAAGTAGACACCGTCGCGACATGACTGAAAACTTGTTGGAAGTATTGCTCAACAACAACAACAACAACAACAACAACAACAACAACAACAACATCAACAACAACAACAACAACAACAACAACAACAACAACAACAACAGAAACAACAGAAACAGCAACAGCAACAGCAACAACATCTATTGCGTCTTGGGTAATAATGCAAAGAAGTACATCGCTAGTATATCGGCTAAAATTGAATCGGTTTTAAAGTGATTTATTTTACTTATTGTAATAAATATTAATATGGTACTTTGTTAAGCAACACACAACACGTGACCCTGGTGGGGATCGAGCACAAGCCCAAGCGATCTATATTTAAAGCCCCAAGCCCTATTGCAAATAAACAATCTGATTACTATGATGAGAAGTGATGGTATTCCATCACCGACTGATCTAAGGCGCTATCGTCTAGCAATAACTCATGTGGGTTGAACCCGGCTCGGTCAAAAACGTTACGTTTAGATTGTTAACTCGTTACTTGCGGAAGAACAGAAGTTTATTCAGATTTATTTTGAGGTCTTCGTCCACCAATAAAACTGGTTTTGCCATATGTAACCGGCTATGTGTTGAAAATTGCGTTAAATCCCGTTAAAAAAGATAGTCAGACTGAATATGACGGGACACCGTATTAAACGACCATGGGTGTAAATTTTGATTTATTGCGCAAACATTACAACAGTGCAGTGTGTCCCTTTAACAACTGGAACATCGTTCGGTCATTTCCGTAGACGTTCGAAATAACAGGTTATGTTGAACGTCTACAGAAATGGCCGAGCGATGTTCCGATTGTCCCTTTAAGTATTTCTGCTGCTTATATCGCGGCGCTGAAATATGATTGCCTTTTTTCCCGCCGGTCCCAGGTATCATCTGGTACATCATCACATGACATAATGCGATCATATATGTTGCCCCCCCACCCCTCCCCCTAACCAAGTTATTTGATATATCTCAAAAGTAAAATGAAACAATACTTTTAAACATGAACCACTTGGTGTCATTCCGAAAGACGATTATTTTTTTAGATATCAAAACCAATATCTGAATAACCTACATACGAAAGCCCGTAGGCCAAGCATTTTTGTTTCTTACATTAGATTGTTAATGAAGGAATTACTGTTTATCGCGTACTCATCATGTCGTAAGAAGTTGTCACGTCATGGTTTTTTTTGCTACATTTGCGCTTCCCGGGGCATGCTCGATTACTGCCGTTCGTATATCTTTCCACTCCATTGTTTTTGTTAATGATAAAACATTTAATTACGCCACCGTTGCCAATATATCTAAAAGTGTCACACGTATTTGACATAGAGCACTTACAGGTATAGATTTTCTTATGTACAGCCGAAGTCTATGTCGATTATATGGGATGAGGCTTTTAATTTTATCCATTCTCGCTTGAATCCCCTTTAGCTT
This sequence comes from Panopea generosa, assembly GCA_029582155.1. Lineage (NCBI taxonomy): Eukaryota > Metazoa > Mollusca > Bivalvia > Adapedonta > Hiatellidae > Panopea > Panopea generosa. The sequence goes on along the minus strand of CM055902.1, from coordinate 40,153,771 downwards.
AAAAACATAAAATTCTTGGTCACGAAATTCGCAATGTTGTAGTTGATGTTGCTGTTGGTGGTGGAGGTGGTGATGGTAATGGTGTTGATGATGTTAGTGTTGGAGGTGGTGACGGTTATGGTGTTGAGGTTGTTGGTGGTGGAGGTGGTGAGCGTAATGTTGTTGATGGTGGTGGTGGAGGTGGTGACGGTAATAGTGTTGATGTTGGCGGTGGTGAGGGTGGTGACGGTAATGTTATTGATGTTGTTGGTGGTTGAGGCGGTTACGGTAATGGTGTTGATGATGTTGTTGTTGGTGGTGGTGGTGGTGACGGTAATGTTGTTGATGTTGTTGTTGGTGATGTAGGTGGTGACGGTAATGTTGTTGATGTTGTTGGTGGTGTAGGTGATGACGGTAATGGTGTGTGTTGATGTTGTTGGTGATGCAGGTGGTAACGGTAATGGTGTTGACGTTGTTGGTGGTGGAGGTGGTAACGGCAATGATGTTGATATGTTGATATTGTTGGTGGTGGAGGAGATAACGGTAATGATGTTGATGATGTTGGTGGTGAATGTGGTGACGGTAATGTTGTTGTTGTTGCTGATGTTGTTGGTGGTGCATGTTTTGACGGTAATGGTGTTGCTGTTGTTGGTTGTGGAGGTGGTGACGGTAATGGTGTTGATGTTGTTGGTGGTGGAGGTGGTGACGGTAATGGTGTTGATGTTGTTGTTGGTGGAGGTAGTGACGATAATGGTGTGTGTTGATGTTGTTGGTGATGCAGGTGGTGACGGTAATGATGTTGATGTTGTTGGTGGTGGAGATGGTGACGGTAATGTTGTTGTTGTTGGTGGTGATGTTGTTGGTGGTAGAGGTGGTGACGGTAATGTTGTTGATGTTGTTTGTGATGGAGGTGGTGACGGTAATGTTGTTGATGTTGTTGGTGGTGGATGTGGTGACGGTAATGTTGTTGTTGTTGTTGGTGATGTTGTTGGTGGTGGAGGTTTTGACGGTAATGGTGTTGATGTTGTTGTTGGTTGAGGTGGTGACGGTAATAGTGTGATGTTGTTGGTGGTGGAGGTGGCGACGTTAATGGTGTTGATGTTGTTGGTGTTGGAGGTGGTGACGGTAATGTTGTTGATGTTGTTGGTGGGTGAGGTGGTGCTGGTAATGGTGTTGATGTTGTTGGTGGTGAAAGTGGTGGTGGTTATGATGTTGGTGGTGGATGTGGTGACCGTAATGGCGTTGATGTTGTTGGTGGTGGAGGCGTTGACTGTAATGTTATTGATGTTGTTGGTGGTTGAGGTGGTGGCGAAAATAGTGTTGATGTTGTTGGTGGTGGAGGTGGTGACGGTATTGGTGTTGATGTTGTTGGTGTAGGAGGTGATGACGGTAATGCTGTTGATGTTGTAGGTGGTGGAGGTGGTGACGGTAATGGTGTTGATGTTGTTGGTGGTGGAGGTGGTGACGGTAATGTTGCTGATGTTGTAGGTGGTGGAGGTGGTGACGGTAATGGCGTTGGTGTTGTTAATGGTGGAGATGGTGACGGTAATGTTGCTGATGTTGTAGGTTGTGGAGGTGGTGACGGTAATGTTGTTGATGTTGTTGGTGGTGGAGGTGGTGACGGTAATTATGTTGATGTTGTTGGTGGTGGAGGTTGTGACGGGAATGGTGTTGATGTTGTTGGTGTTTGAGGTTGTGACGGTAATGGTGTTGATGTTGTTGGTGGTGGAGGTTGTGGCGGTAATGTTGTTGATGTTGTAGGTGGTGGAGGTGTTGACGGTAATGTTGTTGATGGTGGAGATGGTAATGGTGTTATTTGTAAAGTTTTTGAAACCAGCTTTTTATAGAAAAGGGACATATGGCAATGTTGAACAACGGACACCTGTTAACGTATAACCGTATATAGATATTATACTCCAAATATTGCTACCTCAAACTATTTAGCAAATAATTCACTGATTTATAAAGCTGAATGCATATCCTGTTTCACCAACATTTAACTTAAATACTTAACTAAGTTTCGACTTGTTATTTTTTTTTATAATAAATATTAATGAAACAATATGCAGTTTTATAGGAACCAGTCTAAAAGCATTGATTACCTTGCTATTTTTCTTAGGTTTTAACTTTACGTGTTGAAGTAAACGTGTTGAAGTATTTAGGTATATTTGGTGAAACAGGAACCTGGTCTCATTACACTGTTGAATTTTGCTCTATGTTACATATAAAATAAAGTCTACGATTCCCATGGTAAAAAAAACTAATATAAACGTTTGAAGAATGTATCTGCTCATTAAAACCCGTAATATTGGTGTGTGTTTTTAAAGATAGTGCAGTGACAACCCTCATTGTGTTCAGTTCTTTATAAAGTCTTCAAATTCTCTTAAATACATCCATATCGTAAAATCAAATAAAGATCGCCAGTGATGTCTTATTACAGTATATGCTATGCAAGCGTTTGCTCTACTCATCTGCAGAAAGAAACCACAGTCCCTATGAACTATTTTAAAAATAGTTCAAACCAAATAACACAGAAAATTTCAGCGCAAGAATCCTGTTACCTTCACTAAAAAGGGGCGCAACTGTGTGGCGAGAGACGTTAACAAATACTAATATTACAATACAGTTTCCATTTGTATCCAATATGAAAACAGTTGTGCGATATACAATGGTCTTTCAAATATATTCCAGAGTTACACTCCTTTCCAAAACAGAAACAAAATTAAGGGTCTGCATCCACACGGGGTATTTTACAATCAGAACATCGCTCGGTCATTTCCGCCTACTTACAGAAATATAGGATTCTAAGCAAGATTTTAAGAAATGTGTCGTGTGTCCCTTTAAACACACGTTCATTCCCACCAGTTTACATATTTTACTTTTGATACGGTTTAACGCCATTTTCAAGACATTTTAGGTTAGTTTTATTAGTGGAGATAGATCTGAGAGAACCACCATTCTTTCGCAAGTAAATGATAAAATTTCTCATACCACGTGACCCCGCTTGCACGCAGTTGTATATAATTCCTGGTTAATATTTAGGCATTTTTGGGAAGAAATTAATCAAAATTATGTTTTAAAATAGTACTTTCTTTATTTACATTACAAAAGAATAAAAATGAACGTTACATAAAATTAACATATTACATTATTAACCGGTGCAATGATTTTCTACAATATAAATTACAAAAACTTTATACTACATTAAATTTTCTTCTTACATTAGCAAAATAACATCAGATCCTGTATATGATGAACTATGTGATTACTGAATTTATTTATGCAATCGTGCACTGTTATATGTTTCCTTGAATAAACATTCATTCATAAACGGATATATACCGGACATAAATTATTTTTTCATCGACACATAAAGATATACCCCTCCCTTCCCCGGTTACATTTATGCAAGAAGATACGATTTAATGGGTATGCTTTTATATTTTTCAATGTTGTTTTGTATTTAATCAAGTTTTCTGCATCATTTCAGTTTGGTACCGACCCAAGACCTTTTCTACGTTCCCACACCCCCTTTATTGATTCATTTATTTTTTGTATTGTGCTAGAATACTTGTGGGTATTCGAACTCACGACCCTGTGTTGACAGTTAGACTCATTATCAACTGAGCTGGCCGTATATAGACATATGCATACTCTTCCCGAATAATTCTACTTATGCGTACATGTAGATATATATCCGCTATTTACTGATATAAAGAAGATATTATTTATATTCTGATAGTACATAACGTAGACATTAATGAGACCCCCCTCCCGGTGTGTGTGTGTGTGTATGTGTGTGTGTGTGTGTGTGTGTGTGTGTGTGTGGAATGGGGGGGGGGGGGGGGGGGTCGCTGTTCCCTGTATCTCTTAAAGTATCTCTTTAAGTCCCTTGTCCAAAATCTTGTGGTGTTTGAACATTACAGCCAGTATTGTTGTGCAACGTAGGAGTCTTTTAATGATTTTTTTTATTTTGCGCCTCCCGTTGTGGACAAAAGATCGGAAATCCAAATAATAAAAAGGCTGACCATTCTCGCTTTATTTAGTTAGCCTATACAGCCAGCAGCTTACGTTGAAAGTATTGTAAGTAACCCCCCACCCACCCCCAGTCCTAGATTCGCCATTGTTGACATGTACCACTGGTCGCGTATAGTAACGCATGAATTGTATCCTTTTTAGCTGTGTGTGTAGCTTAAAATATTGCGCATGTAAGGGACAGCAAGTCGGATCCGATCATACCCAAATTATAAAAAAGCTGCTCATCCACGCCTTACTTAATCAGGTTAAGCTGTGTGCATCGACCGTGACCTCGCTTCACGCTCCGTGGTTCGCTTTCATCATACAGGAGGTCTCCCGTAATCATTTGCTGTCAGGTATGCAGGTGGAAATGGTAAAAAAATCGCTGCAATTAGGTTGGCCAATTATTCGATGTAAACTTGTTATTTTGTGCAGTTATTTAGCATACATCTACATTTGGATATAAACTTTGTCTTGGTAAAGTTTGGACAAGTTTTCTTGGTTGTGGATACTTAACAAGGCGTTTCGACAAACAGGTGTAAATGAAGTGTTCACTTTTATAAGGTAACGTACAGTTTCAGTTTATAGTGTTACCGTGAAACTACTACATGAATGTCATTGTATTTTTTTTTTATTCGTGTAGGCTATCGAGCTATTTTTCATGTCACGTTATTTATGATGGTGCTATCGACAAGATAATTCATGTTGCCTTCAGGTAGGCAGACGACATTACACTAGAGACATATGTATCTCTGTCTCTGATTACACACACGCAAGTTTCACACAGAATATACGGTACTGATCCAATATGAAAGGACAATAGCCCAATGAAACAATGGGAAGTGGTGAAAATCATGCAATTTAAAGTGACATGACAGATTCCCCTCTCCCCGGAGATGGGGTGTGTTCGAGTACTGGTTAACTTTCCAGGATCCCAGTGGTTAGGTTAACTGAGCGTCTGTTAGCTCTCGATGGCATAAAAATGATGCAAAATATTCAGTCAATCGATCATTAAATCCCCTCTGAAGGATTGCATGCTTTCACAGAACCTTGTGCGAATAAGGCACAATGTGCCGCGGGAGTGTGTTTGAAAATTCCCAGATGAAACCACAACAGGAATCTATCCAGGACCACTGGGTCTTGGAACAAGCATGCTAACCACTAGATGACACATCTTCAGTCTGTATGGGGGACCCAAAGTGGATTTTGCAAAGAACTGACGGTCCAAAGAAGGTCCAAACAGTATTCAGGAAATCTCACGGGGTTCCGACTGATTCCTGTCTGCTCAGTAACTGATTTATGGGAGAAAAACTTGAAATAATTTATTTTAATTATATATTTATGACATGTTTTATCACCATAATTGGATTAATCAAAAAAGTTATTTACTGGTAATGTTTTAATATTATACTCATGAGAGTTAATAATTACTGGTAGTTAATTATTCAGGTACATATTGTAAATGTAAATGAGACTGACTTTGATATGGTTTTCAAATATTAATTAATAAATAATCAGTGTTAATAATAAATTACATGTAATTATATATTAATTATATACGGTACTATAAATTATTCATTTTACTGCGCTGAGGATTATTAATTTAAATTTCATTTCGTAATCACACTTTGTTATTTATCAGTATATTTCACAATGAATTATATAAAAAAATTATACTAATTTATTAAAGAATTGTTCATATTGAAAGCTCAATTAGTAACATGTCCGACTATCAATCCTTAGGTCGTGATTTTGAATCTCAGCCTTGTCTCTCTGTATCATAGGATTCTGTTAGGCCATGAACTAAAATTGTTCTTGACCAATCTTCCACCTCTGAATATGTGGGGAAATAGTCATTGACATGCGGAGGTAAGGTGCTTGTAAATACTGGTTCAACATTTAATAGATTCCAGACATGATCATTGGGTGCCATTTAATCACTAAATTACTGTTGAAACAAACACATCTGACATATTAAATCATGATCCCAGGTGATCAATTATCTCATGTCCATGAAGAGTTTGTTTGTTTAAATGTCAGACACTTAGATGGGTTCTCTACAGTGCTTTCAAGGACTGGGCATTACCATGCTGACTTCTGCACCAGAAAAATTTAATGTAAGGAACCCTAGATCCCTGTGAAGATTGAAGGGTTGGCTCCCAGGATTGTAGTTAGTGTACTTGCAGCCAAACCTCAAATTAGTAATATTGAGGCTGCTTGCAGGGGATAGTAAGGCCATTATAAATTAAAAGCAAAATTATCATCCAAGTTTTTCTTAAAAATGGGGAGGGCTTGAGGATTTTATTTTTTATTTTTAAAATTTTTGATATATTTTTTTTTTTTTATGAAAATAAAAAGGGTCAGGGCAGCATGAAAATTAGGGGGCGGGCGGGATGATAATCTAGCAATTAATTTATTATGGCCTAACTTCATTACAGATGAATGGTTAACCAAATGCCGGACTAATTTCACTAGAAGGATATATAATTATTTGTCATATAAATTATGTCTTCAAATTTCTCTTCAAAGTTGCTCAGTGATCAAAATTCTTAAACTTTAAAGAAAAAAATATTTCTCTTTAGAAGATACTCAGTGATCTTCAGGTTTAAAGAAATAGCAATTCCTCTTTGGACTTGATATTTTACTTGGTATAATCTCGGGGACATCTTGTTTTAATGACCCATAAATGACCAGGTTATGGCCAGAAAATTAGAACCCTTATCTAAAATAAAACATTAAGATTACCATCTTGGTTCCTGGTTTTTGTCTGTTGAACTCTGAAATTGTGAGAAAAACTTCATTAATAAAATTAAAAGATATCAAATGCCTGGATCTAGTTTCAATTTCACTTTGAAAAGCTTGTAATAGAATTTAATCGTGTTTTTCTGCCTTGGGGTAAGATTTGACCCTTTGTAAAGAGAGCAAGAGTATTTAACAGTTGTTTATCTGACTATAGAATCTGCATTAAAATCCTTATAGTATACATACCGCACATGTACTTATTTATAGAAGTATATTTACTTGATGGGAAGGCTTGAAAGTAGTGGTTTGCATAAGCAGTTACCAGTCTGAGGTCAATTTGTACTGAAAAAATATTTGATTTTAACAAATTGTTTGCTTATTACTCGGAATACAATTTAAGTAAAACATATTAAACAAATATACGTTTTTGTAAATTGAAAAAAGTATTTGATTTTAGGATTTAAAATGGTTTGGGTAGCCTCAACACCCATTCAGAAGTAGATCTACTGTAAAGCCCATGCCAAAGGCACCCTCCGTAATAAAAGTGTTGCTTTACTGAGTCTGTTCAGTGAACCTCCCTCCCCACAATACTGTTTATGATTACCTCTGTATATTTTTAGACTATTCCGTTCTTAAAAAAAAATTGACCAAGGGGTGGGGGGGGTCCTCCATAACCGAGTCCCGAGTGGTCTAAACATGCAGTGGCGTTTAATGATTGACCACTTTATATACCTGGCTCACACGGCAGAGGTCATGGGTTTGACTTGAGTCAAGTTGGGTACAAAATCTTCATGTAAGAAAGTTTCAAGTTACTAGTACTTGTGGAAAGATGGTTCATTCTGAGGTCTTCCTCCACCAGGATATATATGTTTTTAAATTGGTGGAGGAAGACTTCAGAATGAATCTAATGGTTATCAAATAATTAAGAGGTGAGATTGTGTATTGGTGATCAAATAATTAAGAGGTGGGATCGTGTATTGGTGATCAAATAAATAAGAGGTTAGATTGTGTATTGGTGATCAAATAATTAAGAGGTGAGATTGTGTATTGATGATCAAATAGTTAAGAGATGAGATTGTGTATTGGTGATCAGTTAACAGCTGAATGTGTATTGGTGATCAATTTATTTATTATATTTAAGAAACAATTAATAGGTAAAAAGTGTGTATTGTCCATTTAAGATGAACTTTTGTAAAGGACACTAATGTCAGGTGAAGTTAAAAATGGGGAATAAAGATGTGTATTGACCACTTAAGGTGGAAGATCTAGTGTCTAATGTCCACTTGGTGTGATATTGTGTATTTTGGTCCACCCTATTGTGTAACTTCCATGTCTCTTGTTGATGTCTGAGGTGCTAAATTACAATTGTTATGTATGTTCATTCTTCTGCCTGACAAGCCTGACAACTCAAGGCTGCCCAGGGCATGCTGGTGCGTAAGACATGGTAGATACCACATTGTTGTCAGAGCTGTCATTGAAGCCTTTTATTCATTCAGGTGTGCAGATGAGTAATATTCACTGTAAGTTATGTCTTGCATTAATTTTACTTATCAACTCCTTTGTAGTTCTGTACTATATAGTACACACCTTGAACAGAGTCTGAAGTTGCGCATGTCCAGGTGTTCAAAATAGTTTTCAATTTGCGCCCTTGCAAAATATTTTATAGTTTCAAATGACTAGACCGCAGCATGGTCCAGTGGTAGAGCATCCGCCTCGCATGCGGAAGGTCCTGGGTTCAATCCCCGGCCGGGTCATACCAAAGACTTTAAAAATGGTACTAGAAGCTTCCTCGCTTGACGCTCAGCATTTAGAGGAGAGTTCTAGGTCTGGTCGGCCCGTTGTCAGTATAATGTGACTGGGCGGGGTATCATACCATGTGTCTGCGGCATGATACTCCAGTGTGACAGCGCTTAGAATACTGTCTCAAGTAGACACCGTCGCGATATGACTGAAAAATTGTTGAAAGCGACGCTAAACACCATACAACATCACATGACTAAATTGCATGGACCCTGGTTGAGATTATTTTATTACTTGGGCCATAATAAATTAATTGCTTTTATCATCCTTGCCTGCTTCCTAATTTGCATACCGTCACTACCATTTTTATTTTCCTAAAAAGAAACAAAAAGAATTAAATAAATTAAAAAAAACAAAAAAAATCACATAAATCAAAAAAACAAAACAAAAAAGGAAAATGAATTTAAAAAAAGAATTGGATGAGAATCTAGCAATTAATTTATAATGACCTTATGCACAGGGTTTAAACATTTTATTTCTATTTATATGTACATGTATATAGAAATGGGGTTGGACCACCCATTCATGGGGGCTAGTATAATGTATATTCTAAATCCCTATAATGTAATACTTAATATAGGGATTTAAAATATATATATTGTAAGTAGCCCCTGTGCACACACTTGTAAAAAGACAATCAGAGAGAAGCAAAGCTCACACACTCTTTTTTTCTTTAATGCAGCAATTGTTTAGGCATTCGGAAAAAAAAAAAAAGACAGCCTTGTGTATATTAAATATCATTTATCAATAGTTTTACCGATTTGAATTATAAGTATCATCATTCATGGTGTTTGGGGTGTGGATGGAAAATTCTGTCCTGAAGGATAGCTGTTTTGGCAGTAACTCAGCAGAGCTATGTATACGTCATAGCAAGAGGAATTTGTCATAGTGCGAGGATTTTATGAATGGCGTTACATCATAGCGTGAGGAGTCTCGGATAAGGGCGTGCAGAGGGTGTAGGATGAAAAATCCCAGTAAAATAATGTAGAAATCCTGTCTGGTATACAACAATAAATATTTTAATTATTATTACTATTTTTCATACAAAATTCAATTGATTTCTCTGACCCAAAATGGATACCCCCACCCTCTCCCCTTTTTAACTTGCAACCCCCTAAACTCATTGACATACATACATTTAAAAATAAATCATTCATCATTTTGTAATAATTTGTCATTGTCAAAATAATCTGAAACTGCCATTCTTAATCTTGAAATGACACATGTATGCTTTTTTGTTTTTTTTCACCATCAGTGTCACCATAATGTATGTTAATGCAAGTTGTGGCATGTTGTCCTGTTAAAAACTTTAGAGAAATGGAATGTGACAATGTGCTTTCAAGTTTGTCATGATTACTTGTCATTGTCAGAGATACAGTCAAATATGTCTTAAGCAGCCAGTCAAGGGAATGAACAAAAATGGCCTTTTAAGACAGGTTGATGCCTAATACAGGTAAATTTGCTCTGAAAGAATAACCATGGGAAATAGCTAATGTGGCTGCTTAAGAAAGGTGGCTGCTTAATAGAGGTGACCACTTATACAGGTTGGACTGGAACTGTGAGTTAAGCGTGCTGCGTGCTCACAATTTACTGACCGGATTCACCATTTATAATCTGACATGTTTAAAATTATAAAAAATATATGCCATACCTGAACCAAAATATAACAAGGACCTAATTTAATTGATACACAAGAAAGGAAAACTTAAAATTGTTTTTTCTGACGAAATGATGTTAAAATTAGCATGCGAAGGATGACTGATTTGGCAATTAATCATTCAGAATTCACCAGGCGACTGCAGTCAACATGGAAACTGTGGCCAAGCGGGGATTTGAACTCGCAAACCCCGGATTCAAGTGGGGAAGTTATCAGTTACTTGCGGAGATAGGGTGTGCTTGAATACTGGTTAACCTTCCAGGATCCCAGGAATTAGTGATACTAGGTTAACTGATCATCTGTTAGCCCTTGATGACATAAAATATTCAATCAATCAGTCAATATTATTTGTGACAATTGTTTGGTCAGTTTGAGTAAGACATTGCGGAGAATATATGTATATATAATTGGCCTGTTGTGGTCACGTTATCAAGAGGTCTGTGACACTAAGTGACAGGATGACTTGTTTGAGATGTAACAAATGTCTGGACATGTCAATCACTATAGTGTTATTTTACCTAACATAAGTGTTATATTTATATAATGGTTTATATTATTGTTCTGTCCATCATATATCACAGCAGTCTATTTGTAGTTTTGTCATTCAGTTTGGGAAGCACGCAGGATTTACATGTTATGTGTTCAGGGCCATGACCAAGTTTAACTTCAACAATAATTCTAAGATTCCATTCAAAAGCTGTCAAATTAACATATATTCCCCATTTGCAAAACAAAAATGAAATTAAATGCCTGTTTACAAAATTATTAGAAATTATTTCAATTTGTGTATAATACATAATTCTTAGAAATGATGTTTAAAGCCTCGTTTAGCTTCCGAAATGCACACATTTCGATAATAACAAAAATGATTGTAATTAAATGTGTTTAAAGTATTGCTGAAACCATTCCTGTAGACCCCTAAGTGACTGTTTTTTAAAAAGCGAGAAAATAAAAAACATTGATCGAAATATGTATTTTTTAGACAAAGGGACTAAACTTTTAAGTTTTGTTTACATTTTGGTAATTCCGTAATGACTTGGTTCCTTTCCGCTGTACCTCTGCCAGTGTTCGAAAGTACACACATGAATACTGCAGTGGTATTGTGTGGATTAAGACAATTAGAAAAGGGGTTCATTTACAAGATTTGAAAAGATATGGCTTCACTTATATTATGTATTGTCATTGGGTTTTCTTTTTTTAAAAAAATATATTTATGTCTGCAATAAAACTGTATCAAGTGTAGTATGCATTATTTTATTTATACGCACTAAAAAAACAATGAGTATGGAATACTAGTTTGGTCTTGTAACTCTTGCTAAGGATCCTCCCTTGCATATACCTGTGATGCTATTGTACCCGGTATGCGCTACTACGTCACAAATCATTTTATCTGAGTCAATATTGAGAGGCTACCAAGGGTGGTTTGTTTAGTATGGTTATTAAAAAAGTAATTTTATTTTTAATTTTATATGAACGATTCATCACTTATGTGCAATAAATTAGCTCATGGGTTCATTAACAAACTGAGGGGAATAAAGGGGATGTTCTTAAAAATCTATCTAACCGCAAGCGGTTACTTAATTTTTAACCGCATCCCCTACAGTTCCCCGTACTATGTTTCTCTTTGAAGTGAATTGATCATATTACCGACCGATGCGTTTCTGAACAAGCTTGTAACTCTCCGTTTTCTGCCGAAGGTGTTTATCGGACTTTAAGAGACGAACATTAATTTGTAAACAAAACCCGTTCTTAATTAAGTACTAATAATGTGTTTTATATTTATTTTTTCGTTTGCAAAGTCTCTCGGTGATCAAATAATCATGTAAATTCTATCATCTGGAAGAATAAAACTGACTCAAATTAAAACTGAAGTTTAATGAGCGTTTAAGTGAACAGTTTATTTGTAGCTTTGCCAGTCTGTGAATTTATTTAGCATGCAGAATTAATGTTCATGATATTTTCCCCACCCAGTTGTAATTCTATGATAAACCATTCAATGTTTATCAAAAATCCACATGTTCTCCTTTTTCCAAAACAGAAATTAAATGAAATGTCCGGTTACAAAATAACTATTGCATGCAGATTTAGGTTGCGGGTTCGATCCCTGGCCGGATCATATAAAAAAATTGGAGAATGGTAGTTTAAGCTGACACTTGGCGCACAGCATTAATTTAGAGGATGGTTTAACAAGCCTGGTATCATATGATGACTGGGTGCTATACACCATACAACAACAATAAAATGACTAGAGACTATTTCAATTTGTGTATAATTTATATATGTATTCAATTTTTAGAAATGACGTAACAGATATCAGACATTGTTTTACATATGTCAATTTAATTAACTCCACTAATTAAGACTTTCATTTGAATATTGTGTTTTCATTTTTTCTACATTCTACAACATACATTAGCGATGTGATGTAGACGTGATACACGGGTTTGCTTCTATCGTAAATACATCTCAGGTCATTAAATAATTGTTATTTCGATAATTGTTGATTTCTTTTTCTTGACATTAATTGTCGGAAACCAGTTATTCAGTTATCTTTGTTGTTCTTTCATTTTATTATACAGTTATTTTTGTCATTTCAATTAATGAAATTGCTTTTGATAGTAAAAACAATTTATTACCAGTATAGCTAGGTGACCTTACACCTATAATTATCTATATTATTTTTCTGACTGTCTATCAATTAACCTTCTTATTTTCTGAGTAAAAATATCTGCCTGATCTCTTCCATTTTATTCTGCTGAATTATATAGCTGTCCAAGGCTGTGAGAGAACCATTTTCAAACCATTGTCGTTCATGTTTAAACAATGTTTGTTCATGGCCGTATTATGACCAATTGGTGAACCAATGAACATTGATGGTAACGGCACCAGACTCAATATCATGGTCAAACAAGAACGGGGTATGACCATGGTTGAAGCATTTTGACATATGATCACGGTTGACCATGGTACTATAGCAGGGTTCTCCACAGGAAGGAATGCAAACGTGGGGGTAAGAGCGCGTAAACACCTTCAACACATTTTCAAGCATTGTGTAAGGCATTCATTGAAATATATTTCACTAGTAAAACTTAATCAGTTATAGTATGTTTATTTTAAGCATTTAAATGAGAAAAGATATGCAACGAAAAATAATGATTTAGAGGAAAGTAAGTTTTTGTAATATTTTGTTAAAGAATTCAAGCACTAGGGGAATACAATTTCTGACAGTCAAGTGCTGGGGTGCCCCTGTGCTTTAATGATCTGTGGAGGAGCGTGTATACCGGTAGTCATGACAACCCAGGTTTAAACATGGACAACCATGGTCAAACAATGATCCTCTCAACCATGGTTATATCTGACCAAAGTCACTGGTGCTACAACCAGTTATATTGACTGATTTATTGACGTTTTTGTTTATAAGTGTTTATTTTAAGCCAGAGAACAAGAAAATGCTAAAAATATTTAGGGAATGTTTATTAAAGACCTAGAACTTAAAAGATACAAAAAAAGCCAACATTATTAGGAAGATCTCAAAAAATATTCCGCACATGAAAGAAAAAAATGCGAAAATACGCAATGTCATTCTGAAACAAGGAAGTATTTACTTTGATAATGCAATGTAAAAGTAAAATGCAGGAATGACACTTGAAATGCACTAGAGTTGATTTATACAAACACCTGTGCTATTTTTTTTATTTCATTCAAGTAGTATATTATTATGATAATAAACATACATTTTTAACTCTGGATAATGGGATCCGCAATGACTGAGCACTGCAAGGCGCTGTCGTCCAACAACCACTTATCTGCCACCAATGAGGTTGTGGGTTCGAGCCCAGTTTTGTCCAAAACTTTATGTGAGAAAGTTTGCCAGTTACTATGGAAGGACGGTGGTTCTACTCAGATTCATTTTGAGATCCTATTTTATTCCAATACAAATTTATAAAACTCCATATGCTATATATAGCCTGTATTGTGTGTTGAAAATGGAGTTCAAATCAGGGACATTCAAAAAAAGTAAATCAGATACTGTTTAAAGTTTACCTATCTGTAAATCTTCTGCATTTATTGACATTTTATGTGCATGAATATAATATAATTATACTGCACACACATACCAGCGGCCAATAATATTTACATAATATTATAATAACAATCATCTTCATGTTTAAACGCTCACTGAAGGTAACTCCCAATCATTGCTTACTAGAAAAAAAGCCTGTTTCTGTTAAATATAGGGACAGGCTTGGCTAAGGCCATCCTTAAAAAATCTTTGTTTGCTCACCCATACTCATTCAAAATTGTAGCTACCTACATGTTTTATTGACTTTCAAAGCGTTTAATTTAATTTTTCATGATTTCTGTCCATTTTTAGCTCGTCTTTTTGAAAAAAACGAAGAGCTATTGTCATGACCTTGGCATCGTCATCGTCGTCGTTGTCTGCTGGTTAAAGCTTTATGTTTAGCTCAGCTTTTTCTCTGTATCTGAACAAACAATTCATGTTACGGTTATTAAACTTCATAAACACATTCATATCATGTTATACAAAAAATGTATATAGCTAACTTACCTAAATTTACATACTTTGGGCTCTAAATTCTTTGGTTAATTTTTTTTGCTTAGCTCTGGTCTGGTTTTAGTTTTATGTTTAGTTAGCTTTTTCTCTGTTTCTGAACAAACTACTCATGTTTTGGTGACTAAACTTCATGAACACATTTATATTATGTTGTAGAAACAATGGATATAGCTAACTTACATTAATTTTCATACTTTTGGCTTTAAAACCTTAAGTTAAAGTTTTTTGTTTAGCTCGGGTTTGAATTTCTTAAAAAAATTTTTTAAATCAATTTTTTTTCAGTAATACTATTAACTATGTAAGCTGATCACCATCAACTAAAAAAAAGTTTACATCACTGACCCCTACCCCCTTTCCCCCTACCCCCACCCATCCTCTTCACCGCCCATATTTTTTTTAAAATTTTATTTTGTTTTGTAATAAATCAAATACTCTGCCCCATTTCAACTTTGTTACCGACCCAAAGACCCTCACCCATACCCCCAACCACCCCCACTGCCCCCACAAATCCCTATCACCACCCCTTTGTTATCGACACAAAGACCCTCGACCCTACAAGTATCTGCACTCACTTGCGGTGCTCTTGTCATTAAAAATGTCTACACAAAATTAAAAATCTGGCTCAAAAAAATAATTACCCACATGAAAAATCCTGTGTCAGAACACAGCAAAAAAACTTTTTTTAAGGATGGCCTAAACAATATTATTTACTAAATTTATAATATATTGTTGTGTGGTGTTATAATGATATTTTTACAGTCACTTTCAACAACTTTTCAGTCATATATTGCGATGGTGTCTATTTGAGACAGTATTCTGATTGCTGCCATACTTGAGTATCATGCACCAGACCTAGAACTATCCTCTAAATGCTGAGCACCAATAGGGAAAGCTCCTAGTACCATTTTTCAAGTCTTTGGTGTGACCTTGCCAGGGATTGAACCCACGACCAAGCATATTTGGGGCACTGACACGCTATGACTAGACCGCTCTGTGGTTTCTATATTTATATACAATGTAAACATAAATCTCATAGATTTGGGCCTACCTCAAAATCAAATTACTGTAACTTAGAATGAATCATAAACTGTTATATTTATAATGTCAATGTATTCATTTCTGTTGATAAACTGCCTGCCTGATAAACATAGGTTTATCATGTCAATGCAAGTTTATCAGGCACATGACATCATTATGTATAATTATACTTTTTGACTTTGACGGAACTACTTTTAACCCTACTTTTAACTGATTTTCAATTTGTTAAAAATGATAAATTAGAAACATTGACATGATTAATAGAATACTATGTTGGTGTCTAATATTATCAACTTCATCAGGTTCAGCACGAAAACACAGGGACTCTGCTGAGTCTCTTCCTGGTCTTTTTCTAAGCCTCACCTGATAAAGTTAACATGATATTCTCTGTGTTAATATACAGTTTTATAAATTATTATAGTGTTTATAATTTTTACTTTGTTTCAGTAAATGATTGCTTACACGTGCAATTTCAAGTATAACTTCTCTGCATTTTGCATGTCATTTATTCTATAAAGGTAAAGCTGACGTGTGAAGTGGCGTCTAAAATCAATTTCAGAATTGTTTGTCCGCTTTAAGAGATTTTGTCCATAATCTAAAGGGCTTTGTTACATAAAGTGTTCTTTCAGGACAAAAATGTAACATTTAGGCTTGAAGCCTGTTTTGTTTACTGTGTGAGATTACGGTTGTCGTTTGTGGTTAGATATATTAATGGGAAGATTTATAAAGTCTGAGCTAAGGGCAAAATGTAAAATACCACAGTTAATAATATATTGAATGAAATGTGAGTGGTTTTGAATTATTCATTCCCTTTGCAATGTATATGGTGCCAAGTAATTAAGATTATTTTAGAGGCCGCAAGGGAGATAAGTGACTGCTTTATTATACTAATTGTGTTACCCTCTTCCAATAAAGTCTTTATTATTATTATTATTTTAAGATATGATTCCTTGCGACATTTTATATAAATATAATTTTATGATAACAAGGTTAATAAATATCGAATCTTAACAATTTCCCGCCCCATAGAAAGTGGGAGCAAAGGAAATTTTTTTTTTTTATCAGATACTTTGTATCATGCCCGTAGGCCACATTGTATAGTACCTGTCGGCCTTGTAATGGGTACATTTTCTAGCATTGATGCCATACTTCATAGCAGATTGTAAATTTATAGCGTGTTATATAAAGGGATGCTTCTTCATGTATACATGATACATTTTTTAGCATTCAATAATTTGTTGACTGTATGGTGTTTAGCGTTGCATCCAAAAATCTTTCAGTTGTATAGCTGCAGTGGCTGCTTGAGACAGTATTTTAAGTGCTTCTGCACTGCAGTATCATGCCACAGACACATAGTATGATACCCCACCTTGTCACATACTGACACCAGGTTGACCAAACCTAGAACTATCCTCTAAAGGCTGTGTGCCAAGCGAGGAAGTTTCCAGTATCATCAAGTGTTTGGTATGACCCAACCAGGGTGCGAACCAATGACCATCTGCATGAAAGGCGAACCCTCTTCCCCTAGACCACCACTGCAGTTTTCATTCAGTAATAAAAACATATAATTAATGCCTTATTTCGAGCGTTTTGTGTCTTCATAATCTATTGGCTTTAGGACTAATTTGACTTTTTCTAGTATATGATGTGGTGCTTAAATAATCTAGCAGATAATGTGACATGATTATATAAACCAGACAATTGCAGGATGGAACTTTTCAAACAAATTGTGACCAAGAAGTGTATTTTCTGGCAGCTGCCATGACAGCTTTACTCAGCAGACATTTTCTTGTTGATATATTATGTAGTTTATTTCTAACAACCGTTGCCATGTTTTTAAACAAGTGTGTATTTTTCAAAAATCTATCATGAATACAATATGATATTATGCAGAGCCAAATTATACACCAATCACTTTTTTTGTTGATGAAATGGTGCATAACATACTTATGGAGGCATAAAACTGGTTATAAAGGTATATAAAGCCAAGATATAATGTACTTGTGGCCCATAACCTGGGTTGATGTCCCTGCTCAGTGTGAATGAAACTTGATATGAATTATCTGTGATCTGTTAAGTATACTAATTATCAACTGTTACAGTCAGTAAGTACACTTTGTAAGACTTAATGGGAGGGGTGCGCCTTGCACCAGTTCTCCCTCACCACCTCTGATTGGATCTGCGAGTGCCACAGACATTACAGAGACTTTAAGGATCAATTAATATTGCCTGTCGATGTTATTAATGTTGTTACTGAATAATTACATTGTTACCACCTGCATTTGTGTCCCTCTTCATTACCAAGTATTAAGTCATCTCTGTAGACCCTGTGTTGCATTTTTATATCTCTTCTTTCATATCTTTTGAGTGTATGTGGTGAATTACATTTTAATGATATCTTATTTCGGTAATGGGATCTGATATATTGGTTGTTTTTATTTAGCCATACAGGTAGTGCTTCCTTTGGGTTACATTTTCTATATTTTCCTTATTTACCAGTAATGCTCAGTCACTTTGTGACTAGAATGGCATTATCAGTGCATTTGGAACAATTTGGCCATACTAGTTAACCTTTCAGGATCCCAAGAAACAGTAGTTAGGTTAACTGACTGTCTGTTATCCCTCATTGGCATAAAAAATGATGCTAAATATTCAATCAATCAATCAATTAATTTGGCCATTTGAAAGCAAAATTGTCATGTTTAAGTATTGAATAAATTTAGAATAAAAAATGTTTGCTTGGAAATTGGGATATGAAAACAATATTTCTGAAGTCTACTTTCACTTTGTCAATAGAATACAACAAAGCAGAAAATATTCTCTAGGCCAGCCTATATATATATATATATAGTTGTTGTTGTTGTTGTATGGTGTTTAGCGCTAAGTCGCTTTAAACAATTTTTCAGTCATATCGCGACGGTGTCTACTTAAGACAGTATTCTAAACGCTGTCACACTGGAGTATCATGCCGCAGACACATGGTATGATATCCCACCCAGTCACATTATACTGACACCAGGCTGACCAGACCTAGAACTCTCCTCTAAATGCTGAGCGTCAAGCGAGGAAGCTTCTAGTATCATTTTTAAAGTCTTTGGTATAACCCAATCGGAGATAGAACCCATGACCTTCTGCATGCGAGGCGGAGGCTCTACCACTAGACCACGCCGCAGTCTATATATATATATATATAGATAACATTTCCTGTTGGGTGTCCTATGTACAAAATGAAACAAATTATCAGTTATGTTACGTCTTATAGCATGGTGTATACTATAGGAATACGATATATTCTGTTAGTAATAAAGATTTAGATGTTTAGATGCTTTTATAACCCTACTCTGCTTCCATTTTGACCACACAAATTTCAGTTACAATGAAGCTGGTCAGGACAGGAGTGGTGTTTTTATCGCAACCACTTGCAAGTAGATGCATGGTAAATTTGTTTTTTTATATTGTAGCTGTTGGTGGATTAAAAATATTCTTCTAGCTATTTCTGGAGGTGCAATTACATACCTATACATAATCAGAAACATATAAGAAATTGAATTATATCCTATTGTCATATTTTGATGATATGTAATTGTATAGGGTACAACTAAAGGCATATCAGTGATCAAGGCGTGCAGAACTCAGGAAGTATATTTAACATGCCACACTTTGTGTGATAAAGGCAATTGTTTGTGCGTTAGTCATTTGAATTATTATTGCTTTGCAGATCTTATCGATAAAGCACCCAAACTGTTGAAAAATTGATAATGCATTATTAGGATCATGTCTTCAAGATCATGTGACTTTTTTTCAACAAGTTTATGTAAGTTGCACAATATGAATTACATCTACATGCATCTATAAAGTGATAGACAGGTGTATGTGTAGCACTCAGTTTTATCTAAAGATGAATTATGGCAATTTTAACAACACTTTTTTTTGAAAATTATTTAAGTCAGCCGGATTTAAATAAGAAATTGAAATACCCATGAAAATGGTGTGTTGTTTTTGGTAGGGGCTGAGTGTCGAGTAAGAAAATCGACTGTCGAGTAAGAAAATTGAGTGTCAAGTAAGAAAGTCAAGAGTCGAGCAAGAAAGTCGAGTGTTGAGTAAGAAAGTTGAGTGTTGAGCAAGAAAATCGAGTGTCAAGTAAGAAAGTCAAGTGTAAAGTCACTGAGCAAGTTGAGTAAGAAAACTGAGTGTCAAGTAAGAAAATTGAGTGTTAAGCAAGAAAGTCAAGTGTTGAGTAAGAGAGTGGAATGTCAAGTAAGAAAATTGAGTGTCAAGTAAGAAAGTTGAGTGTCAAGCAAGAAAGTCAGGTGTTGAGCAAGAGAGATGAGTGTCAAGTAAGAAAATAGAGCATCAAGTAAGAAAATTGAGTGTCGATTAAGAAAGAAACTATTGAGTGTCAAGCAAGAAAGTCAAGTGCCGAGTAAGAAATTCGAGCCCAGTCCATAATCTTTATGGGAAAAAGTTAATTATAGCCTGTGACTTATGAAAGGACACTGTGGTTCTACTGACTCATTCATTTTGAGGTCTTCCTCCAATAAAAATAAAAATACCATCATGATATACCCACTGATCATGGTTTGAAAATAGCATTAAACCAAATTATAAAAAGATGTTTATGATGTTTGGCAAAGATTATTTTAATGTCTGAACAAGATTAGATTTCAACATTGCAGTGTATCCCTGTATAATGTATTTTATTTTTAGAATTTCTTTGATTTAACAACTCAATAAAGAGAGATTTATTATTTAAGTTCAAAATATATGTACAAATAAGATAAAGTGTCACAAGCTACTAGATCAGTTTTCCTGTAAATGTCATACATGTAGGTTTTGTGAAGTTTATTTTTGTCAAACTCCTGATCCTCTGATCTTTGGGCTGTCATCATGCACTCCATACAAAACAGACTGAAAGGGTAACGAGCCCTCTCACACAAGCAATGTACGTTGCTATTGTACTTCAACTGCCAGGTTACTGTTTCAGACAAATTCTGCAGAAGATTAAACTGTCAGGGAGTGTGTACACTGTTGACAAAGTGAAAGTAGACTTCCGAAAACATGTATTCATATCCCAATTTCCATGCATCAATTTCTTTTCTAAATTCACAATTCAAACATGACAATTCTTCCAAAAATGTTCAACATACATTAGTAATGCCATTCAAATAAAAAATGAGCATTAAAATAAGGAAAATGCACTTTTCAATAAGAAGAAACAATCATTATTTATAACCGCCATTATGTAACTATTCAACAGAAGTATTTCCTGTTTCTAATTGTGGTACTATGTCTATAACAATGTTAATTAAACGTTTTCCTCCATTTCAGGCAGCCTGGAAGACAGCAAATGATTCAGATATGACCTTTGATGCTCAGACATGACCTTTGTTGTTAAGACACGACCTTTGTTTTTCAGACATGACCTTTGTTGGATTTGAGTATCAAGGTAATTAACTTTTTTTTTCTTTATGAAATATTTAGATTGAGTTGTGGTTTAACATGTCCTGGGTGGCAGAGAATGCATTAATTCACTTTTTTTTAGTAGCTTCCCACAATGCACTACAACATTGTATGTGATACATCAGGGATGATAGGCCCCAGCTGTGTCTGCAAAAGTTCAGAATGACCTGTTACATGACTGTTACATGACTGTCAAGAGTCTACTGTCGGCAGTATCACTGGTATCAATTTTTCAGTCTTCAACTTCAACAAAACAGAGAAGAGAAAGCATTATTATCAGAATTATTTTTTTTTATCAATCCTCTTGATTAAATAATAGCCCCTGCCATTCGTAGAATAGTTTCGCATGGTGTGATTACATCTTTTTTTTTTTGTGAGTCCGAAGTATCATTACCATCTGAAGGATCTGTATTTAGTTGGAATTATAAAATACAGAACGTATTCCATATTTTTCACTGTCATTCAAATTCAACAGGAGCTATTGCTCATTTTCAACTTATTTGATATTTAGTAAAAAAAATGGTTTCCTATCAATACCAGGGTTATTTTGAGGGAATATTTTGTACCTAGATTGTGAAGTAAAATATTTTTAAATCAACAAGCTGCTACACTGATAGAAGAATTATAGATCTAACAATTTAATTCAATTTTCTTTGCCGCAATATGATATCTTTTTAGAGCTATTTGCCAAAGATCATTTGAGCTTTGATGCCAGATTATGCATTGTTTGTTGGAAAAACAGTTTACATTAAATTTCAACTTCAAAATTGTCCGTACCCAGGGTTTGATATGGTGCTAATTTAATCTTTAAATCACAAAATCTCCAGGCCCCCATGCACTGTTTCACTCATTATCTCAACTTGAGATTTTACTCCACATTGCAACTTGAGATTTTCTCAAATCAAATTTGAAATGCTATAGCTTCATTTTCATTTTGATCAGTTTGCATATTCTCATTATAATCATTTTTAGAGTTCGAATCCCCCTCCCGGCAACAGTCTCCGTGATAATTGATATACGACATAGTGTCACATTATCATTCGTCTCTCACCACGGATTCAAGTGGGAAAGTTATCAGTTACTTGCAGAGATGGGGTGTGCTCGAGTACTGGTTAATCCCAGGAAACAGTGGTTAGGTTAACTGATCGTCTGTTAGCCCTCGATGGCATAAAAACGAGGATAAATATTCAATCAATAAATAAATCTATACATATACCAATGAGTAGAAAGGATCCAAGCTAATTTTCTCAGAATATATCAACATGTACATTTACTTTCAAAATAATTGTACTATAATTGTGAATTGTTTGTTAAGACTCAATTTAAATAAAGCGTGATTTATGCATTTTCTCATGACATAAATTAAGCATCCGACTGCTATTAAATTATAGCATACAAAATGATTTATCACAATTCTTTGCTTAAAACCATTAAATCTGCATCTAAATCTACTTATGCATTAAATAATTATAATTGACACGGTTGCATGACTTTTCTCACACTATATAAGTACATCGTCTTTATAATAGAAAACTTTCCGGTAGTAAAATTTAGTAAATATATATAAATATAATACAATTTCTTCTACTGCCAATCTAATTTTTATTGACATGTTGTTTTGAACTTCTTGACTAGAAAATTTTAAAGTGCGTGCAAATTATACTTTTTAATGATTTGAGAATTGCTGTTGTAATAATTTTAACAAGTTATAACAAACCATGATTTACTGCGTCAGGGTGTGGTGACTGATGCGAAACCATGAGTCATACTCAGATGTAAGTGTAATATATAAATTTTGTGTTAACTCAAGTGTATCAAGTAGTCTTTATACAGCTTATATGTAATTATTTATTTAAAAAGTGATATTTTACAAACATAATGAAACAGTTCCAGTTCATAATAAAGTGTTAATTTCTGAGTCCTGAGTTTGAATCCATATATTTGTCAGGGCGAGGCTTAACAATATGTTTGCTGATTTGTGCATCCTTCCAGCCCCTTCCACACACATGGTTTGGTCAGAGATGTGCATCCCCCCCACCCCCTTCCACACACATGGTTCGGTCAGTGATATGCATCCCCCACCCCTTCCACACACATGTTTCAGCCAGTGATGTGCATCCCCCACCCTCTTCTACACACATGGTTCAGTTGGTGATATGCATCCCCCACCCTCTTCTACACACATGGTTCAGTTGGTGATATGCATCCCCCACCCTCTTCTTCACACATGGTTCAGTTGGTGATATGCATCCCCCACCCTCTTCAACACACATGGTTCAGTTGGTGATATGCATCCCCCACCCTGTTCTACACACATGGTTCAGTTGGTGATATGCATCCCCCACCCTCTTCTACACACATGGTTCAGTTGGTGATATGCATCCCCCACCCTCTTCTACACACATGGTTCAGTTGGTGATATGCATCCCCCACCCCCTTCCACACACATGGTTCAGTTGGTGATATGCATCCCCCACCTCCTTCCACACACATGGTTCAGTTGGTGATATGCATCCCCCACCCCCTTCCACACACATGGTTCAGTTGGTGATATGCATCCCCCACCCCCTTCCACACACATGGTTCAGTCGGTGATGTGCATCCCCCACCCCCTTCCACACACATGGTTCAGTCGATGATGTGCATCCCCCACCCCCTTCCACACACATGGTTTAGTTGTTGATATGCATCCCCCACCCCCTTCCACACGCATGGTTCAGTCAGTGATGTGCATCCCCCACCCCCTTCCACACACATGGTTTAGTCAGTGATGCACATCCCCCACCCCCTTCCACACACATGGTTCAGTCGATGATGTGCATCCCCCACCCCCTTCCACACATATGGTTTAGTTGGTGATATGCATCCCCCACCCCCTTCCACACGCATGGTTCAGTCAGTGATGTGCATCCCCCCCACCCCCTTCCACACGCATGGTTCAGTCAGTGATGTGCATCCCCCACCCCCTTCCACACACATGGTTTAGTCAGTGATGCACATCCCCCACCCCCTTCCACACACATGGTTTAGTCGGTGATGTGCATCCCCCACCCCCTTCCACACACATGGTTCAGTCAGTGATGTGCATCCCCCACCCCCTTCCACACACATGGTTCAGTCGGTGATGTGCATCCCCACCCCCTTCCACACACATGGTTTAGTCGGTGATGTACATTCCGCCACCCCCACCCCCACAACCTTCCACACACATGGTTCAGTCAATGATGTGGTTATGCCTAAGGTTTATCTTTTTTGTTATTTTAGTTATTGTGGTTATAAACTTTCATTTTGTTCATTCTTTATAGTGTTAATTTATTTTTGCTTTGTAATACCTGTGTGAATGAAAATGCATGAAGTTCAACAGGTACTGTTGTACTGTTCAATGTCAACCTTTGTTGGAGGAATTATTGTTGATCCAGATGGCCTTCCATCATTATAATATAGATTTCCATTGTTGATTCCCTACACTGATGGTGATCCAGTCTGTGACTTGTTAAGGAATGGTGATTTAGTCTGGGACTTGTCAAGGAATGGTGATCAAGTCTGGGACTTGTTAAGGAATGGTGATCCAGTCTGGGACTTGTTAAGGAATGGTGATCCAGTCTGGGACTTGTTAAGGAATGGTGATCCAGTCTGGGACTTGTTAAGGAATGGTGATCCAGTCTGTGACTGGAATGGTGATCCAGTCTGGGACTTGTCAAGGAATGGTGATCCAGTCTGGGACTTGTTAAGGAATGGTGATCCAGTCTGGGACTTGTTAAGGAATGCTGATCCAGTCTGGGACTTGTTAAGAATGGTGATCCAGTCTGTGACTTGTTAAGGAATGCTGATCATGTCTTAAACTTGTTAAGGAATAGTGATTCAATCTGTGATTTGTTAAGGAATGATGATCCAGTCTATGACTTGTAAAGGAATGGTGATCCAGTGTATGACATGTCAAGGAATGGTGATCCAGTCTGTCTGTGACTTGTTAAGGAATGGTGGCCCAGTCTATGACATGTCAAGGAATGGTGATCCAGTCTGTGACTTGTTAAGGAATGGCGATCTAGTCTGTGACTTGTTAAGGAATGGTTATCCAGTCTGTGACTTGTTAAGGAATGGTGATCCAGTCTGTGACTTGTTAAGGAATGCTGATCCAGTATTTGACTTGTTAAGGAATGGTGATCCAGTCTGTGACTTGTTAAGGAATGGTGATACAGCCTGTGACTTGTTAAGGAATGGTGATCCAGTCTGTGACTTGTTAAGGAATGGTGATCCAGTCTGTGACTTGTCAAGGAATGGTGATCCAGTCTGTGTCTTGTTTAGGAATGGTGATCAAGTCTGTGACTTGTTAAGGAATGGTGATCCAGTCTGTGACTGGAATGGTGATCCAGTCTGTGACTTGTCAAGGAATGATGATCCAGTATGTGACTTGTCAAGGAATGGTGATCCAGTCTGTGACTTGTCAAGGAATGGTGATCCAGTCTGTGACTTGTCAAGGAATGGTGATCCAGTCTGTGACTTGTCAAGAAATGGTGATCCAGTCTGTGACTTGTCAAGGAATGGTGATCCAGTCACAGTCAAGGAATGGTGATCCAGTCTGTGACTTGTTAAGGAATGTTGATCCAGTCTGTGACTGGAATGTTGATCCAGTCTGTGACTTGTTAAGGAATGGTGATCCAGTATTAAACTTGTTAAGGAATGGTGATTCAATCTGTGATTTGTTAAGGAATGATGATCCAGTATATGACTTGTAAAGGAATAGTGATCCAGTGTATGACATGTCAAGGAATGGTGATCCAGTCTGTCTGTGACTTGTTAAGGAATGGTGATCCAGTCTATGACATGTCAAGGAATGGTGATACAGCCTGTGACTTTTTAAGGAATGGTGATCCAGTCTGTGACTTGTTAAGGAATGGTGATTCAGTCTGTGACTTGTCAAGGAATGGTGATCCAGTCTGTGTCTTGTTAAGGAATGGTGATCCAGTCTGTGACTTGTTAAGGAATGGTGATCCAGTCTGTGACTGGAATGGTGATCCAGTCTGTGACTTGTCAAGGAATGGTGATCCAGTCTGTGACTTGTCAAGGAATGGTGATCCAGTCTGTGACTTGTCAAGGAATGGTGATCCAGTCTGTGACTTGTCAAGGAATGGTGATCCAGTCACAGTCAAGGAATGGTGATCCAGTCTGTGACTTGTTAAGGAATGGTGATCCAGTCTGTGACTGGAATGTTGATCCAGTCTGTGACGTTAAGGAATGGTGATCCAGTCTTAAACTTGTTAAGGAATGGTGATTCAATCTGTGATTTGTTAAGGAATGAT
Source organism: Panopea generosa (assembly GCA_029582155.1). Classification (NCBI taxonomy): domain Eukaryota; kingdom Metazoa; phylum Mollusca; class Bivalvia; order Adapedonta; family Hiatellidae; genus Panopea; species Panopea generosa. Next base: position 40,127,202 of record CM055902.1, on the reverse strand, counting down.
GATCCAGTCTATGACTTGTAAAGGAATGGTGATCCAGTGTATGACATGTCAAGGAATGGTGATCCAGTCTGTCTGTGACTTGTTAAGGAATGGTGATCCAGTGAATGACATGTCAAGGAATGGTGATCCAATCTGTCTGTGGTTTGTTAAGGAATGGTGATCCAGTCTGTGACTTGTTAAGGAATGGCGATCTAGTCTGTGACTTGTTAAGGAATGGTTATCCAGTCTGTGACTTGTTAAAGAATGGTGATCCAGTATGTGACTTGTTAAGGAATGCTGATCCAGTATTTGACTTGTTAAGGAATGGTGATCCAGTCTGTGACTTGTTAAGGAATGGTGATACAGCCTGTGACTTGTTAAGGAATGGTGATCCAGTCTGTGACTTGTTAAGGAATGGTGATCCAGTCTGTGACTGGAATGGTGATCCAGTCTGTGACTTGTCAAGGAATGGTGATCCAGTCTGTGTCTTGTTAAGGAATGGTGATCCAGTCTGTGACTTGTTAAGGAATGGTGATCCAGTCTGTGACTGGAATGGTGATCCAGTCTGTGACTTGTCAAGGAATGGTGATCCAGTATGTGACTTGTCAAGGAATGGTGATCCAATCTGCGACTTGTCAAGGAATGGTGATCCAGTCTGTGACTTGTCAAGGAATGGTGATCCAGTCTGTGACTTGTCAAGGAATGATGATCCAGTATGTGACTTGTTAAGGAATGATGATCCAGTATGTGACTTGTTAAGGAATGATGATCCAGTATGTGACTTGTTGGGGAATGGCGATCCAGTCTTCCCTCTTTTTCAGTTGGCTCACATAATGACAAGTATCCAATAACAACATCATTCATCAATGGCCCATGCCAGGATATAAAATGTACAATATTTTTTAAATCAAAATGAGAAAAGGCTGCTTTGTTATAATTTCTAGCACTTATGTAGATTTAACAATGGCTACCATGACAATCAGACTGGTATAAGAACAATGGTCTCTAGCTGTCTCATTGTCTTTCGATATCTCACACTTTACAATGTTTTTTTATTTTTTCTCTTTGTCCATTATTTGTCATTTAAATACAGTTGTAGTAACGAGATTAACTGTTATGGTGTTTTTATTTCTATCTTGCCCACACCGGGGTTTTACTATAACGTAAGTCATAATATATAACTCCTTAATTTAGGTCAGACATATTTGGTTACTGACAACTCTATGAGACACTTCCTTTTGTCTTTGAGACAACTGGACAAATCCTCCCATTCTGTGTGATTGATTGAGATAAGTTGAGATAACCATTGTTGGGTCGTATTATTGATTTATCATAGTACTTCGTTACTGTAATGCAGTTAATTGGCCGTATGGTTTGTGACAAACTATGGTAAATGATTGCTGATCTACATTCTGGATACAGTTACAATTAAAAAAACGAATCGTAGAAGAAATACAATAGAAACACCTGCCTTTAATATTAATACTAAAACTCATTTGTGTAGGCTTGTTTTTGACATTTGTATTTTTTATTGTATATTAAAGCATTTGATAATTTTATCTTACTCTGGGTTTCAAACTAATTATTATTATATATCTAATACTGTATAGGAACTGAGGGTCCTCAGTTGCCCAGTGGTCCAATTGAGGCACTGTCATCTATTAAGATGAATTAACATTATGATAGAGTGTATTTGTTTATGTCATGAGTATGATTTGCAGCTATGTTTACAAAATATTTATAATTTTTATATAAAAAATGATGAAAAATCATGATTTTCTGTTGATGGAAAACACACCTAGACTTGTAATTATATAGTCATACATAATTATCTGGCCATAAAAGTCATGTATGATTATTAATCATTTTAAATCACCGATGGAGCACATTTTTTATCTGGAACATTAAAAACAAAATTTAAGGGGAATTATTAGGGACACACTGGTCCACCTGGTGTTGTTTTAATGATTTGCAGTTTAAAGGCAGTGTGACAGGGAAAATCGCTGTAAATGTTGAAATGTTTTTTTAAAATGAATACAACTTGAAAGCATCTTAATATATCATATTGATTTTATAAATAAATTATAAATTACTAGATTGAATCTTAAGTCCACCAAAACATTACAAATTTTTTTTTTAATCTGAGTGGTAAAGGTAAAAAAAAATTATTTTTTAAATAATTTATATTGCGTACTCTTCTGATGCACTGCAAATGATATTTATCACCTTGTCATTCGGGCGCCAGGCAAGTTATATATATAGGACATAGGGTCCTTTTTAATACTTAACTTTGGCCTGAGTAAATAGATATCATTATGGTAGTAAGGTCTCAGTGAATATAATTTATTTACAGGCATCATAATGTACACCATGTATGTATATTGGAAAAAATTGTATTTTGACAATTCTAAAGTTCTGAAAATCCTGTTATACTTCCTTTAAAGAAAAGCAAAATTAAAACAGTTCAACACATTTAACTTATTTTATACACAACTAGACTATGTTAGTATATGGCTAAAAAATCCAATTTCAAACCAAATTGTCGACCGATCACATTATCACCCCATTTTACATGTAATTGTGAAATAGTTTGAACAAACATTAAAATATTTGAAAATTTACTTCTGATTTACTATGATTATACTGACTTCAAAAACCATCACTGCTTTGGGACAATGATTTAATTTCTAAGCTTGTACATAATAATGTACTTTCAATCATCTGAACTGGATGTGTGTGTGTGTGTGTGTGTGGGGGGGGGGGGGGGGGGGGTGCACATGCAATCATAATAAACTTTAGGTCCTTAAAGGCATTGCCTGCATTTTTTTTTTTTTTTTTTCAGATAAATTTTTATGAGCTCAATAAAATAAGCCAAATTTTCCATTATTAATTTTGTGTTTTTGTGCCAAATGGGACCCAAATACAAATACAATCATCATAATATTACAAATAAGGGATGATCGAAGACTGTCTACAACATGTAAATAAGTCTATTTAAGTTGTTCCTGTGAGATAAGATTTTCTTTCTTTTCTTTTTTCTTGGAATGTGACTATGAGGAAATCCTGCTTTAATACTTTTGTAACTTCTAAAAATATGGAGATGGCGAGTCTGCCTCCTCCAGCCTCAGTTTGACTATGGCTCTGCCTAGAATAAATTTAACCATCCATGTTTTAGGAGGGGTCACTGAGAGGCACTTAGGTCCTGTCCCCTCATCTTTAGCCACTATTGTCACCAGTACAGTATATGCCCGGTACCATGCTTGTCCTAGCTCCCCGAGTCCTGCAATTATTGCTCTCAGACAACGAGCTTAATTGAAAATTTTGCAAAAAAAGGACATTAGCCTCTCATGCTGAAAGTTATGTGTTTGACCTCCTGTCAATAGGTCATACCAAAGACATAGAAAATTGATAATAGACATTAGTTTCCTCATTTGGTGCTGTCAGCTTCTAGAACATAGTTGTAAACCTGATTGACTTATTGTCAGTATAAAATGACAGAGTGGGGTATCATACAAGTGTTTGTGATATTTTATTCCTGATATTTTAAATAATTTTGAAAATATTCACTTTTGGTGAAAATATTGTATCTCAAATACACTAATTCTTTAGCGCAAAACTATTGTAACTTGAGTTACAATAGTTTTGCACCAAATAATATCTTGGAGACCTTTATTTATATCGGTGCAAAACTATTGTAACTTGAATTTAAATTTTATTAAACCCAGTTATCCTGTATAACCACACTTTTATTTAGTCCAAGAATATTGCAATACATTAGTTTCAAATGATAGTTCAGAAAAATCTAGCAAGATTTTGAAGAAATACAGGTATAGAGACTTTTTTTTTTTTTTTTTTAATAATCTTTAAAAACATTTTTATTTGATAATAAAGTAATTTTAGTCAGATGAGTATGTTAAATGTTTTATTGATTTGGACATTAGTGGCAATGAAATCGATGATTAATAATTTATTGTGCTATAAAAGAGTCATTTGTTGATATTTTGTTTAAAACTCTGATTATTAAAATTTGCAGTGAATTGTTTGGTTTGCATTTGTTTTATAATAAAAAGGCCGTCCAATCGAACAATATTACTCAACATACTTTTAATGTATACCAATTATAACTTTACTTAACCAATATATCCCTTTTGAAAACTTCCAAAATGAGATATTATTCTAATTACCTAAGTACACTCAGTATTATTCTTTTTAATATATCAGTACTAGAAGTCAACATTATCTAATTATTTTAAAATGGCTGTTAAAGAACCAAAACAATATATTTTAGATATCAATAAACCTTGGTTTCTCAGAATTAATTTGATGTGTGTAGAGGGTACAGCTGGTACTGTAGTTGGTATGGTGGGTGTTGAGGGTACAGCTGGTACTATAGTTGGTAGTGTGGGTGTAGAGGGTACATCTTGTAGTGTAGTGGGTATGGTAGATGTACATCATTCTGGTACTATAGTTTGTTTTGTTGGTGTGGAGGGTACATCTGGTAGTGTAGAGGGTATGGTGGATGTAGAGGACACATCTGGTACTATAGTTGGTTGTGTGGGTGTAGAGGGTACATCTGGTACTGTAGTTGGTATGGTGGATGTAGATGATACAGCTGGTAGTGTAGTGGGTATGGTGGGTGTTGAGAGTACAGCTGGTAGTGCAGATGGTATCATGGGTGTAGACTTTACAGCTGGCAGTGTAGTCGATATGTAGGGTGCATAGCGTACAGCTGGTAATGTAGTTGATATTGTTGGTGTAGAGGGTACAGCTGGTAGCATTGTTTGTGTTGTGAGTGTAGAAGGTACAGCTGGTAGTGCAGTTGGTATGGTGGGTGTAGAGGGTATGGCTCATAGCATAGATGATATAGTGGGTGTGGATGGTACAACTGGAAGCATAGTTGGTATAGTGGGTGTTAAGGGTACAACTTGAAGCATAGTTGGTATGGTGGGTGTTGAGGGTACAGCTGGTAGTGTAGTTAATATGGTGGGTGTTGAGGGTACAGCTGGTAGTGTAGTTGGTATGGTAGGTGTAGCGGGTATGGCTTGTAGCAAAGATGATATAGTTGGTGTGGATGGTACAACTGGAAGCATAGTTGGTATGGTGGGTGTTGAGGGTACAACTTGAAGCATAGTTGGTATGGTGGGTGTTGAAGGTACAGCTGGTAGTGTAGTTATTATGGTGGGTGTTGAGGGTACAGCTAGTAGTGTAGTTGGTATGGTGGGTGAAGAGAGTACAGCTGGTAGTGTAGATGGTATCATAGTCGTAGACAGTACAGATGGTAGTATAGTTAATATGGTGGGTGTAGACGATAGGGAACAGCTGGTAGTGTAGTTGGTAATGTGAGTATAAAGGGAACAGCTGGTAGTGTAGTTGATATTGTGAGTATAGAGGGTATAGTTGGTAATGTGAGTATAAAGGGTACAGCTGGTAGTGTAGTTTGTAATGTGAGTATAAAGGGTACAGCTGGTAGTGTAGATGGTAATGTGAGTATGGAGGGTATAGTTGGTAGTGTAGTTGGTAATGTGAGTATAAAGGGTACAGCTGGTAGTGTAGATGGTAATGTGAGTATGGAGGGTATAGTTGGTAGTGTAGTTGGTAATGTGAGTATAAAGGGAACAGCTGGTAGTGTAGTTGATATTGTGAGTATGGAGGGTATAGTTGGTAGTGTAGTTGGTAATATGAGTATAAAGGGTACAGCTGGTAGTGTAGTTGGTAATGTGAGTATGAAGGGTACAGCTGGTAGTGTAGTTTGTATTGTGAGTATGGAGGGTATAGCTGGTAGTGTAGTTTGTATTCTTGGTGTGGAGGGTACAGCTGGTTGTGTAGTTGGTAATGTGAATATAAAGTGTACAGCTATTAGTGTAGTTGGTATGGTGGGTATTGATATTAAAGCTAGAAGTTAAGTTGGTATGTAGGTTGTATAGGGTACAGCTGGTAGTATAGTTGGTATTATGGGTGTAAAGGGAACAATGGGTGATTAAAATGGTTGATATGGTATAGTGGATGTAGTTTGTACAGCGAGTAGTTATATGGATGCAGAGTGGACATTGAGTAGTGGTGTTGCAGTTGGTATAATGAATGTAATGGTTGCAATGGGTAGTGATGTTGATATTTAGGGGGTTGTGAGTAGTGAAATAAGTAAAGAATTATAGAGGATGTAGAAGGAACAGTGAATAGTTGAGATGGTATGGTGGATGTAGTGTCCATGAAACAGACGGTAGCGATGTTGGTAAGGTGCAGTGGGTAAAGTGGGTAGTGATGTTGATATAATGTGGATTGTGAGTAATGAAGTTGGTATGTGGATGTTTAGGGCACAGTGGGTAGTGATGTTGGTATTGTTGATGTAAAAGGCACAGTATGTAGTTGAGTCTGAATGGTGGGTGTAGAGGGTACAGTAAGTAATGGGGTTCTGGTTGGTATTATAGATAAGGGTTGGTAGAGTGAATACATTGCCAATACATGTGTATACTGAAGTAATGTAGAGGGAACATTGGAGTTCATAAAGTGAATGTAGATGTAACAGTGGATAATTGGTACTGGATTGGTGGGTGTAATGGTTCAGTGGTTAATTAGGTCAGTATGATGGATGTAGTGGATGCAATGGGTAGTGGGGTTGGTATGGTGGATGTTGAAGGTACAGTGGATAGTTGAGGTGGTATGACGATGGCGTGGATACATGTAATGAATATAAAGGATCAGTGTCTTATGGATTTGGTTTGGCTGATGTTGAGGATGTAGTTGAAGATGGTGCTAGTATACTAGATGAAGAGTGTAAAGTTGATGATGTTGGTATATAATGGTGGTTGTATAGGGTACAGTGGGTATAATGATGTTAGTTTGTGGGTGTAAAGGGTAGAGTACCATGGTGGTGGAGTTGGTACATGTATGAAGACTAAAAGGTGTTATTAATTTGGTATGATGGATTTGAAGGTGCAGTTGGAATTGGAGTCAGTATGACAAATGTAGATGGTACAGTTGTTAGTGATGTTGGTATAGTGGGCCCATGGAGCACAGTACCCACTTACTGCTTGTTTAAATCTAAACGATAACTTTTTCCAAATTTTTAACTAAATAAAACATTTTTGTCTATTTGTCTGTCTATAAATGAGGTTTTAACCAAAACAATCATGTAGTATGCAATTTGATCTCAACTGCCTATTGCACCTTAGGTAAAAATTCATCAATATTTTTTATAAGACTGAAAACAACAGTTTTATTATCTTGTTTGATATTTACTGGTTATTAATATTAAAATGTTGCATCCTTAAACATGACAGTTAGTTACTTTTATGTTGTGGTCCAGATAGTATCTGCATACTATATAAATTTACACAATATAAATACTAATTTGGAAATATAATTTTATATATTAACTGATATTAACATAATTTAATACTTTCATAACTAAAATATTATGCTTTACAATGTTAATGACATAGGTTAATTGTTTGTTAACATGAGAACCATCAAAATTATTGTATTTATAGGCTAAAACATAAATAATACAGCTTTATATACTTTTGTATATGTTTTTCTTTATTTCCAATACTTCTTATATGTTTGTGTTAAACTTAAATAGAATTAAAATTGATTTTGGATTAATAACAACATAATTTTAAACAGTTTTATATTGAGTTACAATATTTTTAAACTTAGAAATTAATTATTTATCTCGTAAAACTTGGTGCAAAACTATTGTAACTTGAGTTACAATAGTTTTGCACCAAATATAAATTCAGTTTTATTGAATTTTCAACACAACACTATTGTAACTCAAACTTTTACAAATAAATCAAGTAATACTAAAGTTTTAATTGATAATACTTGTTAATAATGTAAGTAATGCAGTTTTCATTTGAATTTTGAAAACTATTTGCAAAAATATCTCAAGACGAAAATAAAAAACAGTTTTTTCCTTCTCCTGAACAATTTGCAAAAACCTAGTTACAATAGTTTTGCGCCAAGCCCTCGATATACGGTATTGTGAAATATGAATACTTAACAACACATTAAAAGTCTCCCTTGATAGAACCAGTACTAAATATATGCAGATATTATAAGTGCTTTGCTGAAGGACACAAGACATATAGCTGTGGCAGGGGATTGTACCTTTAACTCTTGGGCTTCTGACATTAGTACTAAACATATGCAGATATACCTTGGCCTTGCTCAAGGACACGAGACATATAGCTGCAGCAGAGGATTGTACCTTTAATTTTGGACTTCTGACAAGTACTAAACACATGCAGATATACCTTGGCCTTGCTCAAGGACACGAGACATATAGCTGCAGCAGAGGATTGTACCTTTAACTCTTGGACTTCTGACAAGTACTAAACACATGCAGATATACCTTGGCCTTGCTCAAGGACACGAGACATATAGCTGCAGCAGAGGATTGTACCTTTAATTTTGGACTTCTGACAAGTACTAAACACATGCAGATATACCTGGGCCTTGCTCAAGAACACGAGACATTTAGCTGTGGCAGGGGATTGTACCTTAATTTTGGACATCTGGCAAGTACTAAACATATGCAGATATACCTGGGCCTTTCTCAGGGACACGAGACATATAGCTGTGGCAGGGGATTGTACCTTTAACTCTTGGACTTCTGGCAAGTACTAAACATATGCAGATATACCTGGGCCTTTCTCAGGGACACGAGACATATAGCTGTGGCAGGGGATTGTACCTTTAACTCTTGGACATCTGGCAAGTACTAAACATATGCAGATATACCTGGGCCTTTCTCAGGGACACGAGACATATAGCTGTGGCAGGGGATTGTACCTTTAACTCTTGGACTTCTGGCAAGTACTAAACATATGCAGATATACCTTGGCCTTTCTCAGGGACACGAGACATATAGCTGTGGCAGGGGATTGTACCTTTAACTCTTGGACTTCTGGCAAGTACTAAACATATGCAGATATACCTTGGCCTTGCTCAAGGACACGAGACATATAGCTGCAGCAGAGGATTGTACCTTTAATTTTGGACTTCTGACAAGTACTAAACATATGCAGATATACCTGGGCCTTGCTCAAGGACACGAGACATATAGCTGTGGCAGGGGATTGTACCTTTAACTCTCGGACTTCTGACCAGTACTAAACATATGCAGATATACCTTGGCCTTGCTCAAGGACACGAGAAATATAGCTGTGGCAGGGGATTGTACCTTTAACTCCCGGACTTCTAACCAGTACTAAACATATGCAGATATACCTGGGCCTTTCTCAGGGACACGAGACATATAGCTGTGGCAGGGGATTGTACCTTTAATTTTGGACTTTGACAAGTACTAAACATATGCAGATATACCTGGGCCTTTCTCAGGGACATGAGACATATAGCTGTGGCAGGGGATTGTACCTTTAACTCAAGGACTTCTGACAAGTACTAAACATATGCAGATATACCTGGGCCTTGCTCAAGGACACGAGACATATAGCTGCAGCAGTGGATTGTACCTTTAATTTTGGACTTCTGACAAGTACTAAACATATGCAGATATACCTTGGCCTTGCTCAAGGACACGAGACATATAGCTGCAGCAGAGGATTGTACCTTTAACTCTTGGACATCTGACAAGTACTAAACACATGCAGATATACCTGGGCCTTGCTCAAGGACACGAGACATATAGCTGCAGCAGAGGATTGTACCTTTAATTCTTGGACATCTGGCAAGTACTAAACATATGCAGATATACCTGGGCCTTTCTCAGGGACACGAGACATATAGCTGTGGCAGGGGATTGTACCTTTAACTCTTGGACTTCTGGCAAGTACTAAACATATGCAGATATACCTTGGCCTTTCTCAGGGACACGAGACATATAGCTGTGGCAGGGGATTGTACCTTTAACTCTTGGACTTCTGGCAAGTACTAAACATATGCAGAATTACTTGGGCCTTGCTCAAGAACACGAGACATATAGCTGTGGCAGGGGATTGTACCTTTAACTCTTGGACTTCTGGCAAGTACTAAACATATGCAGAATTACCTGGGCCTTGCTCAAGAACACGAGACATATAGCTGTGGCAGGGGATTGTACCTTTAATTCTTGGACATCTGGCAAGTACTAAACATATGCAGATATACCTGGGCCTTTCTCAGGGACACGAGACATATAGCTGTGGCAGGGGATTGTACCTTTAACTCTTGGACTTCTGGCAAGTACTAAACATATGCAGATATACCTGGGCCTTGCTCAAGGACACGAGACATATAGCTGCAGCAGAGGATTGTACCTTTAATTTTGGACTTCTGACAAGTACTAAACATATGCAGATATACCTGGGCCTTTCTCAGGGACACAAGACATATAGCTGTGGCAGGGGATTGTACCTTTAACTCTCGGACTTCTGACAAGTACTAAACATATGCAGATATACCTGGGCCTTGCTCAAGAACACGAGACATATAGCTGCAGCAGAGGATTGTACCTTTAATTTTGGACTTCTGACAAGTACTAAACATATGCAGATATACCTGGGCCTTTCTCAGGGACACAAGACATATAGCTGTGGCAGGGGATTGTACCTTTAACTCTCGGACTTCTGACAAGTACTAAACATATGCAGATATACCTGGGCCTTGCTCAAGAACACGAGACATATAGCTGCAACAGAGGATTGTACATGTACCTTTAATTTTGGACTTCTGACAAGTACTAAACATATGCAGATATACCTGGGCCTTGCTCAAGGACACGAGACATATAGCTGTGGCAGGGAATTGTACCTTTAACTCTCGGACTTCTGACAAGTACTAAACATATGCAGATATACCTGGGCCTTTCTCAGGGACACGAGACATATAGCTGTGGCAGGGGATTGTACCTTTAACTCTTGGACTTCTGGCAAGTACTAAACATATGCAGATATACCTGGGCCTTGCTCAAGGACACGAGACATTTAGCTGTGGCAGGGGATTGTACCTTTAATTCTTGGACATCTGACAAGTACTAAACATATGCAGATATACCTGGGCCTTGCTCAAGGACACGAGACATATAGCTGTGGCAGGGGATTGTACCTTTAACTCTTGGACATCTGACAAGTACTAAACATATGCAGATATACCTGGGCCTTGCTCAAGGACACGAGACATATAGCTGTGACAGGGGATTGTACCTTTAACTCTTGGACTTCTGACCAGTACTAAACGTATGCAGATATACCTGGGCCTTTCTCAGGGACATGAGACATATAGCTGTGGCAGGGGATTGTACCTTTAACTCTTGGACTGCTGACAAGTACTAAACATATGCAGATATACCTGGGCCTTTCTCAGGGACAGGAGTCATATAGCTGTGGCAGGGGATTGTACCTTTAACTCTTGGACTTCTGGCAAGTACTAAACATATGCAGATATACCTTGGCCTTGCTCAAGGACACGAGACATATAGCTGTGGCAGAGGATTGTACCTTTAATCTTGGGCTTCTGACCAGTACTAAACATATGCAGATATACCTGGGCCTTTCTCAGGGACAGGAGACATATAGCTGTGGCAGGGGATTGTACCTTTAACTCTTGGACTTCTGACCAGTACTAAACATATGCAGATATTGTAAGTGCCTTGCTGAAGGACACATGACATATAGCTGTGGCAGTCTGGGATTGTACCTTAAACTCTTGAACCTTTATCCTGGGTCTAACGCTCTACCAATAGACCACATGCTAGTTAACCATCTCAGACCAGGCATTTTAAATTTTGCTATTAACTGTAACAGTTGATCCTCTGTTGCATATTTTAGAATTAACATTTTTGAATAAGGCATTTAAATGCTTTTGAACAGTATAATAAAAACATTACAATGTGCCAAAGTACAATATGGGCAAAAGTGTAGGTGTTAAACATTCAGTAAAGTTCTGCATGAGTGGCCGTGGTTAGAATACCTTTAAATGTGAATGATTGAAAATGACTCAAGTTTCATTCGTGTTCAACCCAGCCGGTCATTCGTACATTCATATATATCGAGTATAAATACAAGGGAAACTAATTTTAGACAGGAGGTGATTAAATTTCATATGGTATGGAAAGTTTATAGATATTCTTAAAATCTGTTTTAAATCATTAGAAGTTTGGCTTGTGATTGACGGATATCAAACAAAAACAGATCTTGGACAGGAGATTATTTATATTGACTTGTTATGGTATGGAAGTTTTTTGTTATAATTTTCAGAATGTTTTAATTATTTGTTTTAAATGTTAAGTTATGACTGTTTAATAATTGATGGATTATAATGAAAAACAGTGTAACATTTGTTCTACAGGAAATTTATGCATAAATAATTAATTTATTTTGCTGAGAAATATTAGTTTAAGTGTTATAACAAAGCAGTTATTGATACGTGGAAAGTTGAAAATAGATATGTTAATTATTATAGACATGACATTGTGAAACATATATAAACTTTTGTAATAGTAGTGATTTTCTACTTTGTTTTGGGAAATACGTGTACACTTGGAAAGGTGTGAAAAGGACGAGAGAATTTAAATTTGCTAAAATTTACGAAACATTTTGGCAAGCTTCAACTCTGCGGTGTTAAGTGGTTTGTTTTCTATTCAAGTATTGATCCTGTATAAATTATGATTTGAAGAAGCTCATTTCGGGTCTCAGATCTATATGTATACGTAATCAAGATCTATATGCGGATATAATCGTATAGATATAATGGGTTGTGTATGACTAAATGTCCTTGTTTAGGTGTTCTGTAATATTATGAATATAATTTACCCATGGTAGTCCGAGTTGACTTGATTGCAGTGTCTATGAAGGAATGATTATTCTTTTCTGCCATCTGTTGACATTTGCAGAGTTTAGATGCTTAAGCATGAGTTTGGAATTGATTTCTTTTTAAGTATTCACGGTGGTGCCGGTATGTATAGATTTATCAGTATTGTAAATTTTGGATTATTGCATACATAGATAATTATAATTATGTTGTAAGAGTGTTGGTATGAAAGAAGAAATAATGAGTTGCTGGCTCCTTGTCTGTTACACATGGCATTACATGGTTAGATCCTTACCTGTTACAAATAGCATTGCATTGTTACCTTACCTGTTACACATAGCATTGCATTTTTACCTGTTACACAAAGGATTGTAACCTTGCTTTGATCATTACCTGTTACACATAACATTGCTACCTTACCTGTTACACATAGCATTGCAGCCTTACCTGTTACACATAACATTGCAGCCTTACCTGTTACATATAGCATTGTTACCTTACCTGTTACACATAGCATTGCAGCCTTACCTGTTACACATAGCATTGCAGCCTTACCTGTTACATATAGCATTGCTACCTTACCTGTTACACATAGCATTGCAGCCTTACCTGTTACATATAGCATTGTTACCTTACCTGTTACACATAGCATTGTTACCATACCTGTTACACATAGCATTGTTACCTTACCTGTTACACATAGCATTATTACCTTACCTGTTAAGCATATCATTTACATGCTTTGATTATTACCTGTTCCACATAGCATTGCAACCTTACCTGTAACACATAGCATTGCAACCTTACCTGTTACTTATAGCATTGCAACCTTACCTGTTACATATAGCATTGCAACCTTACCTGTAACACATAGCATTGCAACCTTACCTGTTACTTATAGCATTGCAACCTTACTTGTTACACATAGAATTTACTCAGTTTCTTACCTTTTACTAATAAGAGGTTTTGCTCACCTGTGTCATATGACATTCAGGTTCAGTTATAGGTATTATAAATCTAAAAAAAAATTGTGATTGTTTATTTCAGCATCTGCTTACACTTTCATAAAACTGATTTTTAAGTCATTATGTATATTATTTCTTGTAATATGACATATTTGTTTACCAAACATTTAAATGGTCCTCTGTCCCTGAGTGGTCAACACACCATCCCAGGATCTCTTATGTCTCAGGTTTGAGTCTAGATTGGTCCAAAATCCTTAGATGAGTTTGCCAGTTACTTGTGGTGGGATGGTGGTTCTACTTCAATTCATTTCGTAGGTCTTCATCCATCAGAACGTTATTTTGATAATTATGCCATATTTTACCTGAGATTTGTTGAAAATGGTGTTAAACCCCATTCTGAATATTAAAAAGATAAAAAAATGGAATGTGACATTTCATATTAATGTATCAGATTATTAATTTAAAAAAAGAGGATTGATTATAAATATTTACAACTGATGCTTTTTTTATAAAGTGGAGCGCATGGTGCAGTGGTAGAGCACCGAACCCATGATCAGAGGGTCGTGGGTTCGATCCTCCGCCATGACTATGTGTGGTGTCCTTGAGCAAGACACTTTTTCCGCATCTGCTTAGTACTGGTTTTCAACCAGGAAGACTTCGAGTGTGATTTGCCTAAGTTGTAAGAACTTGTTTCACAATCAAAGTAAAATAAATAAGTTAAAACTATAAAGTAACAAATCAGCATAACATTCAAAAGTTTTAATGGCTCCTTTTGCTATAATGGCATTGATCCCATTAACTTACATTATTATCCATAAAGAAACCACAGAAAAGACTTTCAAGTAATTAAATAAGTGCAGGTGTGTTCACAGGAGTTAGTTAACTAGCATGTATTTATGTACATTCATTGAGTAGATTATGTTTAAAAACGTATTTCACAAAAAATATGCAAATTATGCAAATCTACAGAAATGTTTTTCTCATAATTACCTGAGAATCGTTCATCATCATTTAAAGATCAAAGCCACGGATGATCTCATCTTGACCTCAGAATGGTTGCTTCATTCAGATGTGATTCAGTCAGATTCAGTAAGATGCTTCAAGTATTATAGTAGCTTGAGGATTGTCTTTTCGAATACAATTATAAAGATAGTCGGATCCCTCAAAACTATATAAGCGTATACAACGATATTAAACATTGTATTATACAGCATTGTTTCACCAACATTTGGTAAATACTGAGAGAGACCTACCTATACAGTGTGATTAACAATTAATCTCAATTTGATAAATTGCCCTTTGGATTGTTTTTATTGAATTAAATTATAATTTTATGATACATACAGACTATTTTTTATCTTAAATCAGGTGTTATTATTAATATAATTGGTTATTTAGTATTGCTAACATTAGTGTTATCATTCATACATAAAGGTATGATTAAAAATTTATTTTTAATATAAATGCTGTGTTAAAAAATGGTTAAATTTTAAATACATCAATTTTTGTGCAACCTCTTTTAGTATTACAGTCAAAGCTGTGTTAGCAGTCACCTCTTTTAAGCATCCTCTTGTCTTAAGCAGCCACATTAAAATTTTGTTGTTTCCCATTTATATGCTTTCAAGCCAGGCCCGATAAGCCTAATCGGTAACACATCTGACTATCAATACAGGGGTCATGGGTTCGAATCTCAACTGGCAACCATTTCCGTGATATACAACATTGTGTCTCATTATCATTTGTTTCTATCTGCTGATTCAAGTGGGAAAGTAATCAGTTACTTGCAGAAATGGGATGTGCTTGAGTACTGGTTAACCTTTCAGGATCCCAGATAACAGTGGTTAGGTTAACTGATCATCTGTTAGCCTTCGATGGCGTTTAACTGATGCTAAATATATAATCAATCAATCAATATGCATTTAACAACAACATGTCTTATAATGCCAATTTTGCTCCTTCCCTTGACTGCCTGCTTAAGACAGGTTTGACTACATATTATGACAGATAATTCTGAATTCAAATTCAAGATAAAATAGTGTGACTTATCTAAAAATTGTCGAAACCTCCATACAGAAAATGGGTCATAAAATATTCCTCAATTAATCTTCACATGAAGTAGATTTACCTTTACAAAAGAGAGTGTCTCTTCATACATATTTAATGTAAGTTTTGCGCATTAAAAATGAGAAAAAAAAAGTATCTGGGTCACGGTCTTTCATTCAAAGTTGCTTACCTGCCCGTCAGTTTGAAATCTTGGAGATAACCGTTTTAAATCTCATTTATCATGAACTCAACTCAAAGGTCACACATACCTGATGAAAATCATTTTAAGGTTAAAAGGATAATTTATTAGTGACTAGAATCCAGGGATGCAATGACTGGACAGCAGGGACCAAAATAATGTATCTGATACTAAAAATATATATACATTTTTTATAAGCTCTAAGATCTTGGCCTTCGACCAGCATGGTCTCACACATGCTCAGTCGTTCCTGAGCAATAATGATTGTAGCGTTCCATTATAGGATTAAATTCATTTTTTTCTGGTTTTTATGCATGTGTAAAGAATGTCGAATCACGCACAAATCTAATAAAGTCCAAAAGACTGGTAACAATACTTGGCTCGAACAACCCATAACTCTACCTGTTTTTGGTTCGAGCCATCAAAGTCTACAAAAGTATCTCGCATGCCATGATGTATTATTCAGTATCTGGTGTTAATAATTCTGTGCGATTTAAGAATTAAAATAAAGAAATCTTTCATGTTGAGTGACTCACTTGCTCAATCAAAAATGTCATACACAAAATTGGCCAAATATAATATCAGTGGTATGACCCAGATGTGGGGAGATTACCTATATGTACTTCTGTAATACCCTAGGGATTAGCCCAGCCTACTGTCAGTGGGAAGTCTCTTTTGTAGATAGTGTGAAAAATTGTCTCCACTTGGATATGCTTTGAGATTGATTGAATTCACATTTGAGCCTAGCTCCCAAAAAGGTAGTAAATAATATAATCTGTAAGGCCATAGACATGTTTATAAAAATATAAATTCTCTTTTAAGTAATAATAAATATATTTAAATGACTATAAAAATATTTTAGTACTTTATTTTGTCCCAAGTTCAAATGAGACTTTTTCTTTTTACAAACAAATTCATTACTCTACCTGGCTGTTTATATATATAGAATTATGGAATGTCATTACGAGTTAAAGAATAATTTTGAGAATTATTACAAGTTTATAAGTTTCATACTTCCTGATGTTTTTGTTGACATCTGAACTGCATTCAGAAACAGTGAATATTTGCTAATATTATAAATAGCGATGAACTGTATATAATTAAGTTTAAGTTATATTTCAAAAAAAGACTCTGTTCTGCTTAGATGTTATCAAATTTATTTTCCTGGACTGTTTTACCTGCACAGTAGGCTAGCTCACTCCAAAAACGTTATGCGAGAATTATTTGTTTGCCAGTTACTTGCAGAAGAATGGTGGTTCTACTCAGATATTCCGAGGTCTCAGACCTCCGCCAACAAAACTGGATATGCCATAATGATATACTAGTAACCTGAAATGTGTTGAAATGGCGCTCAACCTCAGTAAATAATTTTTTTTTACCTGTATGTCTTTTGTTGCATTATCAGTGACATTATATTTGATTACCTGAACCCCAAGGGTAATTTACAAACTTTTTGTTGAACAATGCTTCATGCTACAGTGTGCAGTAGCTTATAATGTAGGCTTCTCAGGCCAGAGGTTACAGGTTTGATCCCAGATTCAACCCTCGACCTGTAAAGAAACATTCAGTATACTGGTTCTACTCAGGAAGTCCATGGACTCAAGAACAATTCATAGGATCTCTGAGACTTACTATGTATTATCAAGCTTATATAAAATAACCTATCTAACATCAAATATATTTTGTTGACCAGTGACTAAACAAATTCGATGTGGTAGGTGTAATATTGTAGAACTGCCAAATTAATATGGATTAAATATTCTGTGTATTGAATAATTATAAACAACTAATTAAAAACATTAAAAATATTGATCCTGTGTAAAGTCCGCGTATGTGGGCAGACTTTTTTGATTCCTTTATCACTTGTCGTATTATTGTATCGGGTCAATCTAAAATAGTTTTCGCTATTTGACAGTTGGACTATGTAATGAAGTATTGATCAAATAATCCATATTAAAATAATAACTGACAATATATAGCATTCCATTTGATCAAATTGAATTCTTAATACCTTCGTAAGGTCTGGTAAAGTCTACCTGTAAGGCCAATTAGGTGTGATTAAATTGTATCCGTATTGGCAAATGGGTTTTAGTCGTGGCTGTTTGGCAGTTATTTTACCCTGTTTGTTGGTAACAGTCAGAAATAGCCGTGGCAAAAGTGTTATATGCTATGTTTATCTTAGTGGTTTGAAAAATGTTTTGACAAATTACAAGGTGTCATTCTGTGATGTAGCTGTACGCAGTGTTCAGCCAATCAAAGTGAGTGTAGTTTTTGGAGATTGTTACAAGAAAGATGAATATTATTGGAGTAATAATAAGTTATTTTATTTTGATGAGTAATTGTGATAAAATGTTTTACCTTTATTTGACTTCTCCTGGATTAATTGAAAATATTTATAGAATTAACATCTACGTACGTTGTTGCGATCAAGTTGGATAATAGATGAACTGGAAACTTTGAGTGTGTGGTCATTGAAGGATAATATAATAATATTTGCACCGAAAACAGGATGCATTTTAAGTGTGATGACTGATCATATGTTTTTAACATTTACTTTAAGCATTCTTTTTCATGTTTTGGTTAAAAATATTCAGTGTTCTCCACTGGCCATTTAAGCACTTGGGCACCCCAGCTCTTGACTATCAGAAATGGTATTAAAAATTCCCCTAGCACTTGAATTCATGAATGTTCAAACTTTAGCAAAAGCTCACTTTCCTCTAAATCATCATTTTACTTGGCAATGTTTTTGTCATTCTAATGCCTAAAAGGAAACATACTAAACATGACTACTTTAACTGATTAATACAAGTTTTATTAGTGAAATATTTATCAATGAGTGCCTTACACAGTGCTTGAAAATGTGTTGAAGGTGTTTACATGCTCTTGCCCCAGCGCTTGAATTCCTTCCTGTGGAAAACCCTGATACTTTTGAGTGCGGCAAGTAATCTGTAAGGAAATCGAGAAATGTATGTCAGTGATTCAAACTAGCTCAGTTGGTATAGCACTTGCCCTGTCAGTAAGAGACCCTGGTTTCAAGTACCAAGCTGGTTTCATATTTTCTTATCCTGTTACACTGGTGCCAATGTGGGACTGACATATATATTCTGTGAAACATAAATTTGATTCTCTTGGGTTCTGGACCCAATAGAAATTCGAGGATAGATTCCAGATTTGTGGGGAAATGTGTCACAGTGTGTGACGTAACTTAATGTAAGGAGAGAAAGATATGACAGCAGTCTGGCTAGCTCTAGCAGAAGACCATATTTATTTTTAGAATGGAACTTTTTTGACTCAGCAAAATATGGTCATTGATAGTTTTTGCGAGATACAAATTTTCCAGCTCAATAATTTCTTAGTTAGAAATCATTATTAGATGCTTTATACTGTTTTAACCCTTTACTCCATTGATACGCGTTTTTCCGCACCAATCACAGAAGGCCTTAAAGAGTAGTGAAGAAAGAGTTCAGATTGCTTGTAACGAGCAATCTGAACATTTCCTCCACTGTTTACCACTCTGTCAGTTAATATAAACATAATTCATCCATTGCTGATACCTGGTGAATTAATGCTTTCAATTTGGAAAAGTCCAAGAAAATGCTTATGGAGCAAATGGTTAAACTTAATTTTATTTTTATAGCAATTAATGATGCAGTGTCTTTAAAATATTGACTTTCCAATAGAAGTTGGAGCTAGTTCAAGCTAGCGGGTTCAATCCCCAGCTGGACCTCAGATGGCCTCTCAAAACACAACACTTGATCATTAGTACTTCGAGTTCTAACCAAGGAGTGGGCTCGAGAACGGTTTATATCATCTCCTGACCTTTCTTCCCAATTGATCTAAAATAAATAAGTATAGTTAAATCTGTCTTAAGCAGCCTGTCAAGGGAATGAGCAATGGCCTTTTAAGACAGGTTGTTGCTAAATAATACAAGTCAATTGCTATGAAAGCATATAAATGGGAATTAGCAAATGAGGCTGTTTAAGGCAAGTGGCTGCTTAATAGAGTTGACCGCTGCTTACACAGGTTTGGCTGTTTAAACAAATCTCTCCCACAATGCCTTCTCCTGGCAAGTGCTTTGAAGCTTTCCCATTCTTTGGAGGGACTTTATGATTTTTAGCCAATGGCTGTGATGAAGGAAGAAGGAAGATCTGATAATGCCATATAATGCGCAAGTTAAGTTGGTATTAATCAGTGATTGAATTGCCAGTAAAGAGTGTCATTTACACCCGAGAATCAATATAAGACACGTTCCTGTACTTGAACCCTTGATATTATCAGATAAATAACCATTTTTCAGTAGTTTCACGGTCTGTGATATTTCGAATGCATACTGAATATTAAATGTAACTTCATTTTACCATCATGTGTTCTTAGTGTAATACTTATTATTGAATGACATATATTTTGCTAGACATTCCTGTGAAATTATAGGGAATTAAAAAAATTAAACTTCACGATGGAACCCAGGAGGTTGATTATGATTAACATGTTGTATTCAGCATATAAAATTGCACAAGTTATATACAGAAACATTCTTGTTTGTACAGTTCTATTAAAACATAGAAGAAGAATTTAGACTAAAACTTGTGTTAAAAATCTACTTGGTATTGGAATTTTTATTACACCTGTTTTATTACACCTGCACTGTTTTTATAAATGAAATATTTACGGGTGACCAAATGGCCATGAGATTTCTCACGGGCTCATTCAATATTTCAATTCAACCTTACTGGGCACATTGAGGACATTTAAAGATTTTAAGATAGTGAAGAATGCCCTGGCCCACAAATACTTGTCCTTTTCACACAATGGACGATCACTCAGTTAATTGTATAGAATATACAATGTATAAACTTTATACCTAAAGTAGGAGGCCTTAAGCTAGATGTTTTTAAAGTGATTATAAAGGAAGTTTGTGTATATTTGTGTATATATATATATATACATATTATAAAGACATAGATCATGAGTTTATATTGTGTAATTTAGTTATAAAAGTTAATATAGATTGATCACTATATAATCGGAGATGGCTCCATGATTTCTAGGACAACCAATTTTTCTAGAATAAGTCCGAGTTGAAGTGAATTTATGAGTAATTTTCACAATGTGTTACATTTGGTATAAGCTTTTAGAAAGAGTAAACATAATATTAATTACAGTCAAACCTGTCTTAAGCAGCCAATTTAGGAAATTGGCAAAAGTGGCCTTTTAAGACAGGTTGTTGCTTAATACAAGTAAATTTACTCTGAAAGCGTAGAAATTGTGAAAATAGCAAATGTAGCTGCTTAAGACAAGTGGGTGCTTAATAGAGGTGACCACTACACAGGTTTGACTGTATTACTTTTAGGAATATAAACAAAGAATAATTTGGTTTAAACAATAGTTTATTCAAGAACTGTACATAGTATATAACATAACATTTGCAATTCATAAATGACAAACAATTCTAAGAATTGGGATTTAGAAAAAAGCTTATAAACTTGTATGAATCTAGCTCCCAGAAATTACTGGTGATTTACAAGTGGCGGTATATAATTATGTAAGTTAAGTATGTTATTTGAAATATTTATTGTTATAACTTAAAAGTTTTTTCACTGGTGTAGTTATTTCATTTGAACAAATACGCCATGGTTGTTTCTTGCATAAGTCTCGTACAAACTGTAAATGAAAAAAATAAAAATAAAAAAAAGAAGAAATTGAAATTTGAAAAGAATAATTTATTATTGTTGGTTTCAGTGATATGTCATTTTAGCATTGAAGTGGGTATACAATGATCATGAGTGTTTTTATTTACGATTGTAACCAATTAAATTGATACAGCATTGTAACCAATTAAATTAATACAGCATTGTAACCAATTAAATTAATACAGCATAATGTAACCAATTAAATTAATACAGCATTGTAACCAGTTAAATTAATACAGCATTGTAACCAATTAAATTAATTCAGCATAATGTAACCAATTAAATTGGTACAGCATAATGTAACCAATTAAATTAATACAGCATTGTAACCAATTAAATTAATACATTTCAGTGTTCATCTAGATTAAAATTTAATTAATAATTTATGGAATCCAATTTTCTTCTTCTTTTTTTTCTTCTGTGATAGAAAAACAGTGAAATAAACATAAAATCTGAATATTCTCTAATGCAAGTGCTTGCCAGCGTTTTATAGACACCACTTGGTACACGGAAGACCCCCAACTTGATGTAGTAATCATAAACCTGTGGCAAAGATATCTCAACCACAATTTCCAATATATAATGCCCATGACACATGATAGGCTTGTATTCATATGATAATTCTGATGTTTGCAACAGAATAACTTCCCAAATTTTACATATTTTGTATAGATATAATGTTTTACAACTTGAATGATGACTTCATTTTTTGATAATTCAAACTATTTTTAGGTTTGACACAAAAAAACACATGTGGTTTTTATGAATACAAAATTTATTGACTTTGTCATAGATGGAAGTCGACAAGGATAAGGTAATTTGCGACCAACAAGAATGAATAGAACATCTGGGCTACATTCAGCACCATTAAACAGCAAATACGTTTAATGCCTGGTTCCCTAAATTTAACATGTACTGCGTGCTAATGTGAGGTTGAGCCAGTGTCCTGGAAAATATGTTAATTAACGTAATCAAACGTTTGACCGAACTGAATGCAGCCCTGCTGATGTGCAGGCATCCATGGGGGTGGAGCTTACATGTAAACCTACCCCTTATATCTATCCATCCTTATAAATATACAGCTGCAGATTCAGGACCTCATGTAAGGGTGTTGGTGGGGGTTGTGTGTAGCAAATGTTTTTATATGAGTTGTGGTTTGTATATTTTGTCATTTAAGTTGTTGTTGTATGGTGTTTAGTGTCGCTTTCAACAATTTTTTAGTCATATCGTGACGGTGTCTACTTGAGACAGTCATTTCTGAACGCTATCACACTGAAGTATCATGCCGCAGACACATGGTATGATACCCCACCCAGTCACATTATACTGACACCGGGTCAAACAGACCTAGAACTGTCCTCTAAATGCTGAGTGTCAAGCAAGGAAGCTTCTAGTACCATTTTTAAAGTCTTTGGTATAACCCGATCGGGATTGAACCCATGACCTTCCGCATGCGAGACAGACGTTCTACCACTAGACCACACTGCCGTCTTGTCATTTTAGACTGGGAATATAGATGTTCAGCCGATTTAAATGTTAAAAATGTCCAAGTTTTACCTTCTGGGATCTACCCCTACTAATATGATACTTAGTATATCTCTTATCAGTATGTGAATGGGTGGATATTATTTTTCTGATCCCTCTGAAGGACTCGCATAATAAACAATGGTTTTTGAGGTTGTATATCTATTTAGTAAACATGGTCAATAAAAACTGAGCTGGAATTTCAGAAGTAATATTATACTTTTGTCAACAGGTATTATGCTAAATATTTTAAATGCCATTCTCCAAATGATGTGGTGACATATCACGTAACCGCATGTCACAGCTGTTAGAAAATTGAGGTTCATCAAAGTCATACAAATGTTCAAGCCACTCAGCTGTCTTCAAGCTGACTGTGGCACACATTTCCTTTAGGCTTGTACATTCAGTCTGGCCATGTCAAATTGCTGTTTGTTATAACAATTTAATTTTCAGCCTTGAAGCTCGCAAATAAACTGTATCGATCTAAGCCATATTTTGAACCTTGCAAGCAAATTGTACCTCAGCCATGAACCTTGCAAACAAATTGGACCTCATTCATGAATTTATTTGAAAATAACAATTTTACCAACTTTTTTAAAGAATGAATTGCTTGGAATGGTATGAAAAGAAATTGAATTTCATATTTCAGGAGATTTTGAGGTATGTTTTAGCCAATTAGTATTTTATTCAGTTTGGATCAATCAATTTTTCATAGTCAAGACCAGTGCACACATACACTTTTTTTTACCCAACACGGAAGTGAACAAAGTAAAACCATAAGGAATTTGCTACTGGGATTGCCAATGCGCAATTGAAGAGTATATAATTGTAGTAAATAAATGTTAACTGTAACCTTAAGAAAGGTCATGAGGCATGCTAACAGACACAAGAATATTGATTCAGTCATGCAGCAATTACATTTCATTGTGAAAATAAATCTACAGTGGCTCAAATTTAAAAACGGAACAATAATTTAACAAGGTATTTGAAATTAGTGAAGACATTTGAGACTACTGTACTGGTTTTTATTTTCAAAATTCTGGTTCAGTGGTGACGAGAGGGTTAATCATATCACTGTTGTCAAAAACATAGTTTGTTAAACATGATATCAAAATATGGCAAAACATATTGTAGGTTAAATTAAAAGCAACAATATTGCACAGTTACAGTGACATTTATGGGATGACTTTAAGGGATGTAAAAACTGCGCTGGTAAGTAGCTAGAAATATTATAAATTTTATATTTGGATTATTTTTACATATATATTTATGTATGGCTGTTTACTATTACACATCACTTTAAACATAGCTTTAAAGAACATAGAATTATATAATATAGATCTATATATCATAATTATATATTATGACTGTTTGATATTGACACTAAAAGTCTTAACACTGTGTAAAAGTATATAATATTATTTATGACCGTTCATTATAAACTGTAAATGTAGCCTGTTTACATGAACATATAATTATATTATTTATATTATAATTATATAGTTTGTTTGATATCGACACTTATAACTGTGCTAAAGTGAACACAATTTTATTTGGCTGTTGACTGTTAAACGTCACTTTAAACACTTGTACTGTTTGAAAAAATGTATAATTATATATTATATATTATATGTTATATGTTATGACTGTTTGATATTGACATTTAACACTGTGAAAAAGTTTATATAATTATACATGACAGTTGATTAATATAAGTTCTTTTAAACACTTTTTAAAAGAACATATAATTATATTTTATATAAATTATATATTAATATATAAAATATAATCATATATTATAACTGTTTGATTTTGACACTTAACACTCCGTCACAGCTCAAAATTAAATATAATTAAATACGAGTGTCAGCTATTATAAATCACTTTTAACACTGCGTAAAAGAACATATAATTATATATATAGAGAATACCATGTAAGTGACTGATATTATCAACTTTATCAGGTGTAATGAAATGATTGCATAGACATGATAAACCTATGTTTATCAGACAGACAGTTTATCAACAGTAATGAATGCATTGACATATGATAAACAGTTTATGACTGTTTGACTGCCATTTAACAGTGTAATAAAAGTGCATATAAAAGATATAATGACTACTGTTTGAGTGCTCACAATGTGCAAATGAATATATTAATTATATAATATGACTATTGACCACTCACAAGTGTTTAAAATACTTATAATTTTACATAGATTTTTTTTGGGTTATTTTCCAAGTTATTTCAAAAATGATATCAATGCTAAGTCGATTGTCGAAAAAAGTTTTGGAGCAAATACGTTTATAAGTTTTGATATCAAATTATTTTTTTCTTGGAACTTTTGAAAGATTCAAATTGACTTAAGTAAAGCTGGCTTTTCATATCAATATTTATCATTTGTAATTTTCAGTCCAATTTACATTGTGTCTTCTGTGAGTTAGTCAAATGAAAACATATTTTCCCCTTACTTTTAATTATGCCTAGCAACTGCAGCAGTGGTCTGAGGGGTATAGAGTCTCTGACTTGCATGTGGAAGGTCATGGGTTCGGTCCCCAGCCGAGTCATACCAAAGACTTGTAAAATGGTACTAGAAGCTTCCTCGCTTGGCGCTAAGCATTAAGAGGATAGTTCTAGGTCTGGTCGTCCGGTGTCAGTATAATGTGACAGGGTGGGGTATTATACCATGTGTCTGGCATGATACGCGATTGTCCCTGCAGTGCTTAGAATACTGTCTCAAGAAGCAGACACCATCACGATATAGCTGATGAAACTGATATAAGCAACACAAAATACCATACAAACAAAAAACAAAATAAATATGCCTAAGCAGAGATATCGAGGAATGACACATGTTAAAATAAAACCCACATGACCACTGACAATTTCTGATGTCACTTTCAGTTGAAGTTCTTATATTTTTCAAAAATGTTTGATGAATAAGCTGATACTCTCAATATGTCTTTTTTCTACTCAGGATCAGTTAGAAACACAAACGATACGTCTTAATACGCGACAGAATAATACCCCATCCATTATATTTACTTGATGGCAAGTCAGATTGAGAATCTATCAAGCCGTCTGCAGTTTTTACTTCAGGTACATGATTTGTAAGAGGATTGCTTAGACGGTATTTGTCGTCTGTTTTATAATTCCTCATAGGCCGTATGACTCATCATTGTTAAGACTATTCAAAGTGATTGTTTTGTTTTGTTTGAACTTGGCTGACTATTCATAATGTGGACCAAGTAACTGGTTTACATTTTAAGAAACTTATGAATTAGTTCTTCCTGGTTCTCCATAAGCTGTTAACTTTTTTCAATATTTTTTTTTTATTTCAATGTCAGAGATGTTAGACTTTACCAGAGTTTATAATTTATATCAATGAATAACAAAATTATTTTGCATCAAATAATTCCATGTAATATTCTGATAGGATTATTATAATGAAAAAAGCATTTTTTTATTTGAATTTTAAATTCATTTCCCCCTGCATTTCATAATACAGGAGTCAACTGTTCAGAATATTACACATGAATTGTAATTAATTTTTCCTTTGAAATATATTTAATTTCAATGAGTTCTCAACAAAGTTGACACATGATTATAAACTCTTGAAAACAGTTCTTAAATAGTTATTCAATTCATCTTTAAAGTAAATCATGTCTTCTAATTACCGTGTAGTCCATTAAATGGTTTATATTAAAGTAGTATCCTATGTCAAGGTCACTTTTATTTCTCAACATTGCGAGGTTATGGGTCTTAAGAGCTTGGTCCAAAAATTATAAAAATAGTTCACCATTTACTTGCGAAAGGATGGTAGGTTAATCAGATCTGTCCACAGGCATCAGTTGATGCCTGTAAATATATAGTTATGCATTTATTTAACGCCACTTAAGAATAATTTATTTAAATATTAGCTTTAATTTATATATGTTTAATTAGCAGTTAATTAATTGCCAATGCGGTTTCATATATTTATGATCAGATATATTAACTTATAATGGTAATGCTCTTTAGGAGATGATTGTTGCGGTGAATATGACAGTATTGATTTGAGACTAAGTTATAATAGCAATAAAGTGGTACATATTTGACATCCCGATACGTTTTTACTGGTCGACAGCTTGGAGCCCACATCTTGCAATATGTTGCAGTCGGCCGATTGTTCATAACCTGATTCTCTTCTTACTTTTGGGGTCTCAATTGACTGACTGAGGTAATAAACTGGATAAAAATTTATTGGAATTGTCATTTGTTTAATATTTGAGCTCGTCAGTGACATTTACTGTTGTATCCATCTTGATCATGTGCCTTTGATCAGACTTTGTTCTTTTATCAGTTCCTTTGACAGTGAACAGTACCTGGCTGATTGTGTGTCAGGTTTCATAAGGCAGAACCAATTAATACATTTATATGATATTAACCTGATTGTACAGCTGGCTTATTTAGTGATAATTTTACTTGGTTTTATTTCCAGTTTGTTATTAACTTAAGCATTATTCTGTTGTTCACAATAGTTATATGTTGTAGAAGCTGCATGCTTGTCCGAGCTGACGCAGGAAGTTTGGATTACTGAAAATCTAAATATTTCATGAAAAAGTTTTTTGATATAAGCATGACATTGAAAGAAATTCATGGTTACATAAATATTACAAAAAAATATAGATTTTAATTTAAAAAAAAAAAATCAATGATGGATTTTTGATATTTAATTAAATTTCATTGACAATATGTTTATGAAAGCCAACATGATAAAGTTAGTATAGTGGTGACTGGCAGTATTTTATTATAATTTGAAATTTATGTCTATGCCATTGCTTTCCATTGTAAAATAAAGTATGTGTCTCTTAGGTTTTTATCCTTAATCATCTTTTTTGTTTTAATATTTATATCTTGCTTTGTTTTTGTAATATTAATACAAACACCTGTGACTGGTTTTATCTCATAACTTAAAAGTTGGAAGCAAAAAAAAAAGTAAAATTAATGTAAACCTGTCTATCATATTTAAGATAAAAAATACCCGCATTCAATAAAGCTTGCATGATAATAGATCAACAAAGCAGTTGAAATGTTTTTTAAAATATGTATACATGACCGTTATATTTTACTGCACTATAAATTATAAAATTCTAACTGTGATTTTGTGTTTTTCAGACTGAACCATAACTGAACACTAGCAGACGTCACCATGGGTAACAATAATTCCCAGCAGCCACCACCAAAGCCGGTGGATGTGGTGCGGCAGCCGCCATCACGACCAAATGCTCCTCCGAGTGCTCGTCTCACTAGTGAACTTGGGCCGCAGGGACCCAGCTACAAAGATCCGGAGAACCAGGTGTTACCTATGATGCTACCATCTTCATTTAAGTTACGACCGGTGTCTATGGAACTCAGCAAGCTAAACCCTGACTACCACAACATTTATTCATATGAGAATAATGAAAACTACAATGGTGATGACAAAACTGATAATAACAATGATGGAGAGGAAAAGAAGGGAGATACCCCGGAGAAAGAGAAACTCAACTCCCCTCCTCGTCCATCCCCTCCAATGCCGAATGGATATATTCCTACAAACGTTAGTGATAAAGAATCTAAGACACCAGTTGCACAAATATTTCCTCATTCGGAAAAAACTAACTCACAAATACCAAATGGTCATGCAGTGACTGATGTGAAAAATGTCACAAATAATGTCACAAATAATGCGAAAACTCCTTATAGACCAAGTCATCGCAGACAAATGTCACTGACAACAAATCTCACAGGACAGGAACATACTATTTTGGAGGAGCCTGAAGAGAATATTGATAACCGTGTTAAACTTGATCCCTTGATGCAGTCCTTCCCAGGTGCAACTGGACCATCTTTGCCTGTAAAAAACAATTTCAATTTGGACTACTCGTATCAGTTAACATATGTGCAGCTTGCTGAGCACAGACGCAATAAAACAATAGAAGACCTAGAAAAGAAAACTGGAAAGAAACTCAGCGACTTAAGTGATGATTTGAATAGTCATGTAGAGGAACAGTCGTTTTTTCGTGAAGCTCCATCGAGAGTTTCAACTAGAAGTTCAGGCAGCGGGATAAGTAGTAAGAAAAAAAGGGCTCCTGCCCCTCCAGGCCAGGCACCTCCTGCTCCGCCTTCTTCAGTGCCCAACAGCCCAAGACGTACTGCATATTCAGTTAACAATGAACCGCCTGTAGACTATGAAATAGAGTCACCGAGAAGAAATTTCATATTGCCACGTTACTCAGCTGCAACTCCAGTGTCGCGTGTAGTTCCGTCCCAAACAAATGTGCCACCACCACCTCCTGCTCCGCCAGTATTTGGAGGTGTCACAACTCCGAGAAAGCAGACAAACCTCTCTCGCAATAATAGCATGTCAAGTGGCACTCCAGAAATAATCTTAAAAAGAACACCAAGCATACAGCAAGCTCCAAGCACTCCAGAAGCCCAAGATGGCAAGGTCCCATGGTTACTGGAGATTAAGAATTTATCTGAATCACGTTCAGCACGCAGACAGCAGTCTTTAGACTCATCTGAAACTCCAACCATTCCTTCAGTTGATGATACAAAACAAAATGAAAAGAAGGAAGAGGATACTGTTACATTACAAGAATCAAAAATAAAGGAGTCTGCAAAAACCAAGCTTGTTTTCCAGAGTTCTGAAAATGTGTTTGTGCCAGAATCATCAAGTGTTGATAGAAAAGACAATAACTTAGAGAATCCAAAATATGCAACCATAGAAAGAATGAACTCAGTAAAACCATCAAATAAGCTGGCTTCACCAAAATTACAGCGTACTCATTCAACAACTACTTATGATCGCCCATCTCCATCTCCATCTAACTTTCGTCACCAAGCATCAACTCCATCTACGCCAAAAACTGCAGATCCCATGCGCAGGTTGAGTTCTCTTTTGCAGCATGATATCAAATCAGCAGCGAATGCTAAATGTTTGAAACTTGTCAAGCAGACGACACCTGTTCTTCCCAGGCCAAAGGACCCACACACAGTGTTTCGAGAACAGCTTCAAAAAGCATGTTCTGAGAGAGATGACAGAGTTCAAACTGAAGGTACTATAGATGATAAGTTAAGCCGCAATTTAAGTTTTGAAGATAGCAGTACTCTATCTGATGAAAAAGAAAAGAAAATATCAGAAACCGACAATAAAGCAACAAAAGTTAATGTGCCACCACAGGTGATGCCAAAACCACCACGTTATCATAAAAATGTGACATTAAATAGAAACACGTCTGCTTACACAAAAGGGCGCCAAAATAGTTTAAAAGACAATTATCGTGCATCAGCTTCGTTCGACTGGACACCAGAGGATGACCTTGATTCAGATGACAACATATCGGATCGTGAAGAAATGACTTTGAGAAAGGGATCATCAGACGGTTTTAAATCGACAATTGTGCCAAGTAACGTTAATGATTTGAAGGGGAAAATGAACGGTAAAGGCAAGGGGAAGAAGCAAAGGGGAACTGAGCCAGTGGATGATAATAAAAACAAGTTTGGAAGTGTAAAAAAGTTCAAAAAGTCAATGCACAAAAGTGTTAAAAATGCATTTGGATCTATAAGCAAGGCTTCTGGAAAACTTTTACGCAAACAAAGAAATGAAGACTTGGAAGTTATAGAAGATGCTCCAATGAATTGGCGTCTTGCCTCAAATGGACCTTTCATTGGTGTTAATGGCAAGCGAGATAGTCAATATGATTATCAAGTAACAAACGGTTTTCATGATGAGGAATCTGATTCAGATGATGAAAAACATCATGAAAATGATAATGGATTTAGTGAAGTAATGTTTCGAAATACCAGTGGCATTAATTCTGGTGAAGAAACAAGTGAAAATGATGATAATGATGACAATCAAAAAGTTCAGAAAAATCCACAGAAGATAAAACGAGCAGGAATTGCATATTATAATGCTGATGGGCAGTTGGTAGTGTTGCCTGACAATGAAGTACCTTCTGTTCAGAGCATTGAGTCGACTAGGTCTATAGATCGGAAAAAGAAGTATGCTATACACGAGGGAACAGGAACTGGCAGGAAAAAAGAGAAGGAAGGAAAAAAGGAAAAAGAGGCAGCTGAGGTGGATAGAACTTATGAACACATTCGAGAAAAAGAAAGACAGATAGAGGAAGAAAAGAGAAAGCAACTGGAGATTGAGCTTGAGATGCACAAAAGGCGTGA
Organism: Panopea generosa; assembly: GCA_029582155.1. Taxonomy (NCBI): domain Eukaryota; kingdom Metazoa; phylum Mollusca; class Bivalvia; order Adapedonta; family Hiatellidae; genus Panopea; species Panopea generosa. The sequence continues at coordinate 40,095,843 of CM055902.1, read as the reverse complement.
GGCTGAAACTAGGGACAGGTTGCAACGATTGGAGAATGCACATCTTCAGCAGCAAATAAATACACAGTTGCTTCATCAGCAGCAACAACAACAGAATGTGACAATGCTGAGCGCACCTCCACTGCCTCCAGCAGGAACCTTCCCACCTAACTACAGCAGTATGCAAGACTCTGCTCAGACGCAGACATTCACAAACCTGTTTGGACAACAGCTACCTCAGAATGGCTACCAGTCTAATTTCGGACTTTACAATACACAGACTGGGCCCATGATGAATGGCTCAATTCCTGGAATGTCTTACGATTTGAATGATTATATGAGAATGTTGGGTGTGCAAAGTCCACCCACCTCACAACAAATGGCTTATTTCTTAAATAATATGACTCTCGCTGGGCAACCATTTGAAAGGAAATCAAATCCAACTTTGTTTGAGGTGTTAAACCAAGATCCCTTGAAGTCATTCCCAAATGGAACTATGAATTACCCCATTGTTGACCCAACTCTAAAGAAGCAGGGTTTTCAGAATTGGGCGAGTACGCCCAACATTCACTCCACTGCCCCAGTAGGTGGTAACCAAGTTCCTCTTGGAGACTTTATGACAAGTTACAATAACTATAATGGTGCTAATACTACTGCTAATGATAAAGATGAAAGTAAAACATCAAAAACGCGCAATCCTCTGTATAACAGTGATGACTCAGATGAGGGTCTGTCTCCAAAAAAAACAATTGCACGTGCACAAGTTCAAGATTTTCGCCAGGTGCCCGTGCGCACAGAATCTGGTAAATTTATGAGAAGGTATGGTGGCGATCAATTTCATGTTTCGCAAAATAATAAAACTTATTCAGATGTGCAAAAAACTGAGAATAGCGAAGATACTAAGTCAAATAAAAATTTGTCACACAATGGAGCATTCCCTCAACGGCAGGGGAGTGTTTCTCCAAGCAACAGCATTTCAACTGTTGACAGTGCCATCACGTCAGCATCGGTGACGTCAAGTCCGCCACCATCGCCTGCACGTCACCAGACTGGGTACAAGACTGTTCTTGATTTGTCAAAATCAGAGATTACAACACAAATTGTAACGTAAGTAACAAATTATACAATATAAAATATAATATTATTCCATTGACTTAAATTAAAAAAAAAAGGAGAGTATTCTTTTTCTGTTAGATTTGCAATCTACCAATAATTATTTATAAATCTGGGAATGAAGTTTCTGAGAAAAAAAGGGCTCTGAAACTGTCTGTGATCTGTAGAAGTGCAGGACTGGAACTCTGAACCATTACTGCAGTTAATGTCATTTATACGATTGGTTGATTGTTTTACAGACTTGGCTTGCTTGGCTACTGGCATACTGTCAGCTATATCCTGGGTAGTGTCCTCCGTGGCCGAGTCGTCCAAGACACTGTCTCAAAATCATTTACCTCTAGCCACTTATGTTGTAGGTTCAAGTCCTGCTAACTCAAAAACTTTATGTGAAAAAGTTTACCATTTACTTGTGGAAGGACAGTGGTTCTATTCTGATTCATTTTGAGGTTTTCCTCCACCAATAAAACTTGATATGCCATATATAACTTGAAATGTGTTGAAAATGGCGTTAAACCTGATTAAAAAAAAATATACCCGGGTAGTAATTCAAGCTATTACATAAAGCTAACATACTACAACATGTAATATTGATTTATAAATTGATATAATGTGTTTCATTGTACATATATATGTAATAAATTGGGTTCTATAGAATTTACTGTCTAATCAACACTAAATTAAAACTAAAGTAACAATCTGAATGCATCAATTCCTTATTTGATAGTACCTCGCAGAAATAAAAAAATTAATGACTTGCTCAGATTGCAAACCAATCACCAGTAATGAGTTTCTTTTATGACGTTTGATTGAAATTCATTGAATTTTCCTGGCAGATCCAAACATTAAAACTAACCTAATCAATGATTTTTTTAACTGGAAAAATTATTAGGAGTTCCAACAAAAACATTGGTAGCCTGTTTCTTTTTTAATCAACCACTTTACACGGTAAATATTTAAACAAATGAATTTATGGGGAAAATATGATATATTAAAACTATAAATAGTTTTAATAGGTAGTAAATTAAATTACCCAACACACATCAAATTTATTTTTGTTAACCCTTTACATCATATAGACGCCTTTGGACACCTATAATATAGACGCCTTTGGACATCACTAATATAGAAGGCTTTTGAATTATTGGGTGAATTATGTTTATATTAACTGACAGAGTGGAAAACAGTGCAGGAAGTGTTCAGATTGCTCAATACTAGCAATCTGAACTCTTCCCGCACTGTTTTCAAAGGCCTTCTGTGATTGGTGCGGGAAAATGCATATCTATGGAGTAATGGGTTAAAGAAACTGATGATTTAAAGATAAACTTTGACTTTATTATTTGAGTTTTATTATGTAAAAAAAAAAGTCAATTTTTTATACATTACTTAAGCTCCGAGCACAATTGTGAGTTTTCCCCAAGTGGCTCACTTTAATAAAAGGGTTTCTTCGCAACATGAACCCGATGTAAACTCAAAATTGTGCTTTCAATACATTTATTTATATTATATTTTCTGATTGTTTTAGATCAAAACTGTAGCCGTTATTTTCTAATTTTAATATTGAAATAGCAGGTTATATGCATTAAACAGCAAAGACAATGTTAACATTGGAACAGCGACTTTGTCATTACTAACTAAATGAGCGCACACATTTCTATCGCAACTTACAGTAACGTCACATGAAACTCTTGAATGACATGCTGTCGCACAATGGTGCCTGTAACCTCAATGAAATGCAAACTGTTCCTTTTTGCTCAGCACTGTTGCAGATGGTTTTTTTATTGGGATAAATGACATGGAATAAATCTATTTAGAATGGTGAATGCAGCAGGCATGTAAAAATGTAATACTGTAGTAGTATTACTGTAAATATCATGAACTAGAGAAAATATTATAATTGTAAAGAAATGTGTCATAATTTCCAGTTTTGTCTTAGAGGCCATCTTCTATTTACAGTCAAACCTGTCTTTAGCAGCCAGTCAAGGGAATGAGCAAAAATGGTCTTTTAAGACAGGTTGTTGCTAAAAACAGGTTAATTTGCTCTGAAAGCATAGAAATGGGAAATAGCTAATGTGACTGCTTCAGACAAGTGGCTGCTTAATAGAGGTGACCGCTTACACAGGTTTGACTGTATACAGAAATCTAATGTGAGCTCTAGCCCATCACTTCATAAACATGAAAATCAAACCATAGTTATACACATAGAGCAAAAAGGCCAAACCTAAATATTGTATACGGTGCAGTTTCAAAACATAAAAAAAGTTGTCTTTATAGCTAGCTAAATGTAAATCATTAAAATTGTATATTAAGTGTTAAGTTGATAAATCATCAGAAAGATATCGGGCCAATAAACTTTTAATGAAATTCATTTTTGAATTGTTGTTTAATAATACAGGTTTTAGTTGTTAATTGTTATCAGATGTAAAACCTTGCTGGGCTGAATGAGAAAACTTTTTATTTATATTTATATGATAATTGTCGGTGTGTGACTTGTAATGATGAGATGGAAAACCAAAAAATTAATGGTGAATTATTAACTTGGAAGTCGCATGACTGAATTTTTATGATATCGCTTCGTTGGTTTTCAACTGATTCAGTTTTAATAAATAATTGCCATGGTTGGATAGAGGAGGTGGGGGCTTACATTTATCTCAAGGCTTTACATTTATTTTATACCAGCTGCTTGTCCTCTCTTTCCAACATTTTTTCAATAAATGCTTAAAATCAAAGAAATATTAAGGCAAGGACTTAATACATAATAAGGATAGGAAACTTGCATCTCCTGACTAAATGTTGATAAAATTATTAGCACACAAAAGATAAATTATTTGGTAAAAAATCGTTCATAATTTACATGCAACTAATTTCTTGTACATAAAATGTAAGCTGTATGTAATCTTAGATTATTCAAAATGTGTCGAAGGACTGCGGCGTGGTCTAGTGGTAGAATAATAATAAAGCAGGAGGCCATTAGTTCAATACTTGTCAACGTTGATCACAAGAGTTTTTAAATGGCCGCTTTCCAACGTAATTTTCAGTAAAATAATCGTTTACGATCATCAATAGCTTTTGAAAGGGAGACCCTGGTCTATTTATCTAATTATTATTTCACTGTATTATAATAAAATACAGGTTAAGTTGATATTTGTCAATGCCTGTCAAGTTTTACAGGAGTTATGTCCCATTTTCGACTTTTTTTTTTCTGTTTGACTAGTACAGTTTATACCCACCAAATCAAACTCTTGTATTTCGCAATTCCTGTTATCTCAATTTTGAAGTTGGTCCCGTTTTATCCCCTTCTATTTTTATATTAATTAAGCTTATTATGCATCTGTTTCCAAGTGGGAAAACTTAAGTTAATAATGTATATAGCTGGGCGGGGGCTGGGGGGCATCCATGTCCTATAGAAACATTTCTAGTTTTAAAATTCTCATTGTGCTATCAATTCAACACAGCCAAAATCCATTATTAACTTTAGTTTTCCAACTGAGAAACTGATGCATAATAAACTATTTCTATTCTGGTCCAAATGCCCCACATAGCCACTTTTAGTTTCAGCTCGATGAATAATTTTGATTGAAATCGTATGAAACAATTTTTTAAACCCATTTCATAAATAAGGTGTGAATATTCATGCAGTCGTATTACGATCCAGGCAATGTAATGGGGGAATTGATCTTATAAGTAGATTATGGCGTAATCTAACGACATCATAAAATGACATTTGGATGACTCCCAGACTCAATAACGCTTTGAAGATATAAAATACTTTATTTTAAAGTCTGACTTTAGTAAGTCTTCTCCTCTTTATGTCCTTATTTTTTTCCTCGCTACTAAAACTTGTATGTTTAATTACGCCCATAAACATTAAAACTTTTGAGCGGACTCTTGATTATGAATCTCTCATTAATTCACGATTTGTTTTATTTTATGAGCATGTGACCCAGACAATGTCTTGTTTATTGCAAGATTTTTGTCAGCTTTTCTTGTCGTTAACAACTTAAGATTAGTATATAGGTTGGATTTGCATCAGTAAGAATTTTAGGAGAGAAACTTAAAGTTGCTAATTTGATTAAAGATTGCACCTTAAGTAATAAAAATGATGATGGCTGCATTGTGCAAGTGATAGAGTACTGATGGAGGTTTGTCTCTATACGGTGATGGCATTCGTCTTTCTTTTGTGAATTTTCATGAAATATTAAATTATCTGCAGAACTGTTACCTAAAGCAGGCACTTTTCCTCCAATTTTTAAACCACTCCATAACATAAAGTCATGTGGATTCGCCACTATGATTAAACCTTGGATGAACAAGACTGATTAAAACACATTTAACCTTGGTTAACTGCTTAAAAAATATAAACCTTGGTTAAACCAGACTGGTCAAAACACATTAAACCTTGGTTAACTGCTTAAAATTATATACTTTGGTTAAACCAGACTGGTCAAAACACATTTAACCTTGGTTAACTGCTTAAAAATTATAAACTTTGGTTAAACCAGACTGGTCAAAACACATTTAACCTTGGTTAACTGCTTAAAAAATATATACTTTGGTTAAACCAGACTGGTCAAAACACATTTAACCTTGGTTAACTGCTTAAAAAATATAAACCTTGGTTAAACCAGACTGGTCAAAACACATTTAACCTTGGTTAACTGCTTAAAAATGATAAACATTGGTTAAACCAGACTGGTCAAAACACATTTAACCTTGGTTAACTGCTTAAAAAATATAAACCTTGGTTAAACCAGACTGGTCAAAACATAATATTATGTATACTCTGGTAATTAATCCAGACTGGTTTAAACATATCATACCATGTTACACACGGGTCTGATAAAAACATATATTACCTTGACATATTATACCCTGGTTAAACCAGACTGGCTAAAACATATAATATTTGGTTAAAGTTTGAACTGGTTAAAACAACATGTACAGAACATGTAATTATAATTTTACTATATGGTTTGAAATCTATAAGACAAATTGCAATTAAGATTTATTTTTTTAGGGTTTCATTGAACATGCAACTGGGAGGCCCTGGCAGGGATTTTGGAGATCTGGGGAACATGGCCAATTATTTCTAGAGATCAGGGATCCAGGGATCAACTTGTCCTAATTTTAGAGATCTGAGGGAAATACTTTTGGGGGACTATGGCAAATACTTTGGGAGATCTGGGGAACAATGGCCATGGCTATAAGAGATTGAGGGAACAGGGATCCGCTATGGGATGGGCCTCAACTGGGATAAATTATTGTTTAAGTATGCACAGTGCTCCAGATAAGCTGCATATTTGACTCAAATAAATTCATGAAAAATGCAAACAATTTTGTTTTTAAGCGTACCCATTAGGCAAATAATTTTCCTTTTCACGCAAAAAATTGTTAATACAAAATAATGTGTATCCAAACAGCTTTTTCACATTTCCTGTATTCAATAAACAGGAAACAGCCAGATAAAGTGGTTCCCGGTTACTATGGTTTGTACCTCACAAGCTATTAGCAAAGTGATAGTAGAAAAGAGTACCTGAGTTTATTCAATCATCTCATACTCAGGAATATCAAAATCACCCAATTAAATCATTGATGATAAGATTTCACTCAATTATTTTGATTTTGAAGAGTTTTCACCCTATTCAGTCAATTCTTATCAGGGTCACTGTATGCAGATAAAATGAAAATATGCCATTACTAATGCATATATGTCAGTACAACTTATAATGCAGCGAAAACAGACACATATAATTCCTACTCTTTTTATTTTCATAAAAAAAAATATATATATATATATTTATTTTTTTTTTCATTAAATAAAACATCAAAAATTTTAGAAATAAAAATAAAATCCTCCCACCCTCCCCGTTTTTAAGAAAAATTTGGATAATAATCTAGCAATTAATTTATAATGGCCTTAGATAGAAATGTTTGATAAGCTACATTAACCACATATACCCGCACAACTTAAAACAAAAGCAGATGTCAGTTTGTTCTCATCAATCAATTTGTAGTCAATCGTTTCAATACATTGTAAGTATCAATCACTATCACAGATACTGTCACTACGGTGACCGCTAACAAATGAAAAATGTAATGAAAATAATTGATGTAAAATACAAGCTTGCTTGATTGTAAATGTCATACATTTTGAATGTACAAACTAAATTATTATACTATTAAAGAAATGTAAAACAATTTTATTGAAAGAAAGGGTGATAAATAAGAAAATGATTTAGAATTTACTATAATTGACTGTTAAGGCATTTTACAGAGTTTTCACTCTAAACAGAATATAAAATGTTTCAAATCCATTTATTTGTCACAAGTACCATCATTCGTGCTTAAATCAATATATCAAAGCTGAACCCAAGTACCTGTTAATAATTTACAGCTATACAAATTCTTTTTCAAGATCAAATCAGTTCACAAGTTCAGATTTCTCTATAGTCTAAGATGGCTCAGTGACAGTTGAGTTGATAATACAGGCAAGATGTGCATGTGTAACACTATATTTATGTTACTATATCAAATGGGCTTCACCTTGATTGTCGATATTTTTTTGTTCTTAGCAGCCAAACTACATATTTATATCAAAAATCATAAATTATGGATATTTTGTTCAATAACTTATATTGTATTTTGTCTCTGTAGTGTAAAATTCTTCAATTTTGTTGACCAAATAACAAATCGTGGCCAGCGATAAAGTCGCTTATTGTGGCCAGTTTCTGGTTATGCTAAAACATTGATGAATTAAACAGAAAATGTCAACCTGTGTTTTAATGCTTTTTTTTCATAAATAAGATAAACTACAAGACGGAATCCACCATTATTTTCGAATGAGACCCTTCTCTTTGTGATTCAATAAAATTTTCATCATTTACTGAACAGAAAATTTTAGGTGATGCATCTTTATGGGAATACAATAATGGTATATATGGAAACAATCTTCTTTCAAAATACCTGATTTTACAATTTCGAGGGGCTAATATCTTATTTGTTTAATTAACGGTATGGTAACATACCATGTGATAATTAGTGAGCTCAGCTGCTTTGACGGTTTAAGATATTTATAATTACAAAACTAATGTCTCGGCTTCGTTCTGTTATGTCTTTAATTGCCATTAAAATTGCTGTACTGGATCAAATTTACATATAAGATAAACATCACGTAGAAATACAAACTTATGAACATCATGTAAAAATATAATAATTACGTTACCTGATACTGGCACCATTGCTGTGAAAAATGGAATTTGCCACCAAATTATAAAATTAATTGTGATAAGGGAGACAAATTGACAAATTTAAACAATTTTATATAGAGACATGTTTGTGTTGTATTCGTACATATGTCAATATAATAACTAGCTTGATAAATGATTTAAAGTCTGAATAATCAGTGATTTGTTATGGTAGAAGATAGATATTGACAATTATGTATTTTTAAGTTCATAAAACTACAGTTTCCATTATTATAATGGCCAAATTGCATGGTATTGAGGTTTTAATTAAGCTGCATGGTTTCCATGAGTATTTAATGACCAAACTGCATGATATTATACTGTTCAATTGTTGTTTTTCAATATTGAAAAATACTTTACAAAGTTAATGGCAAATGTGGTGTCACAATTGATTGACTGATACCATTTCTGAATAACAAGAGAAGTATAACAGCCGGGCCCAATAAGCTCAGTCGGTTACGGGTCTGACTATCAATCCAGGGGTCATGAGTTCGAATCCCCAACCAGCAACAGTCTATTATGATGAATGATATATGACATTGTGTCTCATTATTATTTGTCTCTCACCACTGATTCAAATGGGAAAGTTATCAGTTACTTGTGGAGATGGGGTCTGCTTTAGTAATGGTTAACCTTTCAGGATCCCATATAATTCTGTTGATGACTTCAGTATGCTCAGGCATGGATCCAAGAGGTAGTTAAATATGGATGAAATTAAACTCTTAAGTAATAAAAAATATGTTGATACATGTATATCATAAAAGACAGTGAATTCTTTTTTCAGCCACTTAATAATTATGCAACTTTGATTTTTATGGTTGCATTTTTGGTGATATTTAACATGATTTTTTTCAATACATTTCTATATTTGTTGTAAAACATTGTCTAACCTGTCTAACTGTATTACAGATATGAAGAAAGTCCAGCTGATCACTGATTCAAACATGACACCACATCACATGATGTGGGGGAACCAATAGAATGCTACCCCAGTAATCATGTGACAAACAGGAAGTCTGCAGTAAGGTTGCAAGGGGAGACTACTCTGAATGGCATGGTTCATTTATAATGTGAGACAAACCCCCAACCAAATTTGACACAAGGGGAGGCTATTCCAAATGGCATGGTGCATTTATGTGTGTGAAACAAAAAAAACAGCCAAATTGACAAACGGCTAGGGTTCTCAAAATGGCACGATTCATTTACAGAGATGTTGAAATAATAAACCCAGCCAAATTGACACAACTCAGGAGTATACTCCAAATGGCATGGTGCATTTGTTATGTGTGAAACCTGAATAAACACAGCCAAATTGACACCAGGGGAGTATACTCTGGATGACATGGTTCATTTTATATGTGAAACAAAAAACAGCCAAATTGACACAAATATTGGATTGTGCAATGGTTACATAATTCGTTATGCCAAATTTTATATGAAACAAAGAAAGAGAGGAACGGTTTGTACAGGATCATTTCTTACAGTGTGTAGAAAATTAGTATGCAGAATGCGGATACTTTATCTTGATACATGGATTCATAACATTTTGTTACACTCATATAGCCAAATGTATGTGTATACAAAGGAAGGTTTTCACTTCATTTAACATCAATGGATAAAATTATTTAAATATTGGATCATTTGAGATGGCGCCTGATAAGTTATATACAACATACTATTGAGTTTTTATCATGGTTGAGTGATTGCATGCTTAATTCATGCTGGAATTAATTTATTTATTGTTAGTTTTATTTATTTCTGATTACAATATTCATCAAAAGAAAGCTTCAATTAATTGTGCAGCAACAGGTCACCCAGCCTAGATTGTATTGATGTATCGACAATTGTAAATATTATTGTAATATGTAATCCATCATATAGTGCTGTATAGGAGAAGTACTTTATATAGGTTATACAAGTAACAGCACTGAAACATCACAATAATGATGGTCAAGCAAAAAGGTATCACACGATTAACATTGGTCAAGCAATGGGCATCACAGGATATGGACCAATAATCATCATCAAGATAAAACTGGTCAGCATTAGCAAGAGCATTGGTCAAGGCAAGAGCATTGGCCAAGCATAGATCATTGGCCAAGGCAAGAGCATGGGCCAAGCATATATCATTGGTCAAGGCAATAACATTGGACAAGCATAGAGCATTGATCAAGCATAGAGCATTGGTCAAGGCAAGACCATTGGCCAAACATTAAACATCCATTTCAAGCATAGAGCATTGGTCAAGGCAAGACCATTGGCCAAGCATTAAGCATCCAGGTTAAGCATATAGCATTGGTCAAACACAGAGCATTGGTCAAGCACAGAACATTGGTCAAGCACAGAGCATTAGTTAAGCACAGAGCATTGGTCAAGCATAGAGTATTGGTCAAGCATAGAGCATTGATCAAGCACAGAACATTGGTCAAGCACAGGACATTGGTCAAGCATTACAAGTGGATTTCATGGTGTTGATCAAGATTCAGCATCACCAACATTGGTCACCTATTGTTTTTAAAGTGTTAAATATCCTCAGTAATATCTACGTGACACACAAAACAGTTTAGAATTGTAAAAAAAGTGTAGGCATATAATAATAATAATAACACTCAGGCAAATAATTTATTAATAATATAACAATAAAATGGGGTGGTAGTGTAGAGGAAAGAGTGTTGGGCGCTCATGCCAGAAATTGTGGGTTACATCCCCAAAATCGTCTAAAAAAGTTTGTTTTGTACGAATATTAAGTGTCATTTTTATGCCATCAAGCTGCTAACTGACAATTCTCTGAGGAAGTGAAAAATAGAAAAAGCTAATTCTGTTGGGCCTTCCTGCAGCACAATGTATTTATGTAACACTTACTTGCATGTATACATATACTAAGAATGATAGCGAATCTGGTCAGAGACATTTATAGAAATATATAATGTAACTTTTATTAATAAATGGTGCTTCCATGTTAAGACAGTTGTTTATTGTATATAGGAATAAGTCTGTAATGATTTAGTACTTGTTATATGTTTAAGAGATACAAATTTCAATTATCATAGTGCATGTAGATTAATTGTTAATTATTGTACACGTTCATGAATCTACATTTTAACATACCCATTAATTAAATGTGATATACATGTATAATTTGAAAGCTTATTTGTATTGTTTAATCTAAAGTTAAGAATATATGTTATGTATATTTTTTTTTATTATTTTGTTGAATTTCAAGCCACTTTTTTTCTAAATGGCAGTCTTGATGCATTCAGATTCTGTGGATTTACTTATAAACTACATAAATGTTAGGACATATAACATTTTTACTAATCTGTTATCATTATCAAAACTTATAAATAATCATTCTTAAAGATTTAACCTAAGATGCTCTAAATTTAAGTGGTTAAAATATCTTTTATTTTCAAATTTAAGTATAAAGTCTGTATAACTTAAGAAAAGTATATACATGTACTGGTTTGAAGATTTACTATTTAATGAAAATGAGTTTTCCAAACAACCATGGTCAACATGTTTGACCTTGACCTTTTAGTGATATGTGAAAACTTCTCTTATTTATTTCTTAAAAAGTTAAAGTTGACTTTTCCAATGTTTTGGTCAAAACTATATTTTTAGAGCTTCTATAAGATCTGACAGGGTTTAATGGTTATTGACCGCGGCCTATCTTTATAATTTTAAAGTTGCAAAAACTTCTAAATTTAGTACTTCTTTTGACCTTGACATTGACCCTCTAAAAATAAAATTCTGCTTTTGTGTAAATTTAAGTATCATGTTTAGTACATGTTTTGTATAATTAAGGTTTGATAGCCAATTTATTTTATGCAATATATTCTTTCTTTACGAAATAGTGTAGATTTTCCTTTTAAGAAATGAGAAGAGTGATTTATATTTAACTGTAAAAAGTATACAATACAAGAAAAAAAGTGCTACAAGTTGTTTTACATAGCTATCTTTTCTTCATAATTTAAACATTTACAGATTCCAATATTTTTCACTTGATTAAGTTTTCTTTTCATAGTTTTATTAAGAGTTTTATTTGGAGATTGTATTATCATGTCAGTCTTGATTCATGTCAGCAGAGTGCTGTTTATATAGAGGATCTTACACGAGTGCTTATTTATTACTGTATTTATTAAACGAGGATAAAAAATATATTATGCGAGGCTCTGCCAAGCATTATCATTATATCATTTTCCACAATGAGTTTAATAGATTCAATAATAAATGAGAATGAATGTAAGATTCGTTTTATCACATAATTTAGAAAAAGTTTACATTTATCATTTATTTAACAGATCCCTTCTATAAGGAATGAGAAATAATCAGGCTTAGTTTCCACGAGTCATGGTAGGACGGCTTAATATCTTAAAATAACGTCATTTAACCATGAAAACTGATGTCATTTATATATTAGGGCAAGTCAAAAAGTACTTTGACAATTTATGTACAAGAGCCGAGTTATACAGAAAATACGAAGCAATGAAATGGAAGTGATATTCCACTAGGTTAATAACAAAAAACATGTCATCGGTTTATTACACTCCTGCACGGTAAATTATGTGATAAATATATATAAAAAAAAACTAAACTGACTGGTTGGTCAGAGCTAGTGCAGATTGGCAACTCTTTCGCTCTTACACAAATATGCCCTTCACTTGAATGTTCAGGGCTTGTCTGTGCTGAACAGGTTTGGTGATTGGCATTGTCCAGTTAACTCTCTTATCATGTTTCATCTGCTCCACTAAGAGTGACTTGTTTATTCTTGTTGTCATGGTAGATTACAGAAAAGTTGTTTTGCATTGCAATATTGTTATGTTGTTGTTGTTATGAATGGGTTTATGATGGCCAGTAGAAATAAAAGGTACACAGTATATATACATGTATCTATATACACACCCATAGTAAAAAAGAGCTTTGATAATATAAGTTTTGTCTTGTTTTCTGTATTGAACTGTTGCATAGGATCCCCAAGATTGTTTTGTACTTTAACAGGTGTTGGGTCGCAATAAATGAGTATGATTTTTTTCGTAGAATAATATTTTTGAATTTACGTGAGAACTCGCTATAATGAATATTTAACTTGTGTTAGAGCAGAGGCATATTAAATGTAATTAAGTCACTGGTTCAAGTCCTTTTGCCAATAATCCCAAAGGATCATAAAACCATAATGTGCTCTTATGAAATGTTTTTCAAAAAAAAAAGCATATAGTACACATTACACTAGTAATAGAAGCATTAGAGGTCAGATACAGGCCAACATCAGAGAAACACCATGTTAATGTTTTACGCATCGATATTGATACGTTAATAAAGCTTAAATATTAATTAACACTAAAGTCAATTATTAGAATGTTGAATTTTACAAACATTAAAAATATTTATCTTAAGCTTAAGTGTGCTACATGTTTAGGTAATATTTTATTTGAAAAACTGAAATACCAGTATTTCACAGACTGTAAACACATTAAATTGAATTAAAAGGATATTTTTTGTATTCAAGGGAGATAATTTATAGAGCCCCCAACACAATAAACTCTCTAAATAGCCTCTTTCAATATCAGTGCATGATATAGACTGCAATCATTTAAGAGAAATTATAATAGATTTATTTTAAAAATGAATAGAATAATTGTCAGCAATTATAATACCACCAAGATTGATTAGAATTTTATAAAAAAATCTTTAAGTTCAAATTTCCTAGTAATTTACGGTCACATCAATAAACTTTGTATGTGCGAGAACCTTTTTTATTTTTTCATTAATGAATTTTCATAACATTGTAAACACATTACAAAATGTGCTAGGTGGCACTTCTTTTTAGATTTTTTTTCACCACTTATAAACTGCTGAAAAAAAATTCTAAAATGAAGTGTCACCTAGACTAATTTAATTTTTTGTCATTAATTTTGACAAATTCTCTGCATTTTAATTTCTTTGAATTTTGACATTTAGTTTAAAGATAAAAAAAACAAAAACTCTGAAATTAGAACATCAAATAAAAGAGAACAACCACACAGACTGAAAAAATTAGTAAGTGTTTTTTAATGTAATTAAAGTTTAGCGTTAATTATCATTATTTATAATGATCGATGCATCTGAAGAAAGTGCAAGTATAATTTGTTTGATTTATTTAACTAAATTTTCTCTGTATTAAAGTATTTTGTAAAGAAAAATGTTTGTGGATTGTTGTCTGATAATGCAGTTGCAAAGAATAAGGAAGTTATGTTTGATATTGCAGATTTATCGTCACATTGAAATACTATACGTTGTTTTTAAGTGCACTTAGATAAAAACAACACCTTTACAGTCAGGTGTCCAATGTCATCTGCCAGACACAGACTATGATAAAATGTTTTATCATCCCATCTGTAAAAAGGAATGTGTGTCAGTTTTGCTTTCAACAATTAAAGTATGCTTAAAATGTGTAGTCTTTGATATCTATCCTCACATGCACTATAAAACCACAAATTTTTGTTTGATGGTCTCTTAAAAAAATGTAGGTCACAATAAAACATAGATCATTTATAGATCATAAAGTTTGTGACCGAATTTTACTTTTAAGGAGTGTATGACAAAATGTATACCGCATTGACCTACAAATGTTTCCAGCTTATATTTAGATTTCTGTTATTAATAATTGTCTCGTGTCTTCTGAAACATTAACTCTGCTAGTAATAGAAAACTTCATTTGAAATTCCACCTGCATCAAACTTATAGAAGTCATAATAGAAAACTCGAGCTTTATGAAGCTTGATCTGAAGGTTTTACAGTCAAACCTGTTTAAAGCAGCCAGTGAAGGAAATGAGCAAAAGTGGCCTTTTAAGACAGGTTGTTGCTTAATGCAGGTTATTTGACTTTGAAATCATATTAATGGTAAATAGAAATATGGTTGCTTAAGACAGGTGGCTGCTTAATAGAAGTGACCGCTTACACAGGTTGGCTGTAGATGAGAAATCTTTCACACAGTAACTGCTCTATTTAGTTCGATTCTGAGTTTCAACAATAAATCTTGTTGCTTATTATAATAATTTATAATTGAAAGTGTTTTGGAAAATGGCGTTCATTTACCCTGTTAGTAAAAAATTTAAAAAGAAATCAACATTTGTTATTTTCTTTTTTCGCTGTAAAGTCTTTAAGCTCCTGTATTTAGGGTTCAGCTGTCTTGTAGAGAGGCCAATTTCCCAAATGCCGTTGAGTGGCTACCATTGAGTGGCTGAATAAAGCAATTTTGTATTTATGCAAGCAGAATTTGGGACATTATAACAAATGTTATGATGATGGATAATTAGTGACTATTATATCAACGGCCTTATGGAGAGGTCAATATCCCAAACACCATTGAGTGGCTGAATAAAAAATGTTTGTAATCATACAAGCAGAATTGGGGACTTGCAACAGATATTATACTTAATTAATTATTGTAATAATGTATGCTGGATTTAGTCATGTACTTATATAATGCTTTGACAACAAGACATAATAATACAATGAATTATAGACCAGATTTTTGTTCTATTTTTTTTCGGATGATGTATCGTTTATATATGATATTTATATATATTTTATAGTCAATTGTTACAGGATATTGTTTCGGAATGATACACAATTTTTAAAGTAAAAGGAATTCAATTGATCTGAGTAACTGTTATATATATATAGTTACATATCTAGATATCTGTCACAGTGTCAAACGCATTTTTGTGTTGTATTTTAAAAGTTTTTATATTAAGTTAAACGATCTCAGATTTCTGAAGAATTTTTTTTATGTATATCCACATTTCATATGTATGTGTTACAGCACTGGTTAAATGGCTTGAAATGAAGCTGTTACTTGGATAGAGTATTGACGGTTCACACCAGAGATCATGGGTTCCGGACCATGCATCGCGACTTAGTGGCCTTTCAAACACTCATTACTACTTCTATCCAGGAAATGAACTCGAGAGATCATTTAAGGTCTGAGCTCACTTTGCAATTAAATTATAAAATCAATTAATTTGTATAATCTGAAATTCTTTGGATTACAAGTTAATTAAATAATATGCAATATATATTTATCACTGTTTTTTATAACAAGTCTTAAAAAATAACATCCATACATGTTTTATAAATAATCAAATAATATTTATTTTTGTAAAATGAGCATTATATTTTCTTGTTTTTTTTTGTATTATGTTAAAAATTTGTCAATGCATCTTTTACTAACATTTATACAGCAGTAAATTTAATGATCTTTTTTCTTTTCTTTTTTCGCCATTTTGAAGGATGACACTGAAGGGTGACGAGATGGGCAAACTGACACCGTCTTTTTTCCTTTTTTTAAAAAAAAGAAAGAGTTCAGTAATCAATTGTTTATACCAGTTTTTATATGAACAAAAAGTAATTATGATATAATTGCAAATTCTACTCTAGTCGTGTTTTACTGCTGAAATGAATGATTACTACAGTTTCTATATAATAACAGAATGTGTCAGTTGTTGTTTTTTAATTAAGTGGTCTTACTTATAGTCTCATATAGAAGGCAGAGAGATTAATAATCTAATATTGCAACAAAAAAAATATTATTATTTAAAGCAGGTTGTCTCTATATTTACTGATAGAAATAAGTTAGCTAGGAAAATACAAATACAATGTAAAATTTGTAACTTGTCAAAGCCTTGCTTGGCTATGTATGATGTAAAATTATCTGGCTTGCATTTCATGTGAAATATTTAGATCCAAATTATTGATGCTAAGGTTTGATTGTTCTGGGGCTTCTTCTTCAGTTTCATTTGCAGTTATATTGTCTTAATTATTTTTGAAGAATGACAATGGATTATTTAATTTTATTCTTCAAGTTAAGAACTTCTTAATTCTCCTCTTTTAAAGCTGTAAAATCTTTATTCATTCTTTATTTCATTTAGCATTAGAAAGTTATACACAGACAAATTCAATTCACAATGCAATGTTTCATTCTTTTCTTCAGATTCTGACATGATGATTTTAATACTTTTTGAGAGACATCTGGCTTTAAATATTATATAGAAACATTAACATTATATCATTGCACATTATTGTGGTGACTTGGACAGCCAGTATGCACTGTCAGTTATTCATTTTGTAATCTGTATACATATCACATGATACTCATATATCATTAACATTTATACTTAAAAAGAAATGTCATTTAAATAAATCTATGCAAATAATAAACTACTACTTCTGTGTTTTATCATATTTCCATTTCATGATTTCCATTTTATTTTTGGCCAACATTGCCAGTCGTGTTTGTCCATAAACATTTAGGTCATGCGCACTTCATCTCTTCTTCCGTTATTGCATAAAATCCCATTATGGGACATAGTCGTACAATGAAACCTGCCGTTGGATATATTATGTAAACTTACACGGTAGTTTTGAAACATTGTGTCTTGAACATGTTTTTGAACTAGTAGCTGTCCCAATACATAATTTTTCATATGAAATTCAAGGAGTCCTCCATGGTCGAGTGGTCTAAGGCGCCATCTCAAGATCACTTACTAAGTACTACACTGCTAAGGTCGTAGGTTTGAGACTCATTCGCTTCAGAAACTTTATCTTAGGAAGTTTCCAGTTAGTTGAAGAAGGATGGTGATTCTACTCAGTCTGAGGTTTTCCTCAGATATTATATTGCTATATCAATCCCAGTAAAAAAATATTACTAGATAAAAGCATATCTGTTGAACAAAATACAGTTTTGTTTTTAATTTATTTATTTCACATGGTAGATAGTGAAACATGTTCTTTCAACTTAAACAAATCATAGTCGGTGGCAATACAATGTCTTGCTCAAAAACACCACACATGGCCATGATGGAGGATTGAACCCATGCTGCTGGGTCAAATGCTCTAACAATGAACCACAATTTCCACAAAAAAACGTATTCTTAGTAACCGATAGAAAGAGCCAGTTCATATAAATGGCTCCCTTTATTGCATTGAATGGAAAATATTCATTTTTATGGTGAGTGACAATGTTGTCTTGTATGGTGAGTGATAATGTTGTCTTGTATGACAAGTGACAATATTGTCTTGTATGGCTACTGAAAATGTTGTCATGTATGGTGAGGGACAATGATGTCTTGTATGGTGAGTGACAATGTTGTCTTGTATGGCTACTGACAATGTTGTCTTGTATGGTGAGTGACAATGTCGTCTTGTATGGTGAGTGACAATGTTGTCTTATATGGCGAGTGACAGTGACAATGCTATTGTGTATGGCGAGTGACAATGTTGTCTTATATGGTGAGTGACAATGTTGTCTTGTATGGCGAGGGTATTATTGTCTTTTATGGCGAGTGACAATGTTGTCCTATATGGGGAGTGGCAATATTGTCTTTTCTGGCGAGTGACAATATTGTCTTTTATGGTGAGTGACGATGTCGTCTTGTATGGCTACTAACAATGTTGTCTTGTATGATGAGTGACAATTTTGTCTTTTATGGCGAGTGACAATGTCGTCTTGTTTGGCTACTAACAATGTTGTCTTGTATGATGAGTGACAATGTCATCTTGCATGACGAATGACAATGTTGTCTTGTAAGGCAAGTGACAATGTTATCTTGTATGGCAAGTGACAGTGCTGTCTTGTATGGTGACTGGCAATGTCATCTTTTATGGCGAGTGACAATGTTGTCTTGTATGGTGGGTGACAATGTTGTCTTGTATGGCGAGTGACAATGTTGTCTTTTACATGAATCTTGCTGTCACATTAAAAAATAATAGACTGAAATGAAGAATACAAAACACAAAAACGGTGCTGGTTTTTTACAAGCATAAAAATCTTTGAACTCTCTTGCACAAAATATTTGTTACAGAGAAAACCACTGTATATGATATATTTTGACGACCTTTAAGGCTGAGCACCAGTAACCATGTGTACATATTCTATTTAAATCAGACAGTGTATCATAAACAACTAAAATGAGGAACTGTGGATGAACAATGCTTTATTACTCTTCTTCTCTCCATTATTTCACATACAGTTTTGTGAACGTCTTCAGTATATGGTTGTATTTTAAACTTTTTTACTTTACATCAGTTGTGAAACAAGCTCTTACAACTTGGAAAAATCACACTTAAAGTATGCCCCAGGGAAGAACCAGTACTAGGCATATGCAGATAAAGTGTCTTGCTCAAGTACACAATACATAGCCGTTGTTGAGGATCAAACCCATGACTCAGATCGTGGATCTAATGCTCTACCACTCAGCCACATGTTCCACACATATCATGAGTATGGTTCCATAGAGTTTTGGATCTTTGGGCTTGATACTCTGAGTTTTGGATCTTTGGGCTTGATACTCTGAGTTTTGAATCTTTGGGCTTGATACTCTGAGTTTTGGATCTTTGGGCTTGATACTCTGAGTTTTGAATCTTTGGGCTTGATACTCTGAGTTTTGGATCTTTGGGCTTGATACTCTGAGTTTTGGATCTTTGGGCTTGTAACTCTGAGTTTTGGATCTTTGGGCTTCGTACTCTGATGTGGGCGTGCATTTAAAATACATCAGATATACCCATCCTGAGAATAGACCCATTGTCTTCTGGGTCTTCGGGCAAGTGTGTTAACCACTTAACCAGCTCCTGTACTCAGTGAATTGTATCAACATATCTGCAATGTATAATGTTTTTTTTGGGTATTCATGTCATTAAACTAAATATGCACTTGTTTAACAGTATCATAATCGTAATTACCTGAACATGCCGACTCATTTAATACTGTGTGTATAAAGATACCAGGATTCAGTATTTTCTCTATTATGTTTTAAGTCAACTTTATTTTGTATTCTCTGATTACAAGTTAAGACGTACATACCATATAGCATTTTTAAAAAGGATTTTATGTCATTTTGAACACATTGTACAATTCTGACTTGCATTTTACTACATTGGTGCAAAAGGGTTACAGATGCCTTCTTATTGCATACACACATGGTACTGTATTGCACCAATGAGATGATATTAAGATCCAAATTATTGAAACTAAGGTGACCCTTGACATCCTGGAAGTCCAATTTGTCTGTGGTTTATTCTAAGTTCTTTACTACAATTAAATAATGTGTACTTTGTGTTAAGCTTCATAGTTATTGTAAATTGAATTTGAATCTTATATGACAGTTCGATGGGTGTATGGACACCTCTTAAACTAAATCCAAGTAGAACTTGTGACCGCCCTTCTTCAATCAACTGTCGAATGTTTAGAGATGGCTCGGACTAACAACCTAGACAATGAGGTGTAAGTGACTTTAAAACATCGCATTGAACCACTTGTCCACGTGGGACTTCCATAGCAAATAAAGTACATGTACCACAAAGTACATGTAAAACAAAGTACACAATTATATAACAGTGATGATAGTAATGTGTTACAAAGAACATGTTTAACAAACTACCTTATTACAAAGTACAATTATTACAAAGTCTGTGTATAACAAAATATAAAAGTACATGTATTATAATGTACAATATAACACAGTATGCATATTACAAAATATATGTACTACAAAGTACATGTATTACGAAGTACATGTATTACCAAGTACATATTTTACCAAGTATATGTATTACCAAGTACACATATTGCAAAGTACAATATTACAATTGTATATTATAAAATGCATGTATAACAAAAGACATATAATTTAAAGTACATCCACAAAGTACATGATTTTTTTAAAGTACAGTATATCACAGTACATGTATTACAAAGGACATGTACGAGGGACGTTCAAAAATAAATTAGACTTTTCTCTAATATTATTATTTTTCCTCAGGATAATAAAACTGACATACATGTAAACGCAGCTAGGACGATACGTCCAATGGAACGAACGTTCCATTTACCAAAGTAACGCTCATATGCGGCGCACGTCGTTTTACATTCCTTAAAACGTAATAATTCCAATTTTTCGATAAAACCCTGGAACCGGACTACTTTTACGTTTCTCGCGTAAACAAAGAAGCATCGACATTTTGATGGTCGGTTTAACAATACACAAAACTTGCACGTAAACGTCGTTTAAAACGTTCCAAATTCTGATTCTCCATCAATGAGCGTGGATTTATATGATCTTCGTAAATATTGACACATTTTTTTAAAAACAAGTGTGTCTAGACAAAAACTAAACAATGACATCATCGTCTACACTGTGTGGGTATTTCCTGGAATTATTGATTTTTTATTTGTCTAAATCGAGAGATAAAAGGCGGGTGTTTAATTTTTTCACCGCAAAATATTTCGACATTTTACAATAAACCAACTAATGTTACAGAGTTAATCTGATAATGGAAACAAATACCGTTACGATATTATTGTATATTAGATCTCAAGAATTTGATGTCAACCAGGACAGAGGTGATGTATTCTTAGGCGTTACTTTGCAGCGAAAAGTTATTTTTTTTCATTCTCTTGAGGAGTCTCAAATTAAATACAATCATCATGATTGGAATTATAAGGATGAAATGCATTTTTTCTGTTTTTTATGCATGTGTTAAGAATGTCGAATCACGCACATTCTTAACACATGCATAAAAACCAGAAAAAATGAATTTAATCTTTATAATTCCAATCCTGATGATTGTATTTAATTTGAGACTCCTCAAGTGAATGAAAAAAACAACAACAAAACAACAATTTTTGAAGCTTCAATGTCAGAGGTTTTATTGTTTAAAGAACATATCTTACACATACAAAAGCAATCAAAACCGTGAAGTTTGTCGGTGATGTGAGCAATCCTTGTGCTGTTATCGTTGACCGTCTATCTCATGACCAATCTTCATTGCTGCTTTCACCCAACGGATTCAACATACACTGTAGGCACTTGACAATGTAACCGTAGAGATGATAAAATGTGTTATAACACACGTGCCTCTCTACTCACCTGGTTTTACAAAGTCTAACTAATTTTTTCTTCGCATATTCAGAGCCTTCAACCTCTAGGATAGGCTCAAGAAACGATTGTTTTTTTGAGATTGATCAAAGAAAAGAAACATTAAAACGTTAATTACATCAACCATATTTCTCACTAGAGGTAATTTGCATGCTGAAGCTATAATAAGATTGAGAACAAGACTTCAACAGTGAGTGTAGATGGCCAACTTGTTCGATATTTTAATTCGTCCTTGACAACCCTGTTTTTCCGATGACATAGCCGCAGTCCCACCATAAGCCTGTCCACGCATTACATCTACTGCAATATCATTGCTTTGAAGCGTTTCAACTATTTTCTCTGCTATAGCTTCACCTGTGGTTCTTTTTAACTGAATAAAATCAAAGAACTCTTCCTTAATGGCTGCAGATTTTTTGTCCGTATCCAGAAATCTCAAACAAATAACCAAAATTTCCTTATTTGTATATTAATTTTGTCCGTTACTTCGCCTGCAATAACAGAGTAAAAACCTTTGCCTTTCTTAAAGCAACACATCCACGTTTGAACTTTTAAAAAAAAAATTAATTGAGTTATGAGAACATTTCCCATACAAACATATGATCAATTAGCTGTATATGAGCATATAAACACAATCCCGAACAAAGTGACACCCAAATTATAATGCGTGACTAACACTTTATAAAACAAGCGTGTAACTCACCCGAGTCAAAAAAAATTGTCAAAATGACTTTCAAGGCAGGTAAAGTACACTATGCACAAAAACGTGAAGTTTTTTAATACGACTCGCATAATTCAATTTGAAGCCAAGTTGGAATCCTCGGCAATTTAAAAATAATTTATAAAGCGTTTGTCACGCTTTATAATTTGGACATCTTTTTTTATAATTCTAAAGCGTTCTGGATAGTGTTTGTTAGCACATATACAACTCACTAACCATATATTTATGTATGGGAAATGTGCTCACAACTCAATTGAAAAACTTTTTAAAAAAGTTTAAACGTGGATGTGTTGCTTTAAGGATATCTATTATATATTAATTTTGTCCGTTATTAATTTTGTCCGTTACTTCGTCTGCAATAACAGAGTAAAAACCTTTGCCTTTCTTAAGGATATCTATTATTTTGTGGCAACAATCTGTATGACCTCATTCTGTATTGTCTTACTAGTGTATGTTGCATTCTTTTTTGCAGTTTCCAAGAGAAGCTTAAATTCTTCATCGTACTCTGATAAAATCTGTAAAATTGCAAGGAAATTTCCTTTATTTGACGCATCGCCTGTGTTATCATCTCGGTGTCCTCGGAGTGAAATGTTCTGTTTGCCGCAGAGTACTATTGTCTGAACAATTTTCCTCAAAAGTTTGAAATTACGGTCATAGATTGCCTGGCTCTGTTTGTTTATTTTGTATGGTAAGGAGGATGTGGGCCTTTTTCAAGAATGGATTCTGATCGTTTGATAGTCGAGTCTTGCCATATTATTGTACTCGGAATTTTCATGTTTTGAGAGGGAGGAATTTTTTTCAAGGGCCTTTTTGTATGCGGTGAATGGCATTGTTACAAATGTGTTATTACTTTTCAAGCTGTTTTGAGGAAATAATACCCAGCAAGTACACAAACCGCCATCCAAAATATGGATATATGTAAGCCATTTATACTGTCTCATCCATGAACTTTGAAAAGACAAAATTTCTGACTTTTTCGTATCTCCCTTTCCTTTGGAAATAGATTGGGTATTAATATTTAAAAACAGATCTGGATTTTTCTGGTTTTCTCCAAAGCGTATTTTCTTTGCAGATGTCAATTTTGATAAATCAATTGTTCCATTGACAATTTTAGCCAAATCATTCCTATTTTCACGATTTGGATCCGTGTCTTTTTTTTCCCAAGTGACCCGTTTCTTTATCGTCTGCTGCAGTATTTTTGTCGCCACTTTCCTGTTTTTGTCCCGTTTCTGTGCTCTCTGACCGGTTTGTTTCTTCCATATAAGCCACCGTCCTCCTACTACCATTGACTGTAGTTTCAGTTTCATTGATGACATCATGGTCTGTTTTAATTTTTTTGGCAGGAGGTTCGTCATCGTTCGAACTAAGGAGTGAATTTGGAAAACATTTTACAAAGTGGTTTGGATTCCAGTTTTCAAGATCAGAAGTTTCTGTATGTGTCCACATAATATAGATAGGGGGGACCTGGGGATCATCCTGTCGAGGAATAGGATCAATCATTTGATTGTGTACACTTCTATTTACAGCAATGTTTTGAACCAGTGGGTAAATGCTATATATTGGACGATTTGTTACATTTACAGCTGCAAAGAAATGTACAATAGAAGAATATTCCCCACTTCTGATGGATTTTAGCACCTCATTCTGGAGAGACCTTTCCAAATTTTGATAAACGAGAGCGTCGTCCGATACAGATGATTCTATGACATACTGTAAATCTGTTTGCGATGAGCTCATTGTGTTGTATGTTTCTTGAGAGACATACAATTTTAAATTCTTAACGAGTTCAAATATTGTACTGATGCGCAACTCAGTATGTCTGTTTTCGTGACCAAAAAGTGCTTTGGAAATAGATCTACAAAAGCAATTGCCATCTCCATAAATTTTGACAGGGTTTGCTCTTCAGGAGCATCACTCTGGTAAAGAAACTTTGCGATCGCGTCATGCAATGTGCCAGAGGCTTTTAAATCTGCTGCTGTAGCACCACATTTAGTAAAATCACTCTTCAAACTATTGCACCTCAATTAAACTTGAAATTTAATTGCCTGCCACCCATGCAGTGCTGCTTGTTGCAAGGCAGATTGCAGTTTGCCCAAATCTTCGCTCATCTTGACAAATATGTTATCATCAGTATAATTCTCGGTTAGAAATGACAGAATAACATGAACTGTTAAACTATGTTTGTTCCTAGTAGAATCGAAAGTCTGAGATACGTGTTTAATATATGGGAAACCAACATATTATTATTACGGTATCCAATAATGAATTACCGTTCAAGAAGGCTCAACGAGTGTGGAAATCGAAAAACCTTTTCCGACTGAATGCTTACGTATAATGAGCAACACGTGATGTAATAAAATAATTACGTCACACTTCACCATCACTGTATTTATATTGGATGGAGGATGATTTGTGCACGCGGACATTAATACAATTATTTGTCGTTTGAACATGCTTTGTTAATGAGAATTGCTGTACACATAATTCATATTCCTATTAAATAATATTTAGATTTTATATCTTGTCACCCAATTTGTAAGTTTATGTAGATCGAGTTTGATTAAATTTTCACAGTACAGTTTACTATAGGTCTATATCTTGAAAATTCCAGGGGGGGACACCCCCCCCCCCCGCTGGACCCGCCCTTGTATTAGTACAGTACGACCAGGATTGGTATAAAGACATTTTCGATAAGCGGGTATAATGGATAATATTTGAAAAAAAAAAGACAAGCAATAACACGTTACCGACGTCGTTATGTATATCCACTGTGTGCACAGGTTTACGGTTGCGTCTGCTTTTTAAACCGTGCTACTATATTGTAAAATGGTCTCACATTATCAAATGTTTTTATTACATGTAGCAGAAAGATAACGGTTTTCAATGATGTATTTTTTATTCTATTGAATACAATAATATATTTCCTAGAAAAATAGAATTAATATTTTTAAATGTCCCTCGTATGTTATAAAATGCATGTATAACTAAAGACATCCACAAAGTACATATATTACAAAGTGTATGTATAACAAAGTACACCCATAAAGTACATGCATTACACAAGGCATGTATTTTAAAGTACATCCACAAAGTACAAGTATTACAAAGTACATGTATAATAAAGAATATGCATTACAAAAGACATGTATTTTAAAGTAAATCCACAAAGAACAAATATTACAAAGAACATATATAATAAAGAACATGCATTACAAAATACATGTATTTTAAAATACATCCACAAAGTACAAGTATTATAAAGTACATGAATAACAAAGAACATGCATACAAAGTACATGAACATGAAGTTATAGTGCCTACAAGAAGGCACGGGGATGAGTTTCCTCCTGTTGTATTTGGTAAAGCTAACAATTTTCAGAAATACTCACTGATATCTAATTGATATTGAAACGTGATTCATTTTAAATATACCCCGAAAACACTTTCAACTTTAAATGCATTGATAGATTTTTAAGATTGTTTATATCCTATGTTTTTATTGATTTAAGCACGTGCATGCGTGCGTGTGCCTGGCTTCACCTCTGGCCTAAAAAAGGGTAAGTAATAACAAGAGACCCACATTGTCCTTAATACATTAATATCCATATTTGGATAAAATAACATTGATGCATACTCGCTAAATACATACTCACACGGATACACACACTCGCGTGAATACATACTCACATGGATACACATACTTGCATTAATACATACTCATATGGATACACACACTCACATAAATACATACTCACATGGATACACACACTCCCGTAAATACATACTCACATGGATACACACACTCACATAAAACATACTCACATGGATACACATACTCGCATTAACACATACTCGCATGGATACACACACTCGCGTAAATACATGCTCACATTGATACACACACTCGCATAAATACATACTCACATGGATACACACACTCGCATAAATACATACTCACATGGATACACACACTCGCATTAATACATACTCACATGGATACACACACTCGCATAAATACATACTAAAAGGTTACACACACTGGCATTAATACATACTCACATGGATACACACACTCGCATAAATACATACTCACATGGATACACATACTTGCATTAATACATACTCACATGTATACACACACTTGCGTAAATACATACTCACATGGATACACACACTCGCATTTATACATACTCACATGGATACACACACTCGCGTGAATACATACATGGATACACACAATCGCGTAAATACATACTCACATGGATACACACACTTGCGTAAATACATACTCACATGGAAACACACACTCGCGTAAATACATACTCACATAAATAAATACATACTCACATGGATACACACACTCGCATGAACACATACTCACATGGAAACACTCACTCGCGTGAATACATACTCACATGGATACACACACTCGCGTAAATACATACTCACGTGGATACACACACTCGCGTGAATACATATTCACATGGATACACACACTCGCGTGAATACATACTCGCGTAAATACATATTCACATGGATACACATACTCGCGTGAATACATACTTACATGGATACACATACTCGCATTTATACATACTCACATGGATACACACACTCGCGTGAATACATACATGGATACACACAATCGCGTAAATACATACTCACATGGATACACACACTTGCGTAAATACATACTCACATGGAAACACACACTCGTGTAAATACATACTCACATAAATAAATACATACTCATATGAATACACACACTCGCATGAATACATACTCACATGGAAACACTCACTCGCGTGAATACATACTCACATGGATACACACACTCGCGTAAATACATACTCACATGGATACACACACTTGCGTGAATACATATTCACATGGATACACACACTCGCGTGAATACATGACAGCTACCATGAGAACTACCATGACAGCTATCATGACAACTACCATGGCAGCTACCATGCCAACTACCATGCCAACTACCATGACAGCTACCATGCCAACTACCATGACAACTACCATGACAACTACCGTGCCAACTACCACAAGTACTACCGTGACAGCTACCATGACAACTACCATGACAGCAACCATGAAAACTACCATGACAACTACCATGACATCTACCGTACTCGTTTCAACTGTTTTAATCGGCTTTTATCTCGGGTTTCGGCCTGATACACCCACGTTTAATCACCAGTAATAATGTGAATCAAAACATACCCCTTTCCCGATTAATTCGCTTCAAAAGCGCTTCAGATATGGTCACCCTACTTGCACTTTGGCCATTCGTCAACTGTTTTACTTGAATTTATTCTTTTGTAATGTAAACCTTAGTTGCATTGTTTAGACAAATTATTTTAGTAATTCTAAAATAGCTTCATATTATTATATACTGCTCTAAGCTCATGTGATTTAAAGGCATTATTTATACAGTAGTATTTTCTTTTCATAAAGACCACTTACTGCTTGTGATATAAGTCACGTTGATGATAAAGGTCACCATTACAACTTTGATGCTTTTTACTCGCATGTTTATCTGTCTGCAATTCATCTAACTTGTTAAAAATCAGCTCATTTTGTCTACATATTGATGATATGTATTGTAGATAACTTTATTCATTGATTGTTCATCATCAAAAGTCATTTTAAGGCACTTTATTACTTAAATTAAGTCATATTTATCTGAGAAAGCAGACAGCCTGTTTTCAGTTTGCAATTTAAATAACCTCCTTCCAGGAGAACTATTTTGTGTATTTCTATATTTAGATTGTCACAGTTTAATTCATCGGACGGTTTTCATCATAAACTGTTTTCACAATTTATAACATTATTTATTCTGGGAACATTGTAAGTCAATGTATATTTATTTTGTAATTATTCGGTACAGGAAATCATATCTAATTGATATTGAAACGTGATTCATTTTAAATATACTCCGAAAACACTTTCGACTTTAAATGCATTGATGGTTTTATAAGATTGTTTATATTATATGTTTTTATTGATTTAATCACGTGCATGCGTGCGTGTGCCTGCTTTCACCTCTGGCCTACAAAAAGGTAAATAATAACAAGAGACCAACATTGTCCTTAATACATTAATATCCATATTTTGATTAAATAACATTGATGCAAACTCGCTAAATACATACATGGATGCACACACTCGCGTGAATACATACTCACATGGATACACATACTTGCATTAATACATACTCACATGGATACACACACTCGCATAAATACATACTCACATGGATACACATATTCGCATAAATACATGCTCACATGGATACACACACTCGCGTGAATACATACTCACATGGATACACACACTCGCATAAATACATACTCACATGGATACACACACTCGCATTAATACATACTCACATGGATACACACATTCGCGTGAATACATACTCACATGGATACACACACTCGCATAAATACATACTCACATGGATACACACACTCGCATAAATACATGCTCACATGGATACACACACTCGCGTGAATACATACTCACATGGATATACACACTCACATATATACATGCTCACATGGATAATCATACTCGCATTAATACATACTCACATGGATACACACATTCGCATAAATACATACTCACATGGATACACACATTTGCATAAATACATGCTCACATGGATACACACACTCGCGTGAATACATACTCACATGGATACACACACTCACATAAATACATACTCAGATGTATACACACACTCGCATAAATACATACTAGCATGGATACACACACTCACGTGAATACATGCTCACATGGATACACACACTCGCATAAATACATACTAGCATGGATATACACACTCACGTGAATACATGCTCACATGGATACACACACTCGCATAAATACATATTCACATGGATACACACACTCGCATTAATACATACTCACATGGATACACACAGTGAATATATAGTCACATATGTACATACCAAGGGCTCCTTGGACATACTTACATCTATACTCGTTATATACAGAAGTACGCATATGCGTGTATAGAAATGCATAAATATAGACATACATCTAAAAAAACTCACACATATGTACACACACATATGCACACATACATATAGAAATACATAAATATAGACATAAATGTAAATAAACTCACACACATATGAACACACACATATATGTGCACACATTATAGAAATACTCGTGTTTAATTAACGAAACTATTGCGTCTTTAGTATAATTATATTTGTTGATGGGGTTTAACGCCGATTTTAACACATTTCAGGTTATATATGGCATATACACATTTACTTGTGAAGACCTCGGAATGAGTTAGGCTGAGTAGAACCATCGTCCTTCCGCAAGTTACTGGAAACTTTCTCACATAAAATATTTGCAGCGCGCGAAACTCGAACCTTCGACCTTAGCGGTGAGAGGTAAGTGACCTTGAGAGTAGTATAATTAAAAAAGGATCTGTGCATTCATGTAAGGGGAATAAATGTGAATAGCGTAAAATGGTTTTTCATGACAAGGTTATCGCCCTTTCAACCAAAAAAATAAAAAAAAAATTGGGAAAAAAGACATTATGAAAACGACAACACATGCCGGGCGATGGACAATATCAGAAAGTGTTTGCTTCTGCTCGGAAAGTGTTATAAATTTTTCGAAAATGTTCTTTTTAATGTAATCTCCTACATCTATACAATTTGGCCGTTTTGATGGAAGCTTTTGTATTCGGTCTGCAAAACATGAAACTGGCACTGTGCGCCAGCCCAAATTAAACGTGTTTGGTCCCAGCGAGCATATAGCCTATAGCTACTGGCTTTTTTCACGCAGTTTAGTAAGAATTATTTTAAAATAGTACTTGGCAATAACAGTTCTACCTTTTGGCATAAAATGAGTAAGAAGAATGCCGCGTGATTTCCAGAAAACAATTACCATGACAGCTACTATGACAGCTTCAATGACAACTACCATATACGCTTCCATGACAACTACCATGACAGCTACCACGACAGCTACCATGACAGCTTCCATGACAGCTACCATGACACCTACCGTGAGAGCTACCGTGGCAATTACCATGACAACTATCGTGACAGTTACCATGTCAGCTACAATGAGAACTACCATGACAGTTACCATGATAACTACCATGGCAACTACCATGACAGCTTTCATGACAGCTACCATGCCAACTACCATGACAACTACCATGACATCTATCGTGCCAACTACCACAAGAACTACCGTGACAGCTACCATGAGAACTACCGTGACAACTACCGTGACAACTACCACGACAGCTACTGTAGCAGCTACCATGAGAACTACCGTGACAACTACCGTGACAGCTACCATGAGAACTACCACGACAGCTACCGTAACAGCTACCATGAGAACTACCGTGACAGCTACCGTGACAACTACCATGACAGCTACCATGAGAACTACCGTGACAACTACCGTGACAACTATCGCGACAGCTACCGTGACAGCTACCATGATAACTACCATGACAACTACCGTGACAGCTACCGTGACAACTACCACGACAGCTACTGTGACAGCTACCGTGAGAACTACCATGACAGCTTCCATGAGAACTACCATGACAACTACCATGACAGCTACCATGACAACTACCATGACAGCTACCATGACAACTACCGTGCTCGTTTCAACTGTTTTAATCGGCTTTTATCTCGGGTTTCAGCACAATACACCCACGTTTCATCACCAGTAATATTGTGATTCAAAACGTACCCCTTTCCCGATTAATTCGCCTCAAAAGCGCTTCAGATATGGTCACCCTACTTGCACTTTGGCCATTTGTCAACTGTTTTACTTGAATTTATTCTTTTGTAATGTAAACCCTAGTTGCAGTGTTTAGACAAATTATTTTAGTAATTTTATCATAGCTTCATATTATTAAATACTGCTCTAAGTTCTAAGCTCATGTGATTTTAAGGCATTATTTATTCAGTAGTATTTTCTTTTCATAAAGACCATTTACTGCTTGTGATAACAGTCACGCTGATGATAAATGTCACCATTACAACTTTGATGCTTTTTACTCGCATGTTTATCTGTCTGTAATTCATCTAACTTGTATCAGCTCATTTTGTCTACATATTGATGATATGTATTGTAGAGAACTGTATCCATTGATTGATCATTTTCAGAAGTCATTTTAAGGCACTTTATTACTTAAATTTAGTCATATTTATCTGAGAAAGCAGACAGCCTGTTTTCAGTTTGCAATTTAAATAACCTCCTTCCAGGAGAGCTATTTTGTGTATTGGCACAGTTCAATTCATCGGACGGTTTTCATTGTAAACTGTTTTCACAATTTATAACATTATTATTCTGGGAACATTGTAAGTCAATGTATGTATTTATTTTGTTATTATTCGGTACAGGAAACCATCGGATGTTTTCTCCCTTACCGACAAAATCTTGTAATTCTCTCAACCGACTTTGTCAGTAACTAACGGTTACTTGTCGGGTGCCAAACAAACATGTTTGGTCCCTACAAGAATCTGTCGGTTGGTTGGGATTGGGACAATTCTTTGTCGGGATGGGTATATAAACAGCCGATTTGATGTCACTTAGACTTTTTGGAACTTTGAGAAACTTCAGAACTTTGAGAACGTTTCGGAACTTTGAGAATATTTTAGAACTTTGAAGCGTTTAGGACTTTAAGACATTTGAGGATTTGTTGAAGCGTATCACCGGATAGAGGTGTGATACGGGGTTTATTTATAGTTCATCCAACGTACAAAACAAGCATAATCTATATCAAGAAACGTATTTACTAATTTATTAAAAGTCCAGGAACATAGATCTATTATATTTACCTATTGTGTCTATATTCTACTGAAAGAAATTGCCAGACAAGATAAATCATCTATAATATGCAGCCTGTGTTATTTTATTTTAACCCCACCAGTATATATTAATAAGCAGTGTCATCCTGGCAATCATTATTCTAACAGCACTGGATGAACGGACCGCTCGGTTGTAACACTTTTAAATTATTGCTGCGATTTAAACGTACTCAATTACATTTTCATACTTTCGGCGTAAACATGTAACAAAGGCTTAATTAACGTTGTGGGTAAATGCGCATCGTTACTACCAAGTCGGACGTTGTCCGTACGTACTGTAACGTAATCATAACGTTATCGTCATGGTAAACGTATATGTCACCTGGCAACGTTATCATCATGGGGGTATGTTGGTTTCACGTTGTCCGTCCGTTATTTGATAAAATATTGCAAGAAGTCAATTTTGAATAGCCAATTTTATTTTCAAAATGAAGCACGTGTCTGTGGCGTGTCAAGCGGGCATATTCGACTTCAAGATCATCGCTGGATATGTCATAGATCTGCTGGAAAAATGTCACGAGGTTCATCTGACATACAAAGCATGCTCAAACGACCTTCAGCAAGGTCGCGAGAAGATCGAACAAGCAGAGTTGACGATGGGTAATATGCAGACGACAATTGTGAGATTTAGCGACACTGTTGATAGTCTCGGTGTCCACATGCTTCAGGATAATGTCGCCGCGGCGCAGCGCAACTTACAAATTGATCGTCTGCAGCGGGAAATAGGTAATTGTTTTATTTTTATAGTTTTTTTATTTTGAGTAAAATTAATAAAATTAAACGAAAGTCTCTATCTTCTTTTATAATCAAATGACGTTTGAAATTTGTTGTTGAGGACCTAAGGGAAGATATAACTTCGTCCTGAGATAATAATAATAATAATAGTAATAATAATAATGATAATAATAGTAATAATAGTAAAACTTATTATTATTAATATTATTAGATTTGTATTATTACTATTACCATTATAATTATTAATATTATTATCATCAGTGACCAACATCATCATCATCATCATCATCATCATCATCATCATCATCATCATCATCATCATCATCATTACCATCATCATCATCATCATCATCATCATCATCATTATCACCACCACCACCACCACCACCACCACCATCATCGCCAATCAGCATCGCCAATCATCATCGCCAATCATCATCATCATCAGCTTCATCATATCATCATCATCATTATCATCATTTTATTATTATTATTATTATTATTATTATTATTATTATTATTATTTTTATTATTATTATTATAATTATTATTATTATTGTCATCATCAATCATCACCATCTTCATCATTATTACTGTTACGATTATTAGGCTTATTGGGTTTTTAGGTCTTTATCATTATTATCATTTGACAGTAGAACTCGGATGGCTAGAACAACCCATATATCTCGAACTAATCTGGTCCTGACCGAATCCCTTCACCGATGTATACACATGGGCAGTATAACAATATTTGGGTCGAACAACCATTAACTCGAACTATTTTGTCCAGTTCCGTCGGGTTCGAGCTATCGAAGTTCTACTGTATTATTATTATCATTACGATTATCTTTGTATTTAAATTATTATTTTTTTTAATTAGTATAATCATTATAATTATTAGTAGTATTGTTATAGTTATAACTATCATTATGTAGTTCTATACCAGCATTTTCTCTACTCACCTTCATTGATTGATTGAATATTTAGCGTCATTTTTATGCCATCGAGGGCTAACCGAACCACTGTTTCCTGGAATTAACCAGTACTCGAGCACACCCCATCTCCGCAAGTAACGGATAACTTTCCCACTTGAATCAGCAGTGAGAGACGAATAATAATGAGATACAATGTCGTATATCAATTATCACGGAGACTGTTGCCGCGCGGGGATTTGAACTCACGACCCCTGGATTGATAGTCAGACGCATAACCGACTGAGCTAATCGGGCCCGCCTACTCACCTTCAGCCAAAAGAAACAACAGCACAGCAGTCTCTATGTGCTTTCTTAAAACTATTCCAAACTAAATTACGTAGATTTCTTTAGCACGTTAATTCTCCTCTTGCAGTTACTCAAAAGAGACATAACTTTGTAGAGAGGCGTTAAACCGTCTGTAGATTTGTATATTTGTAAATAATTAATATGGATGACATTTATTTTTGATTTAAATAGGCAAACGGCAATATTGAAATTAATCATTGTCGTACCAAAGATTGAGTGGTTCGAGGGGTTGTGTCTCTCGTCATCGCTACGTGTGCAGTTCTCTAGCGAGACACCTTATCCGAATATGCTTAGGTCAGGTTCTACTCAGGAATACTCAGAGAGTGATTTGTCTCAGTTGTAAGAACTTGTTTTCACAATCGATATAAAATAAACAAGCATACAACCATCTTCTGTCAGCATCTTCCAGTTGCTTTCCCCAAAACGCGGACATAGTCGTACTATGACATATGTGAAAAGCGGTTCTTCAAATCGTTCAGAATTTATTTTTTGAGTGAGGTTTAACGCGATTTCAACACATTTCAGGTTATATATGACATATCCAGTTTTATTGGTGGAGGAAAACCATAGACTGATTCCACCGTCCTTCCGCAAGTAACTGGCACACTTTCTTTCATAAAGTTTCTGGAGCGACCGGGACTCGAACTTACGACATTAGCGGTGAGAGGCAAGTGATCTTGAGACACCGACTTAGACCACTCGGCGACTGAGGACCCTAAAATATTTTTAATTCGAGCAATAAAGCAAAACTACAGATTCACATTGCTTCAGTGTTTTGCCACTTCAGTATTTGTTATTAACTACAAAAGTAATCACAACCTTTATCATAGAAACACTTTAGGTGATGAATTTCATTTCATTATATTATATTTTTATTGTTTTTTATTAGGACAATATCTTTTAAGGGAAAGACCAAGACCGCTATTTTAAATTTGGGCATTGTTTTTGCTACAGGTATTTTTTTAAAAATAAATAGATCTAGTTTCGCCAAGAAAATTTTAGGGAAAAAAAAATAAAATTGTTGCTAAAAAAATGAAAGTTGGGATTACAAATAGTTGATATATTTTAGGTCATTTACAACATAGAATTTAGATGTTTTCTGGTTTCAGCTGTCAAGAAAGAACGACTGGCAAAACATGCAATGCACGCAGGACACCACGAGGCACGTGTAAAAGAAGAGCGACTTCGGAAAATGAAAGACGAGAGAGGTACGATATTATACACTTATCAAGTAGTCTACATTTTTATTCGCAACGCATAGCGAGAGGGTTGGGTGGGGGGTGGGGGTGGGTGGGGGGTGGGGGAGGGGGGATGGGAGGGGTATAGGAATGGCCATGCCATGCCGTCTCTCCGTCCTCTCTTCCATATCTGGGCACTCTCTGTATCTCCTAAACCATTAAAAAATAATCAAACTTTGGTCAAATGTTCAATTCCTCAAAAGTCTATCCATGTTAGTTCAATATTAAGGTCACAGTTCAAGGTCAACATTTCAATATTGATTTTGTGTCCGCTCTGTATCTCCAAAACCTCTTAAAGGAATTTCATCAAACTTTGGTCAAATGGTCAGTTCCTCAAGACGACGTGTATAACATACGTCCAATTATGATCGTGCAATACCAATGTCACAGTTCAAGGTCAAATGTTTTCCGCCTTGATTTAGCCATAATTTCATGTCTGTTTTGTATCTCCTAAACCCCTTGAAAAAAATCATGAAACTTGAATCAGATGTTCACTTCTTCGACGTGCAAAACACCCATTTCAATCACGTCGGGCCAATATCACTGATTTAGCTTTAGTTTCGTGTCCGCTCTGTATCTCCTACACACCTCAAAGGATTTTCATGATACTTTAGTCAGAGTTTGAACTCCTCGAGGTGACGGGCAAACTCTATGTTGGTTAAATGTGAAGGTCACAGTTGAAGGTTAGATATTTTCAGCCTTGATTTTACGGCCTGTCTGTATCTCCTAAACCCTTTAACTGAATTTCATGAAAACTGAGTGAAGTGCTCACTTCACTGAGCTGGGCCCGATTAGCTTAGTCGGTTACGCGTCTGACTATCAATCCAGACGTCGTGAGTTCGAATCCCGCCCGGCAATAGTCTCCTTGATGACTGATATACGGCATTGTGTCTCATTATGTCTCTCACTTCTGATTCAAGTGGGGAAGTTATCAGTTACTTGCGGAGATGGAGTGTGCTAGAGTTAACTTTTCAGGATCCCAGGAAATTGTGAATAGGTTAACTGATCGTCTGTTAGCCCTCGATGGCATAAAAAACGACGCTAAATATTCAATCAATCAATCACCTCACTGAGATAATATGCAGAACCCACATTCCAAATGTTGGGTCCACAGGCACATTTCGTTTTGTAACGCCGTTTAAAACTTTGCCTATGATTTAATTAAATTTCAGTTTCCAATTAACAGACAAGGAAGGGAAATAACCAAAATTAGTACCGAATAGCTCCAATAAAAATAACCAATATTTTTCATGTATTATACATTTTCTTCAGCGAAACTCGAGCTGCAGCTGTCGAAGTTGAACAAAGAAATTGACGTTACGTATGAAACCATGTTTGAAGCTCTAGAAAAGCTTTATGGGATTAAGGTAACTATGCAAACCATAGACACAATATCAAGGCATCTGCCAAACCAATAAATTTGGTGTCAACCTTGACTTAAATACTCTGGCTTTACACACAACACATCCTGACAGGATGGACAATTTACATACATGAACTGATAGCTGTATATAAGTAGGATCCAGTAAAGGATTCATGGCAACTCACATGCTATATAAAGAACATATTTAGAAACCCGTTGGATCATGAAGATACAGTGAATTCATATGTATTGTATTTCATAAAGGGAGATATATATATATATATGGAGATATCTATTTATGAGCAACCAGACTGAATCTACAGACCAGACTACGGCGAGCGTGCCTAGCTACATTGCAAATCATAGACAAATGATCTATGCATCTACCTATCCAATAGAATTGGCGTTAACCATGACTTATATAATATGGTTCTACATGCAACACATCTGGACTGGAAGGACAATTCACATGTATGAACTGATAGCTTTATATGAGTGGGATCCAGTTAACTTATGCACTATATAAAAGACAAACACGTTGAAGCATGAAAATACAGTGAAATCATAGTACTTTTATCTATTGAAATCACAATATTAACGGTATTTCCAATGTTTGAGATCTTTTTCAGATGCACATATACAATGAATGATATATACATAATTTTGGAATACATTATTTTCTTAATAAGGCACTCAGGGATCAGAGACGCGAAGAAGACCAGATTGAAATATTGAAACTTAGTGAAACGAGGAACAGTTTTCAGCAAAAGAAGCAACAACTTCTCTCAGTCACGGCTGCAGGTAATACATTACAACGTAAACATATCAGAAGCAGTCGACTTCTCTCAGTCACGACTGCAGGTAATATATTACAACGTAAACATATCAGAAGCAGTTGACTTCTCTGTCACGACTCCAGGTGATATATTACAAAGTAAAAATATCAGAAGCAGTCGACTTCTCTCAGGCACGACTGCAGATAATATATATTACAACGTAAACATATCAAAAGCAGTCATCTTCTTTCAGTCACGAATGCAGGTAATATTTATTACAACGTAAACATATCAGAAGCAGTTGACTTCTCTGTCACGACTGCAGGTGATATATTACAACGTAAACATATCAAAAGCAGTCAACTTCTTCCAGTCACGAATGCAGGTAATATTTATTACAACGTAAACATATCAGAAGCAATCAACTACTCTCAGTCACGACTGCCGGTAATAGATTACAACATAACCATATCAGAAGCACTCGACTTCTCTGTCACGACTGCAGGTGATATATTACAAAGTAACCATATCAAAATTAATAGAAACTTCATAAAACGCAGAAGAAATTTAAATTTAAATTTGAGAGATAAAACAATTCGGATGGGCCTCCAACCTGTCTGCTTAGTGCTGAGACAAGGACACGAATGTTACCAATCTTCACGGCAACGCCAGATCACGGGAGCTCAGATTCGTGAGCTATTTTATGAACACGCACAAGTTTTAAACACAGAAATAACATGTAGACAAAAAGATGAGGGGACATTTTAGAAACAAAGAAAGGGTCTTCCACGGCTTTGCGGTCTTCTTAAAAGGCACTGTCAGTTAATGGCCACCTACCTTTCACCGCTGAAGTCTGGGGTTTGAGCCTTGCTCGCTCCTTTTTTTTTTATGTGAAACAGTTTGCCATTTACTTTCGGAAGGAAGGTGGTTTTACTCAGATTCATTCTGAGGTCTTCCTCCACCTATAAAAACAGGTATATAACTGTCCATTTATTGGAAATGGCGTTAAACACTATAAAAAAAATTAAAGAAACAAAGCAAAGAAAAATGAAATAATTTAGAGTTAAACACACTGTCCTGTGTATATTTACTTTAAATATTAGACTAGTCAGCAAGAAGTGCATTGCACAATTTAAACATTTGTACCACACTTCTTTATTTACCATAAAGTCTATATCTGGTGTGTTCCCTGCGGAGTTGTGCAATTCTTCTTAACTAGTCGCAATACCAGGCGGCGAAACACGACATTGGAAAATGATCGACGTTAACGTAGTAGACGAGATTTTATACCCGAATGTCTGATATATCAAATTACTAAGTTATGCGTCATATCCAATCTTTATCGTTTGTTTTCAGATAATGTTGTAGATTTACATGAATTATACGTAAGTCCCGCGGAGTTTCGCAAACTGCAGACGGAAATAGAAGAAATGAGACACAAGGTAAGACAATATGGCATTTATATTATGGCAAATGTCGTAATTTATTTATTTTTGTAACGTAGCGTTTTGCTGAGAAATATGTTTCTTAGAACTTTTAAGATGGAAATGATTCATTCATAGTTGAGTTAATATCGGCAGAAGTTTATTATCCTGACGCGCCATTTCACGAACAAATGTTTGTACTTATTGTTTGCTAATGGACATTTTTATCTTAACGTTCATTTATATATTCATGCGAAATTTGTTAGGTTTATTGGGGATGTCCTAATTGTCCTATTACGAGGAAATAGACACTGTTCTTACCTAAACCGTTTTCAAAACATTGCAGTGGTATTTCGTTTAAATGTAAAGAAATAGGAATATACATAAAACATCGTTACCAACATCGAGTATTCAGTGTGACCATTGTCACCAGCCTTCGCAAATTGGTGGCACAACATCATCATCATCATCACCATCATTACTATCATCATCATCATCATCATCATCATCATCACCATCATCATTAGCATGTGTTTAATGAGCATAATTGTTGTCAAGCCGATCTTTACAAGACATATTGTGTACTTTAAAAACTGCAGCGGTAGTCTAGTGTTACAGTGTCTGCCTCGCATACTGAATGTTCTTGTTTTGACTCTCCACAAGTTAGGTCATACCGACTTGATAAATGTTAACACGCACGCACGCACGCGAGTACGCACGCACGCACGCGAGTACGCACGCACGCACGCACGCACGCACGCGTTACTGCAGAGACTAGACAATAGATTTTAAAATTAACATGAAACCTGAGTCATGTCCCATTTTAATCGCGATATCTCCTTAAAAGAACATTCTACTGGGGAAATAAAACGTCTGTAATTTGTGCAAATGTCCATTAAGCAAAGCTGACGGCGTTAAAATCAATTATGTATACTTTTGCAGCAAATTCAAGTCAATAGACATTTGCAAGTGCAACTCGAAGAGCGAGATTTTTTAAAATCCACAGCAGACGACATTGTTCAGCGAGTATATGACCTTGAAAGAAAAGTCAGAAAAGAAACAGGCGACCATGGCTGGACCTCACCTCTGACAAACGAACCCACTTGGTACCCAGATTTAGGAGCCCCTAGTATATGGTATTTATCACAAACCCTTACTGTAGATCAACTGAAAACTCTCAGAGACCAGCAGTACCGGAAGTTCGGTTATCCGCGCGCAATAACAAGCAATGAAGCGGAAGCGGAAACTTCCGGGATAGCGACAGAAGAGATGGTGTGTATAGACATGATTGGTTCAGAGAGAGAATCGGAGCTGTAATTTATTATATAAATAACTTTCAATGAATATTGCTGTTGTTGTTTGTTTGTTGCCGTTGAATTCATTTGAAACGAGCAAGCAGTATTTTTACTGATTAATCAATATATATTTGAAAAGCGAACGTACTTTCAATCAGCAGACTGACGTAAGTTAAATATTCATGTTTTGTCTTTCGATATTACGAAACTACCATAACTCTGACCTTCTTAGCTTCCAATATTGAAGAGTTACACACTTAAAGACGATCAGACGATAAACGAATATCAAGCACACTTCCAACAGCTATTTCGATTACAAAATTGTGTTGTTGTTTTTCCTTTTTTTCTATTTTAAACCCTTATTTACTTTATTTGATAATTTTGTTTTGTTGTTAAACAGTTTGACGTGAATGGCAGTCGACTTGTGTTATTTGTTTTCTGGTCAACAACCCGTGCTTCAGGATGTTGTTTTGCCATTGTTAATTGTTGTTGCTGTTGTTTTTCATGATGTTTCTAATTAAATACAACAGACGAGAAAAAAACAAAAGCAGCACGCTTCGTGTGCAACAAAATGACAAAGATAAAATTGATCTCAATTACATGGCATATAATAAACCATGCTGGAAATACGAGGCACTTATGTAATATTTTGACTACATTTGACCACTTATTGAACACCACGGTATTTGTGCTGACAATCAGACGTAAGCTTTATTCCATGGATAAACATCTGTATCGGTAAACAACAATTCCATTCTGTTGTCGATGGACTCGGATACAGATCTGTAATATAGATGTAGACCGCCGTATACCCACGCGTAATTCATTCTGATACTCTCCATTTATCATCGGAATTGACACCCGTGAATGCTGACTTAACCAGTACGTCACATCATTTTTTTTTATGTATTTAAGAGGCCCTCCCAGGGGTTTTGGAAATCTGTGTAACATGGCCAATTATATTTAGGGATCTGGGGAACATTGGCCATTACTTTCAGGGATCAAGGGATTTAAGTCCGAATTTTAGAGATCTGGGGCTAATACGTTTGAGAATATATCGAAAATAATTCTGGAATCTTGTGAACAATTACTGGTCATTTATTTAAGAGATCGAGGAAACAGGGACCTCATCTGGACGGGCCTCATTAAATACGTCATTGACAATATTCGGCATGCGATGTTTCCATCTTTATTGTAATGACACAACAACAACAAAATTAATACAAGAAAATATCGGTGGAACCGATGGATGCTCCCCAAGTGAGTGTTTGACTCTGTACCATATTCCCTTAGTATCTGATGGCTAGTTGGTTGAAGAATACCAAACTACATAGCAGGAACAGTATGTGGCTCTGCACTTGACAGAACTCATTCGCAAATCATTTAACCGGAACAAAAAGACAATATGTGCATATCCTAGCTAGTTTTACAAAATTAAAACCAGAGGTTGTAGCGAAATAGCGTCATGAAGACAATATGCACATCTCCACTTGGTAATCATGCATCTGAGCAAGTTTCATAAAATTCCAACCAGAGGTTGTAGAGAAATAGAGCGGAGAAGAGTTTGGTCACAGACAAAATGAAAGGGCCACAACTCCGACGAAAATCATTGAACTGGAACACAAACATAGCAACTTGAGGTTGTAGAGAAATAGTACGGACAATAATTTGGCCTCATACTCAATGAAAGGGCCATAACTCCGTGAAAATCATCGAACCAGAACACAAAGACAATATGCGCATCTCCACTTGGTAGTGATGCATCCTAGCAAGTTTCATAAAATT
Organism: Panopea generosa; assembly: GCA_029582155.1. Classification (NCBI taxonomy): domain Eukaryota; kingdom Metazoa; phylum Mollusca; class Bivalvia; order Adapedonta; family Hiatellidae; genus Panopea; species Panopea generosa. The sequence continues at coordinate 40,053,078 of CM055902.1, read as the reverse complement.
CCAACATGGGATTGTAGAGAAATAGCGCGGACAAGAATTTGGTCACAGACAAAAGCAAAGGGCTATAACTTCGTGAAAAATCATCGGACCGGAACGCACATATATTATGCGCATCTTCACTTAGTAGTGATGCATCCTAGCAAGTTTCATAAAATTCCAACATTGGGTTTTAGAGAAATAGCCCGGACAAGAATTTGGTCACAAACAGAATCAAAGGGACATAACTCCGTGAAAAATCATCGAACCGGAACAAAAATATATTATGTATATCTCCACTTGGTAGTGATGCATCCTAGCAAGTTTCTTAAAATTCCAACCAGAGGTTGTGGAGAAATAGCCTGGACAAGAATTTTGTGACACACGGACGGACGGACGGACGGACGCACGCACGCACGTACACACGCATGCACGCACGCACGGACGGGCGAAGTGGCGACTATATGATTCCCCCCTGTAGGGGAGCATAATAATTATATAATTAATTTGGTAGAAAATAGATAAACGTGTTACTAAAATAATGACCACCACCTGCTAAAAAATAAACACCAGAATAACAAAATAATGATATGCGACATTGCGTGCTAGGTAAGCTCAATTGGTAATTTGTCTGACTAACAATCTAGGGGTCAAGAGTTCGAATCCCCGCCTGGTCAAAGTTTCAGTGATAATTTATGCACGACATGGCGTCTCAGTTTCATTCATCTCTCACTACACCGCTGTTTAAAGAGAGAATTGTATCAGATCCTTTAGGACATTGATGTGCTCGATCCAAGGAATAAGGGGTTTGATGACATTTTCGTCCGCTAGCCCTTAAAATAATTCTAAATATTCAAGGAAACAATGATATAAGAAATACTTTCTACACATTTCAATTAATGCACTAGGCAACCATAATGTCGACCGTCACTAACAGGGAACTCGGACTCAAGATCTTACATTTTTTTTAAAAACTGGAAAACATAGAATTATGGGTAATAATCTGATCGAGTAACGTTTTCTGTTACGTAATCATTAAAACTGTTAGTTTTTGTAAATAAACATAGTAACTTGCATGTTTGATAGATGCTACTTGAATCTTGAATATTTGACGATTTGAGTCTGAGTCTTAATTTCAGACTCAAAATATTGATGAATTTAAGTCCCGGCTGCTGTGGCTAACGTTTCTTTCAACGTCATTTTCAACACGTTACAGGTTATACGTTAAATCTATGGCCACCAGTTTTATTGGGGGAAAGAACTACGTAGAATCGCAAACCTGTATAGAGTAGAACAACCACCTTTCCACAAGCAACGTACAAACTTTCTCATAATGATGTTTCACCGAGCTGGGCTCGAACCTATAACCTTAGCAGTGAGAGGTCAGTGATCGTAACCACAACGCCTTTAACCACTCGGCCACAGAGAACCATGCTGGATTACTTACTCATACATTATTACCGGTAGGATTTCAGTTGCTTTAAAGAAGGGTAGAGAGTCCAAATATAGCTTATCTGTTCCCCAGTGTCCAAAGAGTATACGGTAACTTTAAAACTTTGAAAATTATGTTGCTTTTGTTTCTTTTGATTATTTGTCGTCGAAGTTTGAATGGCTCGATTCTTTTGATATATTCATCTGTCAAAAATGTTTCCCATGACAACGATTTATGATAACGAGCTATTTTTGAGTTATCGCGTGTTTAATATGAATTTATTGACATGGGCAACAAATTTTATATATTCCCTGACACCAAGCCGCGATATACCAATGGCACACTAGATTTGCCGGGAGCCGGGAACCGCTTATAGGGATTATTTTAAGTAAATTATTTAAAATCAGAATTTTCTTTAAGGATTTTATTCGACGTCTCCATCACATAAATGCTGGATGACTTTAACCAGTTAAGTTTGAGGCGAATGACGCGGAAAAATATCAATCGGAACAGGGTTGATCTCCAGGGATAAGTTAATGAGAAGGGCATATCACTTGGATGAGAGTTGTTTCCGGGGATGGGTGCATGGGATGGTCATATCACGTGGATGAGAGTTGTTCCTGGGGATGGGTGTGTGAAATCGGCATATCACGTGTACCAGAGTTGTCCCCGGAGATCGGTGAATGAGTTGGGCACATCACGTGTACCAAAGTTGTTTCCAAGCGTGGGTCAATGTGATTATGTAACACACAATACAACTTTTTATATGTGCGCAATGTCTTCCAATATCTTGGGGAAGCATTTTTAAAATCAATATAACACTCACTCACTCATCCACTCACTCACTCACTCACTCACTCACTCACTCACTCACTCACTCACTCACTCACTCACTCACTCACTCACTCACTCACTCACTCACTCACTCACTCACTCACTCACTCACTCACTCACTCACTCACTCACTCACTCACTCACTCACTCACTCACTCACTCACTCACTCACTCACTCACTCACTCACTCACTCACTCACTCACTCACTCACTCACTCATCCACTCACACACCCACCAAAAACTCACTCACTCACTCATACACACGCACACTCAATCATTCACTCATACACTCACTCACTCACTCACTCACTCACTCACTCACTCACTCACTCACTCACTCACTCACTCACTCACTCATACACACGCGCACTCATACATTATCTCCCTGTTTTAATGTTTAAAAAACATGTAAAAATCCTCTAAAATAACCCTAAGCCTTTGTAATACAATATATATTTACTGTATTATTTGTACACACAATGGCTATTAACAAGTAGTGATGAACCATTTTATTGAGCCTGGGAGCCTATCACAAATCCCTGTGCATGTTCACCTCTCATCACGCGATATTTCGCTATTCATCGATTAAGAGAAAAATGCTGATCATTTCATGAAAACGTATTTTCTCACGCAATCTTTAGCTAAGTGTATTTCAACACGCACGTGTTTAAAGACAACCAGGAATAGGTTATTGACTTAACAAACAGTCGGTGATACACGTATATTGATTTTTTAATGGTTTGAAATAAATATTTTCATAACAAATTATATCTAAGTATGTTTTCACTGGTTTTGCCTTGTCATTCTTTACTACGGAATTCTGGCGGACATTGTCGTTTTCACTAATAGAAATAACTTAAAGAAGGGAACCAGTCCCTGACATCTCTCGAATCAGACGAAAAGCAGGGAATTCCATGCCTGTCCCACAATTCATACTAAACTGTGACGTCATTCAAACGTTCCCTGAATCAATTGACCAATCAACGTGCTCAAATCTCATTGAACACTATGTAACGGACCCAATCGGAAGAGCTGGGTTCGTTCTACAGATTAAAATATGCATCGTATTGTTAAGTGCTACCATATCAGATTAAAGTCAGTTTGATATTTGACTTTCGTCTAACGATATTTAAGTACCCCGGTATTTAATTTACCTTGAACATGCATTCTTAGTACTACAATGCATTCATAGTTGTGTACCTTAAATTATTGAATATATTTAACATTCTTATTTGAGGGCCTCCTGGAAGCTTGACTTATTAAAATGAGTTCTCTCGTTAAATTACGACATCATCATCATTACTATCATTATTATTGTTAATTATTATCACAATTATCATCATTATCATCATTATCATATTTTTTTTTGTTACAATTATTATTATTTTTTTTTTTTGTGCTGAGGGTGTCATGAAAGGTAGACTTGTTCAAGTGATTTCTCTCGTTAAGACAGTATTCTTATTATTAGAAGTAGTAGTATAATTGGTATGTACATGTACATTTATTGGTATGTACATTTACACAGACCCTTTTAATTTCTATTTTTGAAAAGACATAAAACTACATACAATTTAAACAATTTCTTAAAAAAATGAAATTCAAATTAATATCGATTTTAACAACAGCGTATGTACCTTTAACATGTTTTCGTCATTTTTGAAGGTACCTGTAAATATATTCTTTCCTCAAATCCACTTCGGTTATTTCTTGGTAACACGTAAAAATCAACTATTTATTTATTGCAGACTGTGTGCAGGACAGACTGTATTATCAAGGAAAATCCTTGTCAATACAGACGCTTTATTGAGTGGAAGTTGCCGACAATGAGTGCACCGGATGTCCAACGAGTCAACAAAACGTCCAATAATGGTATAAAAGTCGCCTTTCTGTCTGACGAAGAGCCACGCTTAACGAACTTTATTTTGATTATGACACTATTAACGGAACTGTTTTATTCAGACCACATCGAATGTATTAAGCTTAGCTCTAGTTTTAACTTATTTATTTTACTTCGATTGGGAAACAAAATATTAGAACTTATACAAATTACGCTCGAGCTCTTCTATGGTAGAACCAGTACTAAGCAAATGCGGATAAACTGGCTCGCTCAAGGACACCACACATAACCGTGTGGGGGAATCAAACCCGCGACCCCTCCGATCTTGAGTTCGATGCCGTTCTACCACTGGACCATCTGGACCATGCACTCCACATAACGTATTAAGCAGACCACTGAAGAACACAACAATGTTAGGCATTATTCCGAAAACAACGGAATTAGTCGAGTAGGTCAAACTGTACATACAATCGAGTGCTTTACATTTATACTTCCACGAATATACAAACATGATTAATTATACACCCGGAAACTTTATCGACGTGACATAAAGTTATTTCTGATGTCGATTTTCTTATTGTCGAAACGAAAATCGACATCGATCGACCACCGTCTCTGTGGTGATTAATCCTAAATTTTGTTCTACGGCTATAAGTCTCCTACATCTGAATATGTGGCGAAGCAGCACGTGCCTTCCAGAGATCAGGTGTGTCTGGCGCTGATTAACAATCTAGAATAGATCCCAGAATCAATGAATATAGGTGCATTGACCGATACTGATAAAGTAGTTATATCCGTAAATGTCCGGACATTTCCGAGCATCATCGATTAAATCCGGAAAAGCGTTTATGTTTCAACTTAGATCTATACGGCCGATTTTGATATAGATATTGTCTTAGGATAGTCTACTTGATTACTTGAAAACTGTGACCGTTAAATTGTCAACATAAGCATTTTTTTTAAAATAAACGATAATCAGTATCGTGTAAGTTTGCTATGAAATATGCGTTCGTATGTAACAGTGACGAAAGTCAACTGTACATTTCACATTTTTACGACCGGATTTGTAACAAAAGTGTAAATAATTCACACGAATGCCTCACATATGTGAATAATTCTGTGAAATTTACGGTCCAACAGAGCTCGACTGATAAGTAAAAGAAACACCGATCTGTCGGCGGCGACTGCAGTGACGCGTCAGGAGTGAATTATAAACGTGTTTTATATTGAAATGAGGTCTCTCTTCACGATGGTAATTACAGTGAATGATGGCGGTAATGTATGAATGGTCGTTACTTTAGTCAGAGAATGGTATCGATTGGGTCTAACACACCATCTACATTACGGAGAAGAAGTAATACATTTTGACCGAGAATTGTGCGTCTTTTAATCAATAGCAAGTAAACTATAGGAGCCGAAACTCAGGGCGAAAACAGCGGTTCATTCAATTATTCAAAAGAAAATCTCAGATTTTCTTTATGGATAATCCGAAACGTCGGGGTATCGTTAATTTCACTGAAAATCCCGGTGAGATCGTGTAGTTGTCTTTGTGACTTATGTGACGAGTTTCACTACAGCAGCCTACTACATTTCGTACCAGCAGAACTCGTCAACTATTTACTTAACAATCAATTAAGTGTGCTATAAATTGATTATCATTCACTGGTGATTCTTTATTCAATGAGTGTAAACAGACGTTTAGAATAAAAATCAATCGTCCAATAAGTACAAAAAATGCGCCGCGTGGCTTCTTATTTCATATAAATCTGACACCTCTTTGCATTGATGGGACGATAGTATATACATGTATACATGTACATAGTTCAATGTAATGATAAATACAAAGCTTTTATTTTTAGATAATTGCTTTTTAAAAATATTCTCAACATGTTATTGTTTGGATAAATTTTACTAGAAAATCATTGAAATTTCAATTTAAAATCATTGTAATTTAATGTGTTTTCTTTTATCTGTGTTGAACCTAAGTTTTTTTGAAAAATATTTTTTTTTATCTCTTGTTGCTTTATTGACTTAGCATACCATTTTCAAAATCGACCAATAATGATAAAAAGTTAGAATTATACATTGTGGCGTACGGGAAATTTAAGAGTTTGTTTCATAAAACTAATTCCTCACGTTTGCTTTTGAAAATATGAATAACACATGCAAATTATTTAAAATTATGGAAATTGGTATTTTATTATTTTATTACCAATAAAACTTTATGCAAACACATTTACATTTTCTGCCATAGATGACCACAAACATGCAAAATAAGATATCTTTCAATCACTGACCAGAGTTATGTCCCTTTCAAAAATTGAAAAAAAAAAACACGTTGATGCACAATATTACATATGCATTTGCAGTTAGAAGTGAAATGTTATCGTTTTACCACGTGTCTCACAACCAAGTCTTGTCTGGCTTCAAATGGAGACAAATATTCGGGTTGCCATGATCAAAATGAAATTTAGCACAATGCAATTCCAATATTGGATAGTAATTTTCTAATATCGATGTAATTAAGTGATGTTGCTAGCAAATGCTTTTAAAAATTAAAAACATTGTTTGGAAAGTGTAAATTTTAGTTTAATATTAATTTGCTTTATTAGAAATGCAATTTAGTTTAAATTTATTTGTTTTACGTCGATTGTGAAACAATTTATTTTTTACTTATACAAATTAGGCTCGAAGTCTTCCTGGGTAGAACCAGCACTAAGCACTTGCGGAAAAAGTGTCGTGCTTAGAGACACCACATAAAAGCTGTGTGTGTGGGGGGGGGGGGGGGGGGATCAGATCCACGGACCTCCGCTCATGGGGCAGATGCTCTGCCACTGGACCACGCCCTCCACGAAACTTTAGTTACCGGGGAATTGTAATTTTCATATATTACTTTAGTTTTGATATGTTGCATAGAACAATGTCACATTCATTTTCTTATTCACAAATTTATCTTACAGTTGTTTTGAATGGTAAATCAGTTCTAACATACAGCAATTTATTTAAGTATATACTTAAATATATACTTAAATACAAAGAAAAGCATCCCCGTGATCATGATTTTAGACTGGCTCTAGAAAAACTGCATTTGATTTCATTGACATTGATTAAACAATATTTAAGCAGCCAGTCAAAATTAAGTTTATAAGTATTTAAATAAAATTTAACAAAAAAATTTGATGAAACAGACGCCCGTTCGCTTAATGCAAATTCGAAATTGTGAACTGTGAAAAAAAAATTAACGGCTAATTTATTACTTTTTTTCGGTCAATAAATTCAAATGAAAATATTTATAGACCGACGGACATCAAGTTACTGCCAATGTGCTGCTTCTCCCACTCTTTAAGTATGCAGCCCGCTACTGCTGATTATACATTGACAATGAGAAGAGAGCAAATCATGAAATTGGTATTGAACGGTTAGGAGAACGGATGAATCTCTCGTACTTGTATGTAGTAGTCGAGTTTTCTGATCTTGTGACAGGAAGGGTCGATTTTGTGCATTTCAGATCTGTACACTTGGAGAAATGACACGTAAGCAAAACGAGCTATAACCACTCACTATGTTTGTGCAAGGATATCGGAACGGGCTAATATTGAGGAGATATCGGAACACAGCTCCGTGGTAGCCGTTCTTCATGTTTTGAATAGTAAAAACGGCGCTCTCCTGGGGCTTTTATTAATGTCAGACTAAAATTAGAATGTCGGGATAAGCAAATTTGTGTTTTCGTCGGATATTCCACTGATACGACACTTATGATTATGGTAGTGGTTATACATGGATACAGGAAAATGACGCTTTCCGATTTCGTAGATTAGGACGAGATGCATATTTTCCTAAGTGGTATTGACAATTATAAGCACATAGGTTTGGACTGAGCTGTGTAATGAAGAGATTTTATGACAAGTGATTGTCAGCGTATAAACTTAGTATCACCGTTGTTAATTGTGTGTGTTTTCTCTTTAACACGGCGGATTAAATTCAAATTATAAAATCGGGGTTACTTTCTCAGCGGATGTTCTTCTTCGTGTGAGTGAATCAATACTGGAGCAGTTTATTGTTATGGATTGATATTTGCGTCGCTTGAGGAAACATCAGCCTTGCGTACATCGATGGTAAACTAGAATAGCTGCGGCATGTAGCCTAAAACGTCAATCGATACTGGAGACCAACATCTGAAGTGATCGATTGAATTAACAAACTGAAGTTGATGTGATTTCAATTTTCTCATTTTATCTTCATTCACGGAATATGAGCATGCTTGTTACAGCTATTGATCGAAATTAGTTCCGACTGACGTGATTTTAATGGTTTGTTATCCAAAGAGCATGTTTGTTTGATACTTGTATTGGTCTAGAGGGAGTCAACGAAAATTGAGTGTGAAGATGGTATTCTTTAATGGATGCATGCTGTTTAAAACTCAAATACCACAGGTTTAAATGTGAACTCAAGTTTGAATCAAAATGTCAGGCGATAGACAGTTTCAATAAGGATAAATTCCCGGGGCGATTTTGTTAAGAATGGAAAAAAGAGGCAGCAGATCAAAATTAGACAGACGTGAGATACACTCCGTCTGCATGACAGTTCCCACCATCGTCTTGAACGCTTCATCCAGCGAAAAGACCGACCAGGGGGCACTTTCACACTCAAGGTCCGCTGGAGACTTGGATATGTCAATAGCTGACTCAGTTGAGCAAAAAACGTCTGTCAAAAAAGAAGGAATTTCGCGGTTTTCAAATTCTGTGGCCGACAGTATTCATGACCCAGAATCTAGAAATGTTATTGGACTATATTGTTCACCGCGCATGACCAGACGCTCTATAAACTCGGACATAAGTGGACTTCAACAAAAGCAACCAGGTAACTTTTTAGATTCGCTAAACGCTTGTAATTTGAATAGTTTAGATCCCGGAAGTAGGGTCGGAAGCACCGTGTCATTAAATAGTGAATATACATCTAGAAGCATAGGGCTCATCTCAAACGATTCCAGTTCCGAATGTTCCCAGCATCTGTACCAGACAGGAATCATGGAGGGGTCATTTCAAAAACATAGTGTCTTAAAGAGGTTTTATTCAACTCCGGAAAAGGACGATGATTTGCTGCAGCATACGACAAACGTGCGTCGGAATTCAAAGTCCCTTGGGAATATGCAGGGTGAAAAGGATAACTTTGTCTGCTTTGATTTTGGTAGTGACTCAACAGACGACAATATTCAACCAATGGAAACACTTAATTGTGATATTGATGACTCCTTGGAAAAACGAACGTCTGTTGAGATTGGCGATGCGTCTGCGCCTGACGCAAATCTCGTGACAGCGGTAACTGGCAACGCGACGTTGCGCGAGGGCAGGATACGGAAATGGTTGACTGAAATTACTGTTCCGGACGAAAACTCAAACTCTTAGCAATGGCGTTAGAGATGTGGATTGTTATGATGTGACCTTATGATTGTTAATTTAAATCAAATCTTCTATTCTATTTTTTAAAAAACCACTCATTCCGAAAAAAGGCTCATAAAACTCTACTCGCAATATAATATACATGTACTTATGCAACAGTGCAATATATACTTTTCACCATTACTCAAAGTTACATTATTATCATATCTGCGAGATAAGAATATTCAATTTATGATAGCACGACTCTGCGATATGCAGTAAAATAAACTGACAATGTTCAAATAAACCACCTTTAATTGCTCATTAATAAAACAAACTTTGTTTTGAATGTATAACTTATGACCAGGTGTTCAATAAAAGCTATTAAATGCCAACATAATCTATATTTGATTATTTATGTAAAAGTAGTCTCAGCATTCGTTAGCCATAGTACTACCATTGGATAAAGTAAGTGCTTCCGCGGGGTAGTCGTATAATGGCGGTTATAAATAATCCCTGTTTCTTCTTTTTTAAAAAAATAATTTTCTTTATTGTACTGCTCATTTTTCATTGAACATCTTGAAAGCATTGTCATGCTTGAATTGTGAATTTAGAAAAAAGAAATTGATGCTTTGAAATTGGGGTATGAATGCATGATTTCAGAAGTCTATTTTCACTTTGTCAACAGTGTACACTCTGAGCATAAAAAAGATCTCTAATATGACACATGGCCCCTACTTTTCTCATCATATCTTGGTAGTGCAGTGGTTGACAAACTTTCACTTCTTTCATTTGGGTCGCTCTGTGATTGACAAGCCTTCAAACTTATTCAGCCTTATTTACTATAGAGTGAAGAACAAGAAGTCAATGGTGGGCTTACACCATTACGTCTCACACAACAAATAATTTTGTACTGTTCTACATTAAAGAGAAATGCACTTCTGGTGTCCTATTTACCAACCATCCTTGTGAATATTCTTAGACTTGAGCTTGAAAATCCAAATTTCAACCTAAGATGTCTAGTTTACTATGACAGAGATAATAATTGTGAGAGTTTATTTGACTATATAGTATATGTCCCTATATGCTTGCAAATTTTTATCTCAAAAATGTTTCTTTAAGTGTGATTTTCAAAATTCATTCTTGAATTCAAGTCTAAGAATATTCTTAAGATATTCTGTTGATCAAAATATGCCGAAAAAACACTGGGCTGACCAGCTGAAGATTTTACAATTTCGATGGTTTGATGACACCCCTTCATTTTTTACGATTCAGCTCATTTGTAGCAGATAATCACTAGGCATATTTAAACTGTTATGGACCAGTACCCAATGTCATTCAAACGTTTTTAAATCAAAGATAAAGCCGGCACGAGCGGCATTGTATTTAGATTTCAAGCGAGCATGTGATTTTGAATGGGAACATGACCGTTTCCTCATATAAACGAGGAAAATGACAAAAGGAACCTCTTTCAGATTGAAAACATGTAATTTACAGATCCATTTATCACTTCTGAAGCAATTCTGGGATAATTGTATGTGTTTTATATTTGTTTTATATATTAATACACCAAGTTATCATTAAAAATACAAATGGTGTCATAAGGCTGCTAAACGCCAAAATTTGCTTAGTACGTAGCATAAGTAGGTGCCTCGTATATTGTACATTACATAAGTCGAGGCACTGTGCCATTCAGCGGTGTTCTAATTACGTGAAATACTACTTCTATCCAACTATTTGAGGGTTGTTATTCAGTTTTTTTATTATTCATAAATGCGACTACTCCACGGAAGCGCATCCTGTTCCCAATGTGGTGTTTTGCCATAGCGTGTTAAACGTGTGACATTTGGCGGCATATCGGGTTCTACATTAAGGTCTCACACCACTATAATATTTCCCATAGGGCTCAATTGTAACATTTATGTCCAAAACACAGCGAAAAAACACACACAATTTGCAGCATGTGTCTGGGCTCAATTTCTTCATTGGTTCCGTTGAAGATCTGTACCTTGACCAGGTATTTTTTAATTCAATGGTTTTGCGATATCTATCAATTTGCATAAAAAATAAAATGTGAACTATTCGCCCACGAAGCGGTTCGAATAGAGATCTGGTATCAGCATCAAATCTTCAGTGGTATTTCTAAAATACTGATCATTTAACATATGGCAGGAAAAAATAAACCACTGCAGTACAAACCCGGAAAAAAAAGAAGATAAAGAGAAGCTTAATTTCTACCTCCTTCATCTGAGTAAACAAGGGAGATAACAGCGGTGTGAGTCATTTAGCGTTGGTGTCAGCGTTGCGACATATAACGTCGGTTGCTATATTTAGCGTCAGTGCGACATTTAACGTTACCACAGAATGATCTACCTTAGTAAAAGTGCTTGTTTAATACAACACTCATTGTTTTTTTATTCATTGTGATAATATATATTCATGGATACAGGAGCGTTACAATTATGGGGGAGGTGAGGGTGTGGTGGAGCCTGAGGAGAGAGTGTATGAGGATGAATGAGAAAATAATTATATGCTGGCCCACCTAACCTGAACATTAAACGGGCCACAATATTGGTCACCTGTGGTACAGTGTACTGTGACGAGAACAAGCGTCAAGTTAGAAATATGAACGGCTTTGTATCGGAGTAAGTATATAGAACATAAGTAAGCACACTCCTGAACGAATACAGTAAATTTAGAGAAACAGACTGATACGGGAATGTACAGAATAAAAAAGCTATAGGATGAAGGAAGAAAGGTTTAGCAGACAAATCTGAAACCAGAACCGAGTACTAAATAGCGTTTGAAAAAAAAAACAGTTATTGAATATGATATCCATATTAAATATATATGTTTGACTTTATTCAAACACAAGAAAAGTAAGTTATGTTATCAGACATAAGAACGATAGAGGGAAGACAGTAAAATGCGCTCAATCCTCCACGACGGGTGATTGTAGCAATTGTAAAACAACCACATCCCACTGGATGGGTTGACCTCAAATCAATGGGGATTTCAAAATTAAGCTATTCGCAGTACTAGCAAACCGCCGAAACGTATGGATACAACATACAGATTTTGAGGTATTTTATATTCACCAGCAAAAACTTTTAGTCGGTTTCAACGATTTGCATAACATAAAACGTTTATCAAACGTATGGATTAATTCTAGTTCCGGTCAACTAGAATGACACCCCTTTCAAGATCTAACAGCTTTAAAAGGTGTTAACTCTTATATTATTTATAGGCTGATGGTGTACGCCTTAAACTTTAACTCAGGATGTCGTGTGTTCAAACCGCAGTCAATGCTAAAAAAAATTTTTGTTGAAACTGTTACCGGTAATTCAACTAACACACTTGGATAATATGTCAACTTAAAAAAACGACAAAATCACAATATCTCTCGGAATCCTCTGGTGTAGAAGTTTACATGTTGTATTTGTATGAAAAGCGATATTATTTTGCTGAGGTATCGGACATGTTGATTCTATTAAAATATCCTGTTTGATTTCACAGAAGGCACAATCAAAACTTTGCTAGAGGTGTCCGGGGGCATGCTGCCACGAAAAGATATTTAACTCGTTGCATGCATTTCATTCATTTTTCTGATATTTCAGACATTTTAAGCCGTTCAAATCTATAACACAAAACTACATTTTATACAAGTACCCATTTTTTACACTATTATCTTGAATACACATTGGTGGCCTTTTAGACCCGACATAACAGTACATATCAATTCTCAGTAAACCACTGTAAGACATGTATTTGCGTGGTATTATGATACATTCATATGTGCATTTATATGTGAAGGATACGTCATATTTTTGCAAGAGTAATTCATATTTTGGGAATAACTATTATTTTTACACATGTGAAACTTCACAAATTCTGTAGGAGGCAAGTGCCTCCGTCTGCTTTAGTGTGGTTATATATAATTATAATCTTCGGCTCTTAACAGCTAAAAGAACGATTATTAGAACAATGTTTTATTTGAATATTTAGCGTCAGTTTATGCCATCAAGCGCCAATAGACGAAAAGTTCAATGTAAATATTGTACATGTATTATATGAAGAACAGGTAATGGTCTAGGGGTCTGAAACAGCTGCGAGATGTCCTACAAAATAGTGAGATGGACGATAATGTTCTAAAACGGAAAACATACTTAGATTATTTGTGAAGTGTAAACAACGATACAACTAAAAAAAAAAAAAATAAAAAAAAAAAATAAATAAATAAAAAAAAATAAATAAAATGATTCCCGCTTTTCAGTAAACACACATTCATATGTGTGTGCGTGTATGTATGTTTGCATGTGAATGTCTGTGTATGTATGTGTGTGCGGGCGTGTGTGCGTATGTGTGCGTGCGTGCGTGCGTGTGTCCGTGTGTGTTTGCGTGAGTACGCATGTATATACTTTATATCATTCATATTTACTTGCCAGGAATGTAATATATCTTAACCATCGTTAAAAATTGCAAAATATAGTTGAAAGGGAATGGCCGAATCTAATGTTGGGAAATCTTGTGGCCAGACCATTTGCCTTAAATTGTCTTTGAATTATATGCATGATAAATATTGTAATAAGTGTTTATTTGGCAATAAAATATGTTTAAACTAATTAAACTAACGATACAACTTAAATACAACCCTGAAATAGTTGGATAGAAGTATTAGTTTATGTTATTAACATACCGCTAAATGACATAATACACCGAATTATGTAGCGTACATTGTACGAGGCTCCTATTTATGCTACGTACTAAGCAAATTTTTGCATTTAGCAGCCTTATAACATCAACTTGTATTTTTAAATGATATAATTTGGTATAGTGATACGTAAAACAAATGTAAAACACATTAAGTAGTCCCATAAATGCTACCGAAGTAATAAATTGAGCTGTTTTCAATCAGAAAATGGTTCAATCCGTCACTTTTCTTGAATGTTTGAGGAAACTTTCGGTCATGTTCTCATTCAAAAACACATGCCTGGTTGAAACTTAAATAGAATGCCGCTCTTATCGGCTATATTTTTAAAAACGAAATAATAATATGGAAATAAAGGAGTTTTCTTACCTCATTGTTCGACCGTATGCACAAAAATAACAGGAAGTACCGGTTTATCGTGTGTAGTTATCACCTTAAATGCGGCGTAGTAGTCGTTTATGTAACGTATACGTTGGGCGTGGTGAAAACGGAATTTATGAAAGGGGGCATCAAATAGAAAACGACAGGGTGTTTTTCACTCTGCAGCATCTGATCTTATATCAGTCACCGCAGGGGTTCCACAAAGCTCTTTCCTTAGACCCCTTTAATTTTATTTAGCGATATTTTCTGATTCACTACTTAGCGATATTTTCTGATTCACTACTTAGCGATATTTCTGATTCACTACTTAGCGATATTTCTGTTTCACTACTTAGCGATTTTTCTGATTCACTACTTAGCGATATTTCTGTTTCACTACTTAGCGATATTTCTGATTCATTACTTAGTGATATTTCTGAATTACTATTTAGCGATCTTTCTGATTCACTCCTTAGCGATATTTCTGATTCACTTTTTAGCAATATTTCTGAATTATTTCTTAGCAATATTTTTTATTCATGACTTAGCGATATTTCTGATTCACTACTTAGCGATATTTCTGAATTACTATTTAGCGATCTTTCTGATTCACTCATTAGCGATATTTCTGATTCACTTTTTAGCGATATTTCTGAATTACTTCTGAGCGACATTTCTGATTCACTTCTTAGCGATATTTCTGAATTATTTCTTAGCGATATTTCTGATTGACTACTTAGCGATATTTCTGATTCACTTCGTAGAAATATTTCTGATATACTGCTTATCGATATTCTATTCACTACTTAGCGTTATTTCTGATTCACTACTTAGTGATGTTACTGAATTACTTCTTAGCGATATTTCTGATGAACTGCTTAGCGATATTTCTGATTTACTACTAAGCGACATTTCTGATTCACTACTTCGCAATATTTCTGATTCACTACTTAGCGATATTTCTGAATTACTACTAGGCGATATTTCTGATTTACTACTTAACGATATTTCTGATTCACTACTTAGCGATATTTCTGAGTCACTACTTAGCAGTATTTTGGATTCACTTCTTAGTGATATTTCTGATTCACTACTTAACGATATTTCTGATTCACTACTAAGCGATATTTCTGATTCACTACTTAGCAGTATTTCGGATTCACTACCTAGCGATATTGCTGATTCACTACTTAGCGATATTTCTGATTCACTACTTAGCGATATTTCTGAATTACTACTAGGCGATATTTCTGATTTACTACTTAACGATATTTCTGATTTACTACTTAACGATATTTCTGATTCACTACTTAGCGATATTTCTGAGTCACTACTTAGCAGTATTTTCAGTGGATTCACTTCTTAGTGATATTTCTGATTCACTACTTAGCGATATTTCTGATTCACTACTAAGCGATATTTCTCATTCACTATTTAGCAGTATTTCGGATTCACTACCTAGCGATATTACTGATTCACTACTTAGCGATATTTCTGATTCACTACTTAGCGATATTTCTGATTCACTACTTAACGATATTTCTGATTTACTATTTAACGATATTTCGGATTCACTACTAAGCATTAATTCGGATTCACTTCTTAGAGATTTTTCTGATTCACTACTTAGCGATATTTCTGATTCACTACTAAGCGATATTTCTCACTCACTATTTAGCAGTATTTCGGATACCCTACCTAGCGATATTGCTGATTCACTACTTAGCGATATTTCTGATTCACTACTTAGCGATATTTCTGATTTACTACTAAGCGATATTTCCCATTCACTATTTAGCAGTATTTCGGATTCACTACCTTGTGATATTGCTGATTCACTACTTAGCGATATTTCTGATTCACTACTAAGCCATATTTCTCATTCGTTATTTAGCAGTATTTCGGATTCATTACTAGCGATATTGCTGATTCACAACTTAGCGATATTTCTGATTTACTACTAAGCGATATTTCTCATTCACTATTTAGCAGTATTTCGGATTCACTACCTAGCGATATTGCTGATTCACTACTTAGCGATATTTCTGATTCACTACTTAGCGATATTTCTGATTTACTACTTAACGATATTTCTGATTCACTACTTAGCATTAATTCGGATTCACTTCTTAGAGATTTTTCTGATTCACTACTTAGCGATATTTCTGATTCACTACTTAGCAGTATTTCGGATTCACTTCTTAGTGATATTTCTGATTCACTACTTAGCGATATTTCGGATTCACTACTAAGCGATATTTCTGATTCACTACTTAGCAGTATTTTGGATTCACTACCTAGCGATATTTCTGATTCACTACTAAGTGATATTACTGATTCACTACTTAGTGATATTTCTGAATCACTTCTTATCGATATTTATGATTCACTACTTAGCGATTGTTCTGTGTCACTTCTTAGTGATATTACTGAATTACTACTTAGCGATATTTCTGATTTTCTTCTTAGCGATATTTCTGATTTACTGCTTATTGATATTTCTGATTCACTACTTAGCGATTTTTCTGATTCACTACTTAGCAGTATTTCGGATTCACTTTTTAGCCATATTTCTGATTCA
The DNA here is from genome assembly GCA_029582155.1 of Panopea generosa. NCBI lineage: Eukaryota > Metazoa > Mollusca > Bivalvia > Adapedonta > Hiatellidae > Panopea > Panopea generosa. The sequence continues at coordinate 40,035,971 of CM055902.1, read as the reverse complement.
CTTCTTAGCGATATTTCTGATTCACTACTTAGCGATATTTCTGATTCACTACTAAGCGATATTTCTCATTCACTATTTAGCAGTATTTCTGATTCACTACTTAGCGATATTTCTGATTTACTACTTAACGATATTTCTGATTCACTACTTAGCATTAATTCGGATTCACTTCTTAGCGATATTTCTGATTCACTTCTTAGCGATATTTCTGATTCACTACTTAGCAGTATTTCGGATTCACTACCTAGCGATATTTCGGATTCACTACTAAGCGATATTACTGATTCATTACTTAGCGTATTTCTGATTCACTACTTAGCGATATTTTTTATTTAATACTTATCGATATTTCTGATTCACTTATAAGTGATATTTCTGATCCACTACTTAGTCTTATTTCTGATTCACTTCTTAGCGATATTTCTGATTCACTGCTTAGCGATATTTTTGATTTACTACTTATCGATATTTCTGATTCACTACTTAGCGATATTTCTGATTAACTATCTAGTCATATTTCTGATTCAATACTTAGTAAAGACCAAAAACAATGGTTCGTTCAGCTGAAGTAGAACTGAAGCAATTCTTTACCGTTAACAGTGGTGATCTTCATCAACATTTGATATTAATGAAATAATTTATGTACATAATCATAAATATCTGGGAGTTACATTTGATAGAAATGGAAAATGGACACAACATGTAGACACAATTTTAACTTTTGGGATGTTTTTACAGTTTCCTCACCGGAATCCCTAGAAATACTTCAAAGTGAAGCTGCTCGTTTTGTTACCTGACTCGTACGATTCGTTTTGTTGGTGAATTTATATAAAGCATGTGATTTGGAACCTCTTTCACAAAGAAGAGGAAATCTTCTTTATATTCAATGCTGTTAATCATTTGGTCCCTGGGTATATTAACGATACCAGGCCACCCCTTGTTTGTGATATTACACTTTGCCATTACGAAACAGAAATGACATTGAACCCTTACACGTCTCACACCACCATTTCATTTCCCATAGGACCCCATTGTAACATTTATGTCCAAAACACAGTGAAAAATCAAAATATGCAGCATGTGTCTGGGCTCACATTCTTCACTGTTTAAGATATACAGTTATAAAGGTAAAAAGCATACATTAACCAAGTTTTTTTTCTTTAATTCCAATGGTTTTGTGATACCTATCAATTTCCGGAGTAATATATGTCTATTATTCGCCCACAATGCGGTTCGAACCAACACTTCTGTCATGGCACAGAATTGTCCAGAAATCTTACATCAGCATCAAATTTTCAAAATATTGACCATCTAACACATGATAAGAAATAAAAATCATTGCAATACAAAGCCTTGAAAAACGAAGAAAAAGAGAACTAAAGTTTTATTCTGCTTCCTTCAAATACTCAAGGGAGATAATAGTGGTGTGAGTCCTACACGAACTGCTTTATCTAAAAACTATCTCATCCTCGATCTCATTATGGAATTCTTTAGAAACTGACATTAGACAATTTGCGTTTTACTCTGTTTTTATGAAAAAGTTGCTTTCTTCTTCCGACACAAATGAGATTTCTGGCTTCCTTTTTTTCAAGGTAATCGATATTTATCAGTTATCAACGCTAGAATTCAAAGCAATTGCAGTGAACTTAATAATGACCTTCTTTTTTAATCACTTAAGACCAGATGCTATATGTGATTGTTGCAACTGAGTAGAAAATGCTGAACATTCAATTTTCTTTTTTAAATATAGTTGTAACAGAAATCAAAGATATTCACTTTTCCAATTTAATTTTTTCCTTCATATTTATTTTATTTGTTTCCAACTGCCGTACTCTATATGTTATCTGTTAACCTGTAGAGGAGGACTGGATCTAGTGTTGGTAAGCTCTGTGGCCCAGCCCCATTTCAGTATATATACACAGAAATAAAATACGTTTACACCGATATATTGATGCTCACTATGTTAAAATTGCTATATTTTAACCCTACACCTGCGTATGCCGGACCGGAACCCAGCCTGACATTTATATTTTTGCTGTTCCGCAGGTCAAACGTAAACGTATCTGCAAACATGTCCAGCTATGGCACATAAGGACAGGTTAAACGTGTGCAATTAATCGCAACTTTATACTAATACACATTTTGTTCACTGAAATATAAACTTCCAAAAATATGAAATATAAACTTCTAATAAAAAAACCTACAAAAAAACTTACCACGACAACACACGTACCCATGATCTATTTCACGTTAATAACTAATGATAAAACCCAAATGTGGAGCGCGTGGTCTAGTGGTAGAGCACCGAAACCATGATCGGAGGGTCGTGGGTTAGATCCTCCGCCACGGCTATGTGTGGTGTCCTTGAGCAAGACACTTTTTCCGCATATGCTTTGTACTGGTCCTACCCAGGAAGACTTCGAGCGTGATGTGTCTAAGTTGTAAGAACTTGTTTCACAATCGAAGTAAAAAAAAAAGTTTAAACTAAACCAAAAGCTTTCGATTATTACCCGCGGTCTGTCGTCATGCTTTTGTTACAAGTATCACTTTTTAAAAAGCTTTCAGCGTACGTATGTCTGTCTATTTTATGAATTTGAATTTTCAAAAAAGAACAATCTTTTCTCAAGAACAGGAATATTGTTCGTTTTTCATATTTGGCCTAAACTGACTTACACAATATCTATTTAAACACTAAAACACTTAAACACTTAAATTAAAATAAATCGTTCAAATTAATTGATGGAGGTAAGTAAAAACGTTAATGAGCACGTGGGATGTGCAGCTGCTGTCTATCTGCAAAACATGTTCTTATCAAACTGACTTCTGAAGAGAACCAAAAAAGGAGTAAACCCTTTAAAGCCTTTATTCCTAGATGATGCATTTGTATTTTACATTTATTGTCGTAAAAAGAGAATATTAAAGCACGTGACTTTAATTATTATTTCATTATTCATTCATTAACATTTTTTATAAACCTCAAGCCACAACTGATATATATTTTCATTGTAATTTGATTGTGAAATCTACAAATGACACTCAGAATCAAGGACAATTTTATTTTCGCGCCTCGTTAAACTAACCTCAAGTTTGTGGCTTACATATTTTGTGAACACAAATGCAGGCCATGTTTCTTACTAAAGTGTTAATGCCCCCGCCATTCGAAACGCAGGTCATATATCAAAACCAGTTTTATGAGTTATGATAATGATAATGATAATAAAAGTAATAATAATAAAACTTTTATAAACAAAAAACTTAATTGAAACAATTCAATCTTCCATGAGGCCCTGAACATATTTTACAAAGTTAAGTTTATTAATGTCATTGTGTGCGTGCGTGTGCGTATGCGTGTGTATGTCTGTCTGCGTTTGTGCGTGCGCGCGCGTGCGTGTGTGTGTTAATACTGATAAGAGCTACCCGACTGTATTAGGGCTGCTAAGAATTTTTTCCTCCATTGTTAACATATTTTTTTTTTTTTTTTTTTTTTTTTGAATGGGGTTTAACGCCATTTTCAACACATTTCAGGTTATATATGGCATATCCAGTTTTACTGGTGGAGGAAGACCTCAGACTGAGTCAGACTGAGTAGAACCACCGTCCTTCCGCAAGTAACTGGAAACTTTCTCACATAAAGTTTTTGGAGCGAGCGGGACTCGAACCTACGACCATAGCGGTGAGAGGTAAGTGATCTTGAGACGGCGCCTTAGACCACTCGGCCACGGAGGACCCCCATTGTTAACATAAAGCTTTGAACTAATAAATAGAATGTGCATATCTATATAGAATAGAATAGAATTCCACAAACCAAACAAGAAAAATGACTAACGTTGAAAAAGGGACTCAAACAAATAACGAAAAAGCGTTCTGAACTCAGTGGTTTTAGGCAGATCAACTTTATTGTGAGTCAAGTTTTTTAATGGAACATGAATAAATGAAATAATTGTTAAGCAAACAAAGTTGGTCACCACGTGACTGTTCTTGTCCAATAAAACTACAGGATGATTATGGGAGGTGAAACAAAAAACATCTAGAGCGTCCTTAGGCTGTCTTGGGTTTCTTGTTACTCTTTCTCACCCCCACCCCTATGGCAATGTTGCCACTCCTAATTCAATATTACCTAATATTAAAAAAACAACAGAAAAATACAAAATTAACAACATATGACGGGTGATAGACGGACGGACACAAAAGCTTATTCGTGGCTCTTCGTCTCAGGTGAATTACAAAAACACAACATGCATTGTGAGACCGTGTAGAGCTTCTGGCGCACAGAGCTCCCCGAAGAGCTTAATGCGTCGATTATACAAAACGCATAGAACTCCCGACTTGGCTCTGTGTGTTCCAGTGATGAAGCTGAACACATTATATAAATTATTATTCATATCGAATGAGCTCTTACCTAATAAAAAACTTCACACTTTATAAACGCCCAATGACTTCTTTATAACCTTCACCTGAAAAAGAGAAATGAAAAAGAATGACGGGATCAACTGGTAATTCAATTTCCGGTGTTAAATTAAAAGAAAAACACACTAATCCGTCGTCGTACAAGCGGTCCTAATACCAAATATATTATTATTATTAAACAAAATGATCATTAAACAAAAGGAAACATCCGAATTTCATTACAGAGCTGGTCCTACCGCTGGGTTTTAGTGTATATTTAAACAACATTACCGATGGACATATATACACTGCATAATTAAAATAATGATGGCGTTTAGGGTCGGTTTCAAATAACAAAGTGAATGACATCCGGTGGGTAATGATGATACGGCGGCACTCGGAAATGTTCGGGATTCGGCGAATGTTATGCTATTTACGATATTACGATGCATGTTTAACTATTGTTTGGATATCGATGGACCATATCATGTTAATAACTTAATATATAAATAATACAATAATAACTGACCAACAATGGGTAGACTTGGTTGTAACATTTTTAATAGTTACAATTTGTCTATTTTTTTATTAACGAGTTTCGTATCTTGAACTTAGTATGTAGAATTAGATGTACACTATAAACGGATACAGAAAAGCGCGTACACTATTTTCACAGGTGCGAAAGTGCGCGTACCGGCTCATCCACTGTGATAAGTTATTAGTTACTTAGTTACATATTTACTTTGCTTCGTTTATTTGCATTTCATTCGAGAATCGTCATACGTATTCTCTTTCCTGTGAACTTCCAATGCGTGCAGCTTTTAGTTCCTTATCATTTCATGAAAATATTTTTTTTTGTTATTTCGGGCATCCTAGAAATATGTTTGTTTTCTGTGCTCTCACCCAGTATTTTCCATATAGGTAGATACGTAGCAAAATTTTTTTTGCCAGATTCTGATTTTACAATGTTATTTTAATAAAAAATTGACAGAAATCCAAAAAAAATCAACGCTTTGGAAGTCAATCTTAAACTACGGTGTCCCGTTGTGGCAAAAACCGAAACAACGAAACAACGATGCTGAAAAGTCAATACTACTATGGTGAAAAGGCGTAACACCGATGGTGAAAAGTCGAAACAATTTTGACTTTTTACCATCGTTGTTTCGACTTTTCATCGTCGTAGTTTCGTTGTTTCGACTTTTCACCATCGTTGTAAAACGTCGAAACTACGATGGTAAAAAGTCGAAACTACGATGTTGAAAAGTCGAAACAACGATACTCTTCGACTTTCACCATCGGAGTTTCATTGTTTTGTTGTTTCGACTTGATTTAATCAAAAATATGCCCTGATGGTCCCAACGGGACACCGTGTAAAACAATACAAAAGTTTGGGAAGCTGCCATTTTGAATGAGTAGGACATTTTTTTAAACAACGGTCCAGCAAAGATAGTTACATCATGACGCTAACAGTTAATGTAATTACGAGTGTGCACTTAATCAAGACAGATAATTAAGGAATGCCCATTTAAAATTTATTAATTTGTTATTACATATGTAGAAAACCACAAACAACAATTTGTTGAGATATTTTTTTCATCTTGCTATTATAATAAAGCAAAACTAAGTTAATCAATTGAGGTTTGTAACCACAATTTTCACTTTCTCTTTATTCATATTCATTCGTGTTTTATTTTGTCTATAGTTTGCTTATGTATTGCATTTTTCAGCGTCGCGTTTAACTACTGAACACGACACACGCAAACACTGCGTATAAGACTAACTGACGCTAGACTGTTATGCGACATTCGGTATTCAGGCGTAAGCCCACCATTTGTTTTTATTCTTTATTCTGTAGTAAATAAAAAATGCGTGCTTGTCATTCACAGAGAGACCAAAATGAAGGCAGTGAATCTTACATTTTATTGTTTGTCAACCTCTACACTACCAAAATATGATGAGAAAAGTAGGGGTCATGTGTCATCCAAGACAAAGTGAAAGTAGACGTCAGAAATCATGTATTCATGCCCCAATTTTCAATCATCAATTAAATTTTCTAAATTTACAATTCAAACATTTTGATAATGCTTTCAAAATGTTCAAAACCCATCAATAATACCGCACAAGCGAGGAACATATATTTACGCTGAACAGCATTATAAGACATAATGACACTGATTTTACACCATTTATCGTCTTTAAAAAATGCTTTGACTTCACAATATTCTGTACACGCTTTTAATAAACAACATCGACGGAAAAATAGTTTAAAAGCATTTACGCAAATTCAATCTCTTGCATTAAATTAAACAATAATATCACAGACTGGTTCGACTGTGTCACGGGGATGAAACTAAGGTGTTATCACTCACTGACTTTATTTTCAGTTTTTTCCAATGACCTTGTCCAGGAACTTAATGACCTTGACCTTGGTATCTCAATGGTAGACGTTAAGGTATCATTGCTGGTGTACACGGGTGATATTGTGCTTGTTACAGATTCCGAATTAAAATTACAAACAATGTGAAACACTCTTCAAGAATGGTGTCGAATGGTATTATTGAAGGGTACTCCTAAACTCCATGCACTTTGGGAAAGGACGAACTTAACGCAGTTATGTTGTATTTAAAATTGGAAATAATATTCTCGATAAGGTGGACTCTTACAGATGTTTAGGTTTTATTTTCATTGAAAAAACAAACACATATTACATTAATTGAGAAGCATTAGCGAAAGGGGCCGGACGAGGGCTTGACAGCATTACTTATAAATACATAACTTAAAAGAATTCGGGTTTTGATCCTTTGAAAAACTGTTTAACTCCTGTGTTGTACTGATTTTAGATTATTGATCCTCAGTTTTGGGTTATACACAACTTCAAAACATTGATACTGTTCAAAATTGTGCAATGAGATATTTCATGGATGTTCATAGATTCGCACCTACGTTATCAATGACGAGCAATACAGGATGGTTATCTGGCGTTTACAGAAGATGGAGCTCGATGATACGATTCTGGAATAGACTGGTTATTATAAATGATAACAGACTGACAAAAAGGTGTTAGGACTATAATATCTGTACAAGTTATTGGTAAAATGGCATAAAGCAAATCACGAGAAAATAGGGACTCACAGTTTTAATGACAAGTCAAGTTACAGTGTTTTTATTTATACATTTTCAGCCATTTTACTCACATTTACAGTGATTTTACTTACACATTTTCAGCCATTTTACTAACATTACAGTGTTTTTACTCACACGTTTTCAGCCATTTTACTTACATTGACAGTGTTTTTACTCACACATTTTCAGCCATTTTACTCACATTGACAGTTTTTATTCTTACACATTTTCAGCCATTTTACTCACATTGACAGTGTTTATTCTTACACATTTTCAATCATTTTACTTACATTTAAAATGTTTTTACTTACACATTTTCAGCCAATTAAAGTGACATTTATAGCGTTTTTACTTACACATTTTCAGCCATTTTACTTACATTTACAGTGTTATTACTTACACATTTTCAGCCATTTTACTTACATTCACAGTGTTTTACTTACACATTTTCAGTCATTTTACTTACATTGGCAGTGCTTTTACTTACACATTTTTAGTCATTTTACTCACATTTACAGTGTTTTTACTTACACATTTCAGCAATTTTACTTACATTAACAGTGTTTTTACTTACATATTTTCAGTCAATTTATTCAAATTTACAGTGTTTTTTTACACATTTTCAGCCAGTTTATTTACATTTACAGTGGTTTGATTTGCACATTTTCAGCCATTTCACTTATATTTACAAAGTTTTTATTGACACACTTACATTTACAAAGTTTTTATTGACACACTTACATTTACAAAGTTTTTATTGACTCATTTTCGGCCATTTTACCTACATTAACAGTGTTTTTACTAACACATTTCCATACATTTTACTTACATTTACAGTGTTCTTACCTACACATTTCAGTCAGTTTACTCACATTTACAGCGTTTTTACTTACAAATGTCCAGACATTTTACTTACATTTACAGTGTTCTTACTTACACATTTTCAGTAATTTTACTCACATTTACAGTGTTTTTACTTACACATTTTCAGCCAATTAAAAGAACATTTTCAGCCATTTTACTCACATAACAGTGTTTTAACTTACACATTTTCAGCCATTATACTTACATTTACATTGTTTTTATTGGCACATTTTCGGCCATTTTACTCACATTGACAGTGCTTTTATTCAAACATTTTCAGCCATTGCACTCACATTTATAGTGTTTTTACTTACACATTTCAGCAGTTTTTCTTACATTAACAGTGTTTTTACTTACACAATTCAGTCATTTTACTCACATTGACAGTGGTTTTACTTACACATTTTCAGCCATTTTACTCCCATTGACAGTGTTTTTACTTACACTTTTTCAATCATTTTACTCACATTGACAGCGTCTTTACTTACACATTTCAGCCATTGTACTTAAATTTACGGCGTTTTTACTCACACATTTTCAGCCATACTACTTAAATTAACAGTGTTTTAATTTACACATTTTCAGCCATTTTACTTACACATTTTCAGCCATTTTACTTACATTGTCAGCCATTTTTACTGACACATTTCAACCATCTTACACATTTTCAGCCATTTTATTTACTTTTACAGTGTTTTTAGTTTCACATTTTCAATCAGTTTACTCACATTGACAGTGTTTTTACTGACACATTTTCAGCCATTTTACTTACATAAGCAGTGTTTTTACTTACACATTTCCAGTCATTTTACTTACATTCACAGTGTTTTAACTTACACATTTCAGCCATTTTACTTACATTTGCAGTGTTTTTACTTACACATTTTCAGTCATTTTACTTCCATTGACAGTGTTTTTACTCACACATATTCAGCCAATTTACTTACATTGACAGTGGTTTTACTTACACATTTTCAGCCATTTTACTCCCATTGACAGTGTTTTTACTTACACATTTTCAGTCATTTTACTCACATTGACAGCGTCTTTACTTACACATTTCAACCATCTTACACATTTTCAGCCATTTTATTTACTTTTACAGTGTTTTTACTTACACATTTTCAATCATTTTACTCACATTGACAGTGTTTTTACTGACTCATTTTCAACCATTTTACTTACATAAGCAGTGTTTTTACTTACATATTTTCAGTCATTTTACTTACACTCACAGTGTTTTAACTTACACATTTCAGCAATTTTACTTACATTTGCAGTGTTTTTACTAACACATTTTCAGTCATTTTACTAACATTAACAGTGTTTTTACTCACACATATTCAGCCAATTTACTTACATTGACAGTGGTTTTACTTACACATTTTCAGCCATTTTACTCCATTGACAGTGTTTTTTTTTCTTACACATTTTCAGTCATTTTACTCACATTGACAGCGTCTTTACTTACACATTTCAACCAGCTTACACATTTTCAGCCATTTTATTTACTTTTACAGTGTTTTTACTTACACATTTTCAATCATTTTACTCACATTGACAGTGTTTTTACTGACTCATTTTCAACCATTTTACTTACATAAGCAGTGTTTTTACTTACATATTTTCAGTCATTTTACTTACACTCACAGTGTTTTAACTTACACATTTCAGCAATTTTACTTACATTTGCAGTGTTTTTACTAACACATTTTCAGTCATTTTACTAACATTAACAGTGTTTTTACTCACACATATTCAGCCAATTTACTTACATTGACAGTGGTTTTACTTACACATTTTCAGCCATTTTACTCCCATTGACAGTGTTTTTACTTACACATTTTCAGTCATTTTACTCACATTGACAGCGTCTTTACTTACACATTTCAACCAGCTTACACATTTTCAGCCATTTTATTTACTTTTACATTGTTTTTACTTACACATTTTCAATCATTGTCTCACATTGACAGTGTTTTTACTGACACATTTTCAACCATTTTACTTACATAAGCAGTGTTTTTACCTACATATTTTCAGTCATTTTACTTACATTCACAGTGTTTTAACTTACACATTTCAGCAAATTTACTTACATTTGCAGTGTTTTTACTGACACATTTTCAGTTATTTTACTCACATTGACAGCGTTTTACAAACACATTTTAAGTAATCTTACTCACATTTTACAGTGTTTTAACTTACACATTTTCATTCATTTTACTTACATTACATAGTTTTACTCACACATATTCAGCCATTTTACTTACATTTAGAGTGTTTTTACTTACACATTTTCAGTCATTTTACTCACATTAACAGTGTTTTGCTTACACTTTTTCAGTCATTTTTCTCACATTGACAGCGTTTTTGCTAACACATTTTCAGCCATTTTACTTACATTTACAGTGTTTTTACTGACACATTTACAGCCATTAACTCACATTTACAGTGTTTTTACTCACAAATGTACAAGCATGTTTATCTGCAGCGCAGTTATTTCGCTGCTCTTTATTATGTCATTATTAATTTGATTAAAGAAGAAGTATATGAATATTGTAATAACGATGCGGTTTTGCAATTTTCTGGGTTGGGCGTACCAAGTTTCATAAAATATACGTGTACGTGAATTCAATTAAAGTTTTTTTACAATTCATTTAACCACATCAAACAAGCCTGTGATGTCTCGTTTGATATTAGTTATCTTTGATAAGTTTTGTAAGATATCTTTATAAGATGTTTGCTTAAAGAGGCCTCGCCTATAAAGCTGATATATTTTCGTTCTTAGCAGTAAAACTTCACATTTATGTAAAACATCATATATTATTGATATATTCTGTTCAAAAACTTATATCTATAGTGTATAAGTCTTTAGTTTTGATGACTAAAATACTAAACCGCGGCCAGCGATAAAGTCACTCACTGGTCAGTATCGGGTTATGCTAAAACATTGACGAATATAACAAAAGTACCGACTTTCGTATTAACGAATTTCTCAAAAATAAGATAGATTACAAGGACGTTATCAACCATTATCTTCCTCTTTGTGATTCAATCAAATGTCCATCATTTATTGAACAAAAAGTTATAGTTGATGCATCTTTAAAAATTACGTTTCAAAATATTACTAAAGAAAAATGGAATAATTCTACAGTTAAAGTTAGCCATAAGTTAAACCGCCAGACTACCTTGGCACAACAATACTGAATTTAATTGATGATCCTTAAAATGTGATTCGCGTTTTCGTTTTATAATCGACAAAACGACAAAAACATTTAATAGTTTTGTTTCTGAAAATTTATGAATTTGTCAATTGAAAGTAGTTTCAAACAAAAATTGTTCAAATTGTCTATTTAGTTAAGAAGCGATAAACTTACACGCACATATCTTGCTGCATTTTCGAATAAGCGGATGGAAGAACGGTCACCAAGGTTATACGTTGTTGTCGGATTTACTGTATGATAAGACGATTATACACGTCCAAAGGGTTTTTAAAACGCGCACACGCCCAGGCTAGTCTCCAAACATGGTAAGTGCTTTTACAGATTTTATACTTGTGTTTTAACTATCGTCGGATACCTTCGGGTGTTAATTCCGGTTTTCTTTATCCGTGATGAATAGAGAGTCGCGAATCGCCAACTACCAACCAGCTGCCAGTTTGGGATTCAGACTTTATATTAATTTACATACATTTATTATTGATTATATTTTTAAACATATTAACACAAGTAAAATATGTAAATGAAATAGTAATTATAATAACGAATCCAAATCCCCAACTGGCAGCTGGTCGGTAGTTGGTTATTCGAATCCCGAATTACCAACTGCAAACTACCTATTATCTTTACAGTCATGATTAATCTTTATTTGTGGTTGGAAGTAAAAATGTTTTTCTTTTGAAAATCAATCTAGTAACACAAAATTTACAGAAAAAAGACTTGAGCAAAAGTTCCTTCTAAACATCAAAAATTTATATATTTTGTAAAAACTTGTGATAAGACAATTTTTGTGGCTTTCAACAATTCTTATTATAAAGGTATTTGCCACATATTAAATCAAGTTTTAACATACATTTTCGAAAAAGGTGTGTTTTCACAAAATTCTTATACGCTTAAATTTTTTGCACGGGATTTTGCCTACAAAAATCATCTTTTTTGTGCTATTTGTAATTTCAAAAATATTCACCTGTTTTTTTTTATATAAAGAAACTGCTATCACTAAAAGGTTGCTCTTTTATAATAGTACAGTTTATTCATTAACACCATTAATTGTGTTCATTAACTAAAATAAAAACTTGGGTTAATACAGCACTGAGAAAAATAGATACAGTCAAACCTGTCTTAAGCAGCCAGTCAAGTGAAGGCATAAAAGTGACCTTTTAAGTCAGGTTGTTGCTTAATACTGCTTAACTTGATATAAAAGCATATAAATGGTAAATGGCAAATACGAATGCTTAAGAAAAGTGGCAGCTTAATAAAAGTGACCGCTAACACAGATTTGATTGTTTTTAGATTTGGAAACTAGAGGATTTGGCGCTAGGAAACTCATTAATTTGTTTGTCCACCCGTTCGTCTGTCAGACCATTACTCCATCTTTCCACTCATTATTCATTTTTTTTCATCTTTTGTAAGTCTCTAAAGAATGGCATATGTTTTAAACTTATTTATTTTACCACTACTGTGACACAAGTTCTTAAATATAACGCTCGATGTCTGCCTGGGTAGAAACTGTACAAAACACATGCGGAAAACGTGTCTTGCTCAAAGACGTGACTGAGGATCGAACCCACGACCCTCTGATGTTGGACCACGCGCGCCGCAAGAATGGAATATGTTGTTTTATGGCTTGTATTTACTATCCTGTATGACTGCACGCATGGCGAGACATAAATAAACAATAACATAGTGTTTAAGTGGCCAAGTTTGAATAAACATTAATAACCGATTCGCATCTCCAATAATTGTGTTAATGAGTCAGTTTATACAACGTTATTAGGATGTATTAACTGTAATCTCTTTGAGCACCGATGAATAACTGGAATAACCATGGCGGCGTGATCTTAAGGCTGCGTGATCTAAGGTGCTGTCCAAGGTTACGTGATATAAGGCGCTATCCATGGTTACGCGATATAATAAAGTATCAATGTATTTCGATATTTGGTGTGTACCTGTATAACTTCAAATTGCAGGTTGATTTTGATATTTATCAACTTTTATAACATTTTACAAGAGCTATGGCCCCTTTTTTACTTATCTTTATTTTAGTCAAATTTCTAACATATATCAGGGAATCCGAGTCCCGCAAGCATACAGTTAAGCTAATTTTAGTTATGACATTTTATGGCCTGTCAATGGTCGATTGCTCTATTGCGCTGTCCATGACTGCGTGATCTAAGACGCTGTCCATGGTTGCGTGATTTAAGGTAATGTTAATGGTTGCCTGATATAAGGCGCTATTATCAATGGTTGCCTGATCTAAAGTGCTGTCCATTGTTGCTTGATCTAAGGCGCCTTACATGGCTACGTGATCTAAGGAGCTGTTCATGGTTGCATGATATATGGCGCTGTCCATGTTTGCGTGATCTAAAGCGCTGTCAATGGTTGCGTGATCTAAAGCACTGTCCATGTTTGCGTGATCTAAAGCGCTGTCCATGATTGTGTGATTTTAAGCACTGTCCATGTTTGCGTGATCTAAAGCGCTGTCAATGGTTGCGTGATCTAAAGCACTGTCCATGTTTGCGTGATCTAAAGCGCTGTCAATGGTTGCGTGATCTAAAGCGCTGTCCATGTTTGCGTGATCTAAAGCGCTGTCAATGGTTGTGTGATCTAAAGCACTGTCCATGTTTGCGTGATCTAAAGCACTGTCAATGGTTGCGTGATCTAAAGCGCTGTCCATGTTTGCATGATCGAAAGCGCTGTCAATGGTTGTGTGATATACAGCGCTGTTCATGTTTGCGTGATCTAAAGCGCTGTCCATGGTTGCGTGATCTAAAGCACTGTCCATGTTTGCATGATCTAAAGCACTGTCCATGTTTGCGTGATCTAAAGCGCTGTCAATGGTTGCGTGATCTAAAGCGCTGTCCATGGTTGCGTGATCTAAAGCACTGTCCATGGTTCTGTGATCTAAAGCGCTGTCCATGTTTGCGTGATCTAAAGCGCTGTCCATGGTTGTGTGATATACAGCGCTGTCCATGGTTGTGTGATCTAAAGCGCTGTCCATGCTTGTGTGATATATATGGCGCTGTCTATGCTTGTGTGATATGTGGCGCTGTCAATGGTTGTGTAATCTAAAGCGCTGTCCATGCCTGTGTGATATATAACGCTGTTTATGGTTGTGTAATCTACAGCACTGTCCATGCTTGTGTGATATGTGGCGCTGTTTATGGTTGTGTAATCTAAAGCGCTGTCCATGCTTGTGTGATATTTGGCGCTGTCTATGGTTGTGATATCTAAAGCGCTGTCATACTTGTGAGTTATGTGGCGCTGTCCATGCTTGTGTGATATATGGCGCTATCAATGGTTGTGTAATCTACATCGCTGTCCATGATTGTGTGATATGTGGCGCTGTCAATGGTTGTGTAATCTAAAGCGCTGTCCATGCTTGTGTGATATGTGGCACTGTTAATGGTTGTGTAATCTAAAGCGTTGTCCATACTTGTGTGATATTTGGCGCTGTCAATGGTTGTGTAATCTAAAGCGCTGTCCATGCTTGTGTGATATTTGGCACTGTCAATGGTTGTGTAATCTAAAGCGCTGTCCATGCTTGTGTGATATATGGCGCTGTCAGTGGTTGTGTAATCTAAAGCGCTGTCCATGCTTGTGTGATATGTGGCGCTGTCAATGGTTGTGTAATCTAAAGTGCTGTCAATGGTTGTGTGATATTTGGCGCTGTCAATGGTTGTGTAATATAAAGTGCTGTCCATGCTTGTGTGATATGTGGCGCTGTCAATTGTTGTGTAATCTTAAGCGCTGTCCATGCTTGTGTGATATGTGGTACTGTCAATGGTTGTGTAATCTAAAGCGCTGTCCATACTTGTGTGATATTTGGCGCTGTCAATGGTTGTGTAATCTAAAGCACTGTCCATGCTTGTGTGATGTTTGGCGCTGTCAATGCTTGTGTAATCTTAAGCGCTGTCCATGCTTGTGTGATATATGGCGCTGTCAATGGTTGTGTAATCTAAAGCGCTGTCCATGCTTGTGTGATATGTGGCGCTGTCAGTGGTTGTGTAATCTTAAGCGCTGTCCATGCTTGTGTGATATATGGCGCTGTCAGTGGTTGTGTAATCTACATCGCTGTCCATGCTTGTGTGATATGTGGCGCTGTCAATGTTTGTGTAATCTTAAGCGCTGTCCATGCTTGTGTGGTATATGGCGCTGTCAGTGGTTGTGTAATCTAAAGCGTTGTCCATGCTTGTGTGATATATGGCGGTGTCAGTGGTTGTGTAATCTAAAGTGCTGTCCATGCTTGTGTGATATGTGGTGCTGTCAGTGGTTGTGTAATCTAAAGCGCTGTCCATGCTTGTGTGATATTTGGCACTGTCAATGGTTGTGTAATCTAAAGCGCTGTCCATGCTTGTGTGATATATGGCGCTGTCAGTGGTTGTGTAATCTAAAGCGCTGTCCATGCTTGTGTGATATGTGGCGCTGTCAATGGTTGTGTAATCTAAAGTGCTGTCAATGGTTGTGTGATATTTGGCGCTGTCAATGGTTGTGTAATCTAAAGTGCTGTCCATTCTTGTGTGATATTTGGCGCTGTCAATTGTTGTGTAATCTTAAGCGCTGTCCATGCTTGTGTGATATGTGGCACTGTCAATGGTTGTGTAATCTAAAGCGCTGTCCATACTTGTGTGATATTTGGCGCTGTCAATGGTTGTGTAATCTAAAGCGCTGTCCATGCTTGTGTGATGTTTGGCGCTGTCAATGCTTGTGTAATCTTAAGCGCTGTCCATGCTTGTGTGATATATTACGCTGTCAATGGTTGTGTAATCTAAAGCGCTGTCCATGCTTGTGTGATATGTGGCGCTGTCAGTGG
The DNA here is from genome assembly GCA_029582155.1 of Panopea generosa. Classification (NCBI taxonomy): domain Eukaryota; kingdom Metazoa; phylum Mollusca; class Bivalvia; order Adapedonta; family Hiatellidae; genus Panopea; species Panopea generosa. The sequence continues at coordinate 40,019,564 of CM055902.1, read as the reverse complement.
TTGTGTAATCTTAAGCGCTGTCCATGCTTGTGTGATATATGGCGCAGTCAATGGTTGTGTAATCTACATCGCTGTCCATGCTTGTGTGATATGTGGCGCTGTCAATGTTTGTGTAATCTTAAGCGCTGTCCATGCTTGTGTGATATATGGCGCTGTCAGTGGTTGTGTAATCTAAAGCGCTGTCCATTCTTGTGCGATATTTGGCGGTGTCAATGGTTGTGTAATCTAAAGCCCTGTCCATGCTTGTGTGATATGTGGCGCTGTCAATGGTTGTGTAATCTACATCGCTGTCCATGCTTGTGTGATATGTGGTGCTGTCAATGGTTGTGTAATCTAAAGCGCTGTCCATGCTTGTGTGATATTTGGAGCTGTCAATGGTTGTGTGATATGTGGCGCTGTCAATGGTTGTGTGATATGTGGCGCTGTCAGTGGTTGTGTAATCTTAAGTACTGTCCATGCTTGTGTGATATGTGGCACTGTCAATGGTTGTGTAATCTAAAGCGCTGTCCATGCTTGTGTGATATGTGGCGCTGTCAGTGGTTGTGTAATCTAAAGCACTGTCCATGCTTGTGTGATATGTGGCGCTGTCAGTGGTTGTGTAATCTAAAGCGCTGTCCATGCTTGTGTGATATATGGCGTTGTCAGTGGTTGTGTAATCTAAAGCGCTGTCCATGCTTGTGTGATATGTGGCGCTGTCAGTGGTTGTGTAATCTACAGCGCTGTCCATGCTTGTGTGATATTTGGCGCTGTCAATTGTTGTGTTATCTAAAGCGCTGTCCATGCTTGTGTGATATGTGGCGCTGTCAGTGTTTGTGTAATCTAAAGCACTGTCCATGCTTGTGTGATATGTGGCGCTGTCAGTGGTTGTGTAATCTAAAGCGCTGTCCATGCTTGTGTGATATATGGCGCTGTCAGTGGTTGTGTAATCTAAAGCGCTGTCCATGCTTGTGTGATATGTGGCGCTGTCAGTGGTTGTGTTATCTACAGCGCTGTCCATGCTTGTGTGATATGTGGCGCTGTCAATGGTTGTGTAATCTACATCGCTGTCCATGCTTGTGTGATATGTGGTGCTGTCAATGGTTGTGTAATCTAAAGCGCTGTCCATGCTTGTGTGATATTTGGAGCTGTCAATGGTTGTGTGATATGTGGCGCTGTCAATGGTTGTGTGATATGTGGCGCTGTCAGTGGTTGTGTAATCTTAAGTACTGTCCATGCTTGTGTGATATGTGGCACTGTCAATGGTTGTGTAATCTAAAGCGCTGTCCATGCTTGTGTGATATGTGGCGCTGTCAGTGGTTGTGTAATCTAAAGCACTGTCCATGCTTGTGTGATATGTGGCGCTGTCAGTGGTTGTGTAATCTAAAGCGCTGTCCATGCTTGTGTGATATATGGCGCTGTCAGTGGTTGTGTAATCTAAAGCGCTGTCCATGCTTGTGTGATATGTGGCGCTGTCAGTGGTTGTGTAATCTACAGCGCTGTCCATGCTTGTGTGATATTTGGCGCTGTCAATTGTTGTGTAATCTAAAGCGCTGTCCATGCTTGTGTGATATGTGGCGCTGTCAGTGTTTGTGTAATCTAAAGCACTGTCCATGCTTGTGTGATATGTGGCGCTGTCAGTGGTTGTGTAATCTAAAGCGCTGTCCATGCTTGTGTGATATATGGCGCTGTCAGTGGTTGTGTAATCTAAAGCGCTGTCCATGCTTGTGTGATATGTGGCGCTGTCAGTGGTTGTGTTATCTACAGCGCTGTCCATGCTTGTGTGATATGTGGCGCTGTCAATGGTTGTGTAATCTTAAGTGCTGTCCATGCTTGTGTGATATGTGGCGCTGTCAATGGTTGTGTAATCTAAAGCGCTGTCCATGCTTGTGTGATATGTGGCGCTGTCAGTGGTTGTGTAATCTAAAGCACTGTCCATGCTTGTGTGATATGTGGCGCTGTCAGTGGTTGTGTAATCTAATGCCCTGTCCATGCTTGTGTGATATATGGCGCTGTCAATGTTTGTGTAATCTAAAGCGCTGTCATGCTTGTGTGATATATGGCGCTGTCAATGGTTGTGTAATCTACATCGCTGTCCATGCTTGTGTGATATGTGGCGCTGTCAATTGTTGTGTAATCTTAAACGCTGTCCATGCTTGTGTGATATATGGCGCTGTCAATGGTTGTGTAATCTAAAGCGCTGTCCATGCTTGTGTGATATGTGGCACTGTTCATGGTTACGTGATCTAAGGCGATGTCCATGGTTGCGTGATCTATGCCACTGTCCATGGTTGCGTGATATATGGTGCTGTCCATGATTACGTGATCTAAAGTGCTGTCCATGGCTGTGTGATCTAAGGTGCTGTCCATGCTTGCGTGATCTAAGCCACTGTCCATGGTTGCGTGATCTAAGGTTCTGTCCATGGTTTCGTGATCTAAGGCACTGTCAATGTTTCGGTGATATATGGCGCTGTCCATAATTACGTCATCTTAGGTGCAGTTGTTGGTTGCGTGATCTAAAGCGCTCTCCATTGTTGTGTGATCTTAGGCGCTGTCTATGTTTGCGTGATCTAATGTCCATGGTCGAGTGATCTAAGGGAATGTTCATTGTCGAGTGGTCTAAGGTGCTGTCCATAACCTAGTGATCTAAGGTACTGCCCATGGTCGAGTGGTCTAAGGGACTGTCAATGATCGAATGGTCTAAGGTTCTGTCCATGACCTAGTGATCTAAGGTACTGCTCATGGTGGAGTTATCTAAGGTACTGTCCATGGTCAAGTGATCTAAGGGACTGTCCCTTGTCGAGAGATCTAAGGTGCTGTCCATGGCCTAGTGATCTAAGGCATTTTCCATGGTCGAGTGATCTAAGGTACTGTCCATGGTCGAGTGATCTTAGGGACTGTCCATGGTCGAGAGATCTTAGGTACAGTCCATGGTCGAGTAATCTAAGGTACTGTACATGGTCGAGTGATCTAGGGGCATGACAATGGTCGAGTGATCTAAGGGACTGTCCATTGCTGAGTGATCTAAGGGGACTGTCCATGGTCGAGTGATCTATGGGCATGTCAATGGTCGAGTGATCTAAGGGACTGTCCATGATTGAGTGATCTAAGGGACTGTCCATGCTCGAGTGATCTAAGGTACTGTCCATGGTCGAGTGATCTAAGGTACTGTCAATGACTGAGTGATCTAAGGTACTGTCCATGGTCGAGTGATCTTAGGGACTGTCCATGGTCGAGTGATCTAAGGTAATATCCATGGTCGAGTTATCTAAGGTACTGTCCATGGTCGAGTGATCTAAGTTACTGTTCATGCTCGAGTGATCTAGGGGCCTGTCCATGGTCGAGTGATCTAAGTTACTGTTCATGCTCGAGTGATCTAGGGGCCTGTTCATGGTCGAGTGATCTAAGGCACTGTCCATGCTCGAGTGATCTAAGGGACTGTCCATGCTCGAGTGATCTAAGGTACTGTCCATGGTCGAGTGATCTAAGGTACTGTCAATGACTGAGTGATCTAAGGTACTGTCCATGGTCGAGTGATCTTAGGGACTGTCCATGGTCGAGTGATCTAAGGTAATATCCATGGTCGAGTTATCTAAGGTACTGTCCATGGTCGAGTGATCTAAGTTACTGTTCATGCTCGAGTGATCTAGGGGCCTGTCCATGGTCGAGTGATCTAAGGGACTGTCCATGGTCGAGTGATCTAGGGGACGGTCCATTCTGAGAGATCAAACGTACTGTCCATGGCTGAGTGATCTAAGAGACTGTCCATGGTCGAGTGATCTAAGGGACTGTCCATGGTCGAGTGATCTTAGGGACTGTCCATGGTCGAAAGATCTTAGGTACTGTCCTTGGTCGATTGGTCTTAGTTACTGTCCATGGTCGAGTGATCTTAAGGACTGTCTTTGGTCGAGAGATCTTAAGTACTGTCTATGGTCGATTGATCTAAGGGGCATGTACATGGTCGAGTGGTCTAGGGGCCTGTCCATGGTCGAGTGATCTAAGGTACTGTCCATGACTGAGTTATCTAAGGTACTGTCCATGGTCGAGTAATCTAAGGTGCTATCCATGACTGAGTGATCTAAGGTACTGTCCATGGTCGAGTAATCTAAGGTGCTGTCCATAGCAGAGTGATCTAAGGTACTGTCCATGACTGAGTGATCTAAGGTACTGTCCATGTTCGAGTGATCTAAGGGACTGTCCATGACTGAGTGATCTAAGGGGCCTGTCCATGGTCGAGTGATCTAAGGTACTGTCCTTGACTGAGTGATCTAAGGTACTGTCCATGGTCGAGTGATCTAAGGGGCCTGTCCATGGTCGAGTGATCTAAGGTACTGTTTATGACTGAGTGATCTAAGGTACTGTCCATGGCCGAGTGATCTAAGGGGCCTGTCCATGGTCGAGTGATCTAAGGTACTGTCCATGACTGAGTGATCTAAGGTACTGTCCATGGTCGAGTAATCTAAGGTGCTGTCCATGACTGAGTGATCTAAGGTACTGTCCATGGTCGAGTAATCTAAGGTGCTGTCCATGGCCGAGTGATCAAAGGTACTGTCCATGGTGGAGTGATCTAAGGTACTGTCCATGGTCGAGTAATCTAAGGTGCTGTCCATGGCCGAGTGATCTAAGGTACTGTCCATGGTGGAGTGATCTAAGGTGCTGTCCATGGCCGAGTGATCTAAGGTATTGTCCATGGCCGAGAGATCTAAGATACTGTCTAAGGTCGAGTGATCTAAGGTACTGTCCATGGGCAAGTGATCTAAGGTATTGTCCATGGTCGAGAGATCTAAGATACTGTCTAAGGTCGAGTGATCTAAGGTACTGTCCATGACTGAGTGATCTAAGGTATTACCCATGACTGAGTGATCTAAGGTACTGTCCATGACCTAGTGATCTAAGGTACTGTCCATGGTCGAGTGATCTAAGGTGCTTTCCATGGCCGAGTGATCTAAGGTACTGTCCATGGCTGAGTGATCTAAGGTACTGTCCATGGTCGAGTAATCTAAGGTACTGTCCATGACTGAGTGATCTAAGGTACTGTCCATAGTCGAGTGATCTAAGGTATTGTCCATGACTGATTGATCTAAGGTACTGTCCATGACTGAGTGATCTAAGGTGCTGTCCGTGTCCGAGTGATCTTAGGTACTGTCCATGGTCGAATGATCTAAGGTACTGTCCATGACTGAGTGATCTAAGGTGCTGTCCATGTCCGAGTGATCTAAGGTATTGTCCATGACTGAGTGATCTAAGGTACTGTCCATTTTCGAGTGATCTAAGGTACTGTCCATGACTGAGTGATCTAAGGTATTACCCATGACTGAGTGATCTTAGGTACTGTCCATGACCTAGTGATCTAAGGTAGTCCATGGTCGAGTGATCTAAGGTGCTGTCCATGGCCGAGTGATTTAAGGTACTGTCCATGGCCGAGTGATCTAAGGTACTGTCCATGGTCGAGTAATCTAAGATACTGTCCATGACTGAGTGATCTAAGGTACTGTCCATGGTCGAGTGATCTAAGGTACTATTTATGACTGAGTGATCTAAGGTACTGTCCATGGCCGAGTGATCTAAGGTACTGTTTATGACTGAGTGATCTAAGGAGCCTGTCCATGGTCGAGTGATCTAAGGTACTGTTTATGACTGAGTGATCTAAGGTACTGTCCATGGCCGAGTGATCTAATGGGCCTGTCCATGGTCGAGTGACTTAAGGTACTGTCCATGACTGAGTGATCTAAGGTATTACCCATGACTGAGTGATCTAAGGTACTGTCCATGACCGAGTGATCTAAGGTACTGTCCATGACCGAGTGATCTAAGGTACTGTCCATGGCCGAGTGATCTAATGTGCTGTCCAAGGCCGAGTTCGACTTTGAAATAGCTTCCAAGGGTGCGTGCGAACACATGTGTTTGTACGTGAGTTTAGTGCGATTGTGTCGAGCGAGCGGGATATACGCATATAATGCTGAGTACCCTAGATTATAATTATGCTTGACAATTTGCAATTACATTTGGCCTGGGGTTTGTCCCAAAGGCCATAGTTTCACTTTTTGCTGGTTGCCATCTCAGGATAGGCCATACCCCAACAAACCGTACAAATAGTTGATATGCATGTTTAGTTATATAATGTTTATGTAACAAAAGAAAAAAATGCATTTTATAAGATCTGTATGAAAAAACCATTGTTCCCACAACTAAAACATTAAATTCCTGACGATGCAGAATTTATTTTCATCTTTAAATTATGTTTGATGTGGTCCGCTTTACCGTGATTGATCAACTTTACGACCTAATTGAAACGAAATTAATAACCGGGCAATTTTCAGCATGGTTGAATTGTATTTTATAAAAGCAGCAATTAAGTCAGAAATATACTTAACTGAAGAAAAAAACAACCTATAGGTTAGCAAGGCTCACAGTGGGCTTTATTTACTTCACGTAACTCGGTTAAACTTCAAAATTCTAATTATTTTTCCTTTTGAGGACCAACGTTGTCCCTTATTGCAATGCAATCTTCTTTACTGAACCAAAATCTGATTTGTTATGAAGAAATGATGCTTCAGATCTGAAATTGAATGATATTAAATTGAATTAAATGTTTCAGAAAATGAGAATTTTGCATTTCCCTACTGAGTTCCTTTCAAATGTCCCCTTTTGTGGTCCTTATAAATTGTAGCCCCTTGATTTGTTCAAATTTGAAATTTGTATAAGATATAAACACTTTTCACTGACCAATTGTTGGAAATTTTAAAACACTTGTGTCAAGCTACTTTAAAATCCCTAAATGTAAGACAAAGTTACAGATCAATTATTGATCAATTGATAAATTGAGCCAAGTGTTTTTGAAATCCATTCATGTATGATAAAGTTAAAAAACGGACTTGAAATCTCAAACAGATTCATACATACTAAAAGTGTGACATTGACCTTTGAGATACGGGTCTAGGTCTTACTTATGACACGTCGTCATGTCATCTTGATAATTTGAGCCAAGTTAAAGACAAAGTCACAGACTAGACACGCAATATGAAACAAATTGAAAGTGTGACCTTGACCTTTTAGAAAAGGTTCTGGGTCTTACATGCGACAGTTAATTATGTCATGTTGATCAATTGAGCCAAGTATTATTAAATTTTATCCATAGATGCCAAAGTTAAAGAACAGACAAGAAATCTCAAACTGACAGAAAGTGTCATCAAACAAAGTTAAATTGTGACCTTGACCTTTGAAGTTGGAGTCTGGGTATTTAGTGCAACATGTTGATAATTTGCAGCAAGTATTTATAAAATCCATCTATGCACAACAAAGTTACAGGTCGGACACGAAATACCGGACACCCCAAACTTTTGTGTGTGTGGGGGGGGGGGGGGGGGGGGGGGGGGGGGAGGGGCATAAAAATAGGACTAGAACTGCTTATGACAGCCACTAGCCTTACACTAAACTAACGCGAACTAAACGTATTACAAATGCATTTTAAACGTAATACAAACGCATTAAAAATGTAGATAAACTATAAACGAAATGTTCCATGGACACTTTACAGACGTAAACGAACGAACGTTCCACGGACGCAAAACGAACGATACATTCAAACGATGAACGGAACGAAGAGAAAGTGCGTTTGTAGTAAACACTGGGGAAATGCATTTTATGAGATTTAGATGAACTCTGATTTTATCGTGTGGTTATGTTGACAATGAAATTGATAATATCCAATGATATAAGTGTAGTGTATAAGACATCTCAAATGATTTGCTAATGCTATATATTCAATGGTAAAAATGAAATGAGTAAAACGTTCTCAACTCATTTACAAACATGTGTACGTAATAATAAATGTGTTGTGTATTGAAAAGTACACACATTTTACTGCCATTATATATCCACTGAAGAAAGTGAAGTATATAAGAAGTTCCATTAATTGTTATCAATCGTTTAAATGCAGTGATGAAAGTGAAATTTAACAGACGTTCCACTTATAGTTTCCTACATATCTACAAAAATGGAAATGTAGTATATTAGTATCATAACTTTCCTAAATATTATTTTGTCTTTATATATCCAAATATGAAATTTTAGTGTATTAAGGGTTCACACATATTTCCCTATCTTTGGAAGTGCGGTGTATTAGAAGTACCGCAAATCCTTTGCTGTCGTTGTATACACCCCAGGTGAAAGTGTATTGCATTAGAATAGCCGCAAGGTTTTTAAAATCGTTATATATACATTGATGAAAATGTTGTGTATTAGAAGTTCCACACATATTTTCCTATCGTCGTTGTATTAACATTGCTAACACCAAAACAAACAAATATCCTCTATTAATTTGTTTGAATCGCTTATATTTATAGAAGTTCCTTCAGCGTTCGCCGATGATTGTGTGTGTCGTCTTATTTATGGTGTTCAGCCCAATCCAGGCCGCCTGTAAGTGTAAAAAGGAAACGAAAAAGCAAAAGTTTTGCAACGCAAATTTTGGTAAGAATTGTAGCATAAATTTTGTCTCAGCCTGTAAATATAGAAACATGGCTTTTTCCAGTTACAGTGTTTCTTCTTTTGCTTTTTAACATTAATCTAATCCTAATCTTCACCTTATCTATCTCTAATATTGAAGAGTTGAATAATTCAATATCGAAAGACGGACCATTTCTCATAGTAACGGCTGATTATTGTTGTGAACAGAGCCAAAATAACTCCCTCAGCAGCAGCAGCAGCAGCAGCACTGTACGACTTCGATAATGAAATATTGTTATAAATACCACAACATATAAGTTTTCTTACAGACGACTCTTTGTAAGCAGATTACTAGTCTGTAGAACGGATCCAGCTCTCCCAAATAGGTCCGTCAATAGAAATATTGGGAAAGCCCTTTTCAGCACGCTGATTGGTCAGTTACTACAGGGGAAACCGAATGATGTCACTGTTAAGCGTTCAATAGCTATGGATTATAGGACAGGCATAGATTTCTCTGCTTTTTTCATCGGGGGTTAACAGACCTGATTTGGGGATATCAGGTTCTCGAATAGACTATCAGAATAGTATTTTTTTTTATTTCAGGTATCGAGGCGAAAGTACTAGATCAAGGAAACATAGTCGGAAGAAAGAAGATTTACAAAATAAAGATAACAAAGACTCTTATATCTGATGTAAGCTTACGTTTAGCATAAACTCTAACATAAATCTTAATTTTGGGATGAAACGTTTTATTGCATTAATCTTATTATAAATGTGTTCGGTAAATAAATATTTTTCTTCGACCCCGTCCGTAAAGTGGTTAAAGATACTATACCCGGGCTTGGTATATATCCATAGGAACAATGACTCTAGTATTGGACAACAATTGAAGACCATTTGGCAGGACGACTTGGTATATATCTATAGGAACAATGACTCTTGTATTGGACAACAGTTGTAAACCATTTGGCATGACGACTTGGTATATATCCATAGAAACAATGACCCTAGTATTGGACAACAGTTGTAAACCATTTTGCATGACGACTTGGTATATATCCACAGGAACAATGACCCTAGTATTGGATACCAGTTGTAGACCATTTGGCATGACGACTTGGTATATATCCACAGGAACAATGACCCTAGTATTGGACAACAGTTGTAAACCATTTGGCATGACGACTTGGTATAAATCCATAGGAATAATGACCCTAGTATTGGATACCAGTTGTAGACCATTTGGCAGGACGACTTGGTATATATCCACAGGAACAATGACTCTAGTATTGGACAACAATTGTAGACCATTTGGTAGGACGACTTGGTATATATCCATAGGAACAATGACTCTAGTATTGGACAACAGTTGTAAACCATTTGGCATGACGACTTGGTATATATCCACAGGAACAATGACTCTAGTATTGGACAACAATTGAAGACCATTTAGTAGGACAATTGGTATATATCCATAGGAACAATGACTCTAGTATTGGACAACAGTTGTAGACCATTTTGGCAGGACGACTTGGTATATATCCATCGGAACAATGACTCTATTATTGGATACCAGTTGTAGACCATTTGGCATGACGACTTGGTATATATCCACAGGAACAATGACTCTAGTATTGGACAACAATTGAAGACCATTTGGTAGGACAGTTGGTATATATCCATAGGAACAATGACTCTAGTATTGGACAACAGTTGTAGACCATTTTGGCAGGACGACTTGGTATATATCCATCGGAACAATGACTCTAGTATTGGACAACAATTATAGACCATTTGGCAAGACGACTTGGTATATATCCATAGGAACAATGACTCTAGTATTGGACAACAATTGTAGTCCATTTGGCATGACGACTTGGTATATATCTATAGGAACAATGACTCTTGTATTGGAAAACAATTGTAGACCATTTTGTCAGGACGACATGGTATATATCCATAGGAACAATGACTCTAGTATTGGACAACAGTTGTAAACCATTTGGCAGGACGACTTGGTATATATCCATAGGAACAATGACTCTGGTATTGGACAACAGTTGTAAACCATTTTGTCAGGAATACTTGGTATATATCCATAGTCACAATGACTCTAGTATTGGACAACAGTTGTAAACCAATTTGTCAGGACGTCTTGGCATATATATCCATAGGAACAATGACTCTGATATTGGGTATTGAACCGGTTCATATCATTCGGAGTGTTACAGCATCTTTAATTGTGTTTTTCGAACAACATCAGCGTTTTGTCTTGTCTTACACGAGTCAAAGAGCAACTTAAATTTTCATATATATTTTTTAAATTTTGTGGAAGCATTTCTGTCAACTAGCTCAGCCAGCTTCGATTTCTTTCTCTCAACTCGTGCAATTCAACCCCTTATTTTGTCAACTGGCACTCAGTCAATATCCGTTAACTACCAAACCCACTTTTTCTATATCTGGATTCGAACATTCTACTAATTTCTGAGAAAAACAACAAAGCTTTAGCTCAAATGCGAATTAAGCTCAGAGCTTACACGAACCCGTCTCTGTTTCATGGGTTGAACCATTACTTAATATTGATTTGGGACTTTGTCGGGTCTAGCCTGGGGTTGAACCCGCGACATCTGGCATACTTGCCAACACTATATCACTTTAATGTGCTCGTGCACTTACTCAGAGTGCATTAGTATTCAATAACAGTATTTGTAAGTCGACAGAATATTATATGTAAATGAAAAAGGTCATCTTTAATGTTTTTATATTTTCAATTGCGTTCATTACTTATATTGCTTTTGTCACAAAACCTTGCTTACAGCTATAAACTATTTTTCCCAATCATTGCAGTTATAGGCATTTCTGTATTTTCACTATCAAGGTATCAATGCAACTCGTTGAACGGAAGCGTCTGTATACGTTGAAAAATAAAGGTGACTGCGGCATCAAACTCAGCAAGGGAACCACATATCTCGTTACAGGTATACATATACTGAACGAAACACTCCACTTCCACCCCCCCCCCCCCCCCCCCCCCCAACTACCTAACATCATTAAGTGTAAATGTTTAGGTGCAGACATTTAGGGTCACTTTACACAAACTAGTCTCCGTATTTGAATGATTGGTCCCGCATTCCCGATTCAATTAGAAAACGTGTCAGTTACTTGCGGAGATGGGCGTGCTCGAATACTGGTTTACATTCCAGGATCATAAAAACGGTTAGGTCAGAGAATTTAGATGACTGGTTAGGTGTCAGCCCTCGACGCTAAACATGCAAAACGAATACAATTAACTAAAACTAGTACAAATTTCTGCAAGTCAAATAAAAACGTTGTGGTATAAACGAACACAATCTTGAGAAACTTGTTCTTAACCACAGGGGCATATTTCCACGCTGACAACCCAACCCCAAAAGGGGAGTTCAGATTCGGGGTTAAAGTTCATCAAAATTTGAGTCTATTTTCAGAATTAACTCCGTGTTGACTTCATATTATATACACGAGAGGTCGTACTCATCAACCATTCTTGAGAATGTTCTTAGACTTAAACTTGGAAATCCAAATTTCAACCTTAGATGTCTAGTTTACCTTAACAGATATAAGTGTGAGAGTTTATTTGATTATCCCACTTACTTGCTTTTGATCGAAAAAAAAATAGTCTAAATGTCTAAAAATTCGAGTCTAATCATATTCGTAAGAATGGTTGGTGAATACCACCCCTGGGCATGAACTCAAGGTTTTTGTAACCTCAGAAACCGATTGCATTAGTGAGAGAGAGTATGTCAATGGTTTGACCTCCCTTCTGACACCGAACGAAAAGTCGTTTAAGATGTTTCGTTTAACGATCAGGTATCATGCCAGGAAGTCACGTGTTCAACAAAGGTCTATATGAAATGTTCTCTCCACTACAACAGATCGCAACGTGCCAGTAGATCATGTAAACACATACCAACTCCAAATTATATTTTTTTCGGCAAAATCTTTTTACAGGTCTATACTATGCTATTTGATTACGTGACATATTTACAATATAATTCATTATAGACAAACTAACATCATTTTGAAATAATATGTGGCGCACAGTCCAAGCAGGCTTATAAGTCACTTATCTTTTAATAACACAATAAGTACATTTATTTATAAGTTATAAAAATTATAGTTGTATTTAGAGTAAATTCAGTATACGCCACACTACACAGTTACGCCCCTTTATTCACACGGTAACATGATTCTTGCGGTTAATAAAAGAGCAATGTAATTTGGTTTTGAAATATTTTCAGAATGGTTCATAGTGGTTGTGGTTTCTAGCTGCAGATGCGTAAAGCAAAGCTGACATAATATATACTGCAATAAGACATCACTGGTGTTAAGAAGTGACATTATTTCAACATATGCATGTATTTATGAGCATTTGAGGACGTCATATTTTTTTTTAAAATCTTAGGGTGTCACTGCACCCTCTTTAAAAACAATCTAAGCTGATCAACTTACCGGTAATAGTGCATTTTTATGTGGGTATACATTTCTGCTAAGAAAAAAAAAGCTTTTAATAAAAAGTTCTATGTGGACTTTTTATCATGGACATTCTAGACCTTTTTTAAACAGAACAAAGAACAAAATTATAATTTAAGTAGTATTTCACCACTATTAAACAAAATGGGTATAAAAGAAAGTTATACGATTAATCAAAGCATTTATAAGAAAGTGTCCTGTTTTAGAAAAAAATTTGTTTGTTATTTTTTGGATAATCATGCATTAGTATTCATATTTAATATTCATATAATTTTAATTGATTGTCTCGCCCAGGAAAGTTTTACAGAAGTGGAAATGACGTGATATTGATGCGCACAACTAAATGTGACCTACAAAACAAAGTCTTGCGGAACAAAAGAAATTCTTACAAACTACCTACATGTCAAGATGGTGGTGAGTATTTATAGAAGATTGAACTTAATTATAGTATGTGTAGATGATGTTGAGTATTTATAGAAGTTTGAACTTCATCATAGTATGTGTCGATGGTGGTGAATATCTATAGAAGATTGAACTAAATTATAGTATGTGTAGATGATGTTGAGTATTTATAGCATTTGAACTTAATTATAGTATGTATAGATGATGTTGAGTATTTATAGACGTTTGAACTTCATTATAGTATGTGTCGATGGCGGGGAGTATTTATAGAAGTTTGAACTTAATTATAGTATGTGTAGATGATGTTGAGTATTTATAGACGATTGAACTTAATTATAGTATGTGTAGATGATGTTGAGTATTTAAAGAAGTTTGAACTTAATCACAGTATGTGTCGATGGTGGTGAGTATTTATAGAAGTTTGAACTTAATTATAGTATGTGTCGGTGGTGGTGAGTATTTATAGAAGTTTGAACTAAATCATAGTATGTGTCGATGGTGGTGAATATTTATAAAAGTTTGAACTTAGTCATAGTATGTGTCGATGGTGGTGAGTATTTATAAAAGATTGAACTTAATTATAGTATGTGTAGATGATGTTGAGTATTTATAGAAGTTTGAACTTAATCACAGTATGTGTCGATGGTGGTAAGTAATAATAGAAGTTTGAACTTAATTATAGTATGTGTCGGAGGTGGTGAGTATTTACAGAAGTTTGAACTTAATCATAGTATGTGTCGATGGTGGTGAATATTTATAAAAGTTTGAACTTAATCATAGTATGTGTCGATGATGTTGAGTATTTATAGAAGTTTTAACTTAATTGTAGTATGTGTCGATGATGGTGAGTATTTATAGAAGTTTTAACTTAATTATAGTATGTGTCGATGATGGTGAGTATTTATAGACGTTTGAACTTAATCATAGTATGAGTAGATGATGTTGAGTATTTATAGAAGTTTTAACTTAATTATAGTATGTGTCGATGGTGGGGAGCATTTATAGAATTTGAACTTAATTATAATATGTGTCGGAGGTGGTGAGTATCTATAAAAGTTTAAACTTAATCATAGTATGTGTCGATGGTGGTGAGTATTTATAGAAGTTTTAACTTAATTATAGTATGTGTAGGTGTAGGTGAGTATTTATAGACGTTTGAACTTAATTATAGTATGTGTAGGTGGTGGTGAGTATTTATGGACGTTTGATCATAAGTATAGTGTTTGTAGGTGGTGGTGAGTATTAATAGACGTTTGAACATAATTATAGCATTTGTAGGTGGTGGTGAGAATTTATAGATGTTTAAACATAATTGTAGTCTGTGTAAGTGGTGGTGAGCATTTATAGACGTTTGAACATAATTATAGTGTGTGTAGGTGGTGGTGAGAATTTATAGACGATTGAACATAAGTATAGCGTTTGTAGGTGATGCTGAGTATTTATAGACGTTAAAACATAATTGTAGTCTGTGTAGGTGGTGGTGAGTATTTATAGACGTTTGAACTTAATTATAGTGTGTGTCGATGGTGGTGAGTATAAATAGACGTTTGACTTTAATATAGTATGTGTCGATCATGGTGAGTAGTTATAGAAGTTTGAACTTAATTATAGTATGTGTCGATGATTGTGAGTATTTATGGAAGTTTGATCTTAATTCTAGTATGTGGCGATGATGGTGAGTATTTATAGAAGTTTGAACTTAATAATAGTATGTGTCGATCATGGTGAGTATTTATAGAAGTATGAGCTAGATTTTAGTATGTGGCGATGATTGTGAGTATTTATGGAAGTTTTAACTTAATTTTAGTATGTGTCAATCATGGTGAGTATTTATAGAAGTTTTAACATAAGTATAGTATGTGGCGATGATTGTAAGTATTTATAGAAATTTGAACTTAATTATAGTATGTGTCGATCATGGTGAGTATTTATAGAAGTTTGAACTTAATTATAGTATGTGTCGATCATGGTGAGTATTTATAGCAGTTTGAACTTAATTATAGTATGTGTCGATCATGGTGAGTATTTATAGAAGTTTGAACTTAATAATAGTAAGTGGCGATGATTGTGAGTATTTATAGAAGTTTGAACTAAATTATAATATGTGTCGATCATGGTGAGTATTTATAGAAGTTTTAACTTAAGTATAGTATGTGGCGATGATTGTGAGTATTTATAGAAGTTTGAACTAAATTATAATATGTGTCGATCATGGTGAGTATTTATAGAAGTTTGAACTTAATTATAGTATGTGTCGATCATGGTGAGTATTTATAGCAGTTTGAACTTAATTATAGTATGTGTCGATCATGGTGAGTATTTATAAAGTTTTAACTTTATTATAGTATGTGTCGATCATGGTTAGTATTTATAGAAGTTTTAACTGAATTATAGTATGTGTAGATGATGGTGAGTATTTATAGAAGTTTAACCTTAATTATAAAATGTGTCGATGATGATGAGTATTTATAGAAGTTTAAACTTATTTATAAAATGTGTCGATGATGATGAGTATTTATAGAAGTTTAAGCTTGATTATAGTATGTGTAGATGATGTTGAGTATATATAGAAATTTGACCTTAATTATAGAATGTGCCGATGATTGCGAGTATTTATAGAAGTTTAAACTTAATCATATTTTGTATTGACCTTAATTATAGAATGTGCCAATGATGGCGAGTATTTATAGAAGTTTGAACTTAATTATAATGTGTATCGATGATTGTGAATATTCATAGAAGTTTGAACTTAATCATAGTAGGTGTAGGTGATGGTGATTATTTATAGAAGTTTGACCTTAATCATAGTATGTGTCGATGATGGTGAGTATTAATAGAAGTTTGAACTTCATTATAGTATGTAAAGACGACTGTGAATATTTGAAGAAGTTTGACCTTAATTATAGAATGTGTCGATGATGGTTAATATTCATAGAAATTTGACCTTAATTATAGTATGTTGTGATGATGGTAAATATTTGTAGAAGTTTGGACTTAATCATAGTATGTTTAGATGATGGTGAGTATTCATGGAAGTTTGAACTTAATTATAGTATGTGTAGATGACGGTGAGTATTTATAGAAGTTTGAACTTCATTATAGTATGTAAAGATGATTGTGAATATTTGAAGAAGTTTGACCTTAATTATAGAATGTGTCGATGATGGTTAATATTCATAGAAATTTGACCTTAATTATAATATGTTGTGATGATGGTAAATATTTATAGAAGTTTGACCTTAATCATAGTATGTGTCGATGATGGTGAGTATTAATAGAAGTTTGAACTTCATTATAGTATGTAAAGACGACTGTGAATATTTGAAGAAGTTTGACCTTAATTATAGAATGTGTCGATGATGGTTAATATTCATAGAAATTTGACCTTAATTATAGTATGTTGTGATGATGGTAAATATTTATAGAAGTTTGGACTTAATCATAGTATGTTTAGATGATGGTGAGTATTCATGGAAGTTTGAACTTAATTATAGTATGTGTAGATGACGGTGAGTATTTATAGAAGTTTGAACTTCATTATAGTATGTAAAGATGATTGTGAATATTTGAAGAAGTTTGACCTTAATTATAGAATGTGTCGATGATGGTTAATATTCATAGAAATTTGACCTTAATTATAATATGTTGTGATGATGGTAAATATTTATAGAAGTTTGAACTTAATCATAGTATGTGTAGATGACGGTGAGTATTTATAGACGTTTGAACTTAATCATGTTATGTGGCGATGATGGTGAGTATTTATAGAAGTTTTAACTTAATCATAGTATGTGTAGATGATGTTGAGTATTTATAGAAGTTTGAACTTAATCATAGTATGTGTAGATGATGTTGAGTATTTATAAAAGTTTGAACTGATTTATAGTATTTGTTGACGAAGGTGAGTATTTATAGAAGTTTGACCTTTATTATAGAATGTGTCGATGCTGGTGAGTATTTATAGAAGTTTTAACTTAATTATAGTATGTGTCGATGATGTTGAGTATTTATAGAAGTTTTAACTTAATTATAGTATTTGTTGACGATGGTGAATATTTATAGAAGTTTGAACTGACTTATTGTATGTGTCGATGATGGTGAGTATTTATAGAAGTTTGAAATTAATAATTGTATGTATTGAATGCGATCAAAGTATTTTTTACAATGTAAACAAAAGTCGTATTTTTTTATATAATTTAAATAACGTACGTGTATTGCTCTCAGAAGAGCTTCGGGATCTATGTATTGATGAACCTGCTTTAAGACACAATATCTCGCAGTTTGTTTATTATTCAATACATCTTCAACGATTGGACTAAAATTTAAAATTATTCCATAACTTAGTGTTGCATAAATTTATGTTCAAATGTGGAAAATTCTACCTGGATTTGTTAAATGCATAGAACTAAAAGTATCTTTATATCAATAGTCAAATGCTTGACTTTTTGTGTCACAGGTGGGTTCTATTAACTTATTTATATGTGCAGTAATACCAATATCTTTCTATTGTCAGATTAAAATTATATAATGTTGATGTTTTTATGTTCAGTGTCGCTTTAAACAATTGTTTAGTCATATCCCGACACATGGTATGATACTCCACCTAGTCAAATTAAACTGACACCAGATCGCAACACATGGTATGATACTCCAACCAGTCACATTAAACTGACACCAGATCGCGACACATGGTATGCTACTCCACCCAGTCACATTAAACTGACAGCAGATCGCGACACATGGTATGCTACTCCACCCAGTCACATTAACCTGACACCAGATCGCGACACATGGTATGATACTCCACCCAGTCACATTAAACTGACACCAGATCGCGACACATGGTATGATACTCCACCCAGTCACATTAAACTGACACCAGATCGCGACACATGGTATGCTACTCCACCCAGTCACATTAAACTGACACCAGATCGCGACACATGGTATGATACTCCACCCAGTCACATTAAACTGACACCAGATCGCGACACATGGTATGATACTCCGCCCAGTCACATTAAACTGACACCAGATCGCGACACATGGTATGATACTCCACCCAGTCACATTAAACTGACACCAGATCGCGACACATGGTATGCTACTCCACCCATTCACATTAAACTGACACCAGATCGCGACACATGGTATGATACTCTACCCAGTCACATTAAACTGACACCAGATCGCGAAACATGGTATGATACTCCGCCCAGTCACATTAAACTGACACCAGATCGCGACACATGGTATGATACTCCGCCCAGTCACATTAAACTGACACCAGATCGCGACACATGGTATGATACTCCGCCCATTCACATTAAACTGACACCAGATCGCGACACATGGTATGATATTCCGCCCAGTCACATTAAACTGACACCAGATCGCGACACATGGTATGATACTCCACCCAGTCACATTAAACTGACACCAGATCGCGACACATGGTATGCTACTCCGCCCAGTCACATTAAACTGACACCAGATCGCGACACATGGTATGATACTCCGCCCAGTCACATTAAACTGACACCAGATCGCGACACATGGTATGATACTCCGCCCAGTCACATTAAACTGACACCAGATCGCGACACATGGTATGATACTCCACCCAGTCACATTAAACTGACACCAGATCGCGACACATGGTATGATACTCCACCCATTCACATTAAACTGACAGCAGATCGCGACACATGGTATGATACTCCACCCATTCACATTAAACTGACACCAGATCGCGACACATGGTATGCTACTCCACCCAGTCACATTAAACTGACACCAGATCGCCTAGACATATTACTATTCTTTAAATAATGAGCGCTAAGCGAGGATGCTCCTTCTACTATTTTTGAAGTCTTCGGTATGACCTGGTCCGGGATCGAACCCACGACCTCGCATACGAGGCGGACGCTCTGCGTCGCACACCACTACTACATTGCTTCATTGTAACATTTAAAGTAATTCAAGATCTGTTATTATAAAGAAAAAAATCATACCTTCGAAATTTTCAAATTTCAATCGTTTTGTGATACCTATCAATTTCCAGTTCAATAACATGTCAACTATTGCCCACGATGCGGTTTGGACCAGAAATTCTAAAATGACAGAGAATTGCCTAGAAATAAGGTATCAACATTAAATTTCAGTAGTTATTTCCAAAAATACTTACCGTTTAACAGATGGTAGGAACAAAATCGCTGTAATACAAAGCCCTGAAAAAAGAAGCCTTCAGAAAAAGAGGACTTAAGTTTTACTTCTTCCTTCTTCATCTGTCGGATATTCATGGGAAATAATAGCAGTGTGAGTCCTCTACCACAAATACTACGCTGCGGTATAAAGTGGTTAACAGGAAATATACAAGTAAACGGCGTAATACGGCGAACATGTATGTGTCTACCCGAATGATTTCGTTTTTAAAACAAAATATCCATTTCACATTTCATGTTGTTTTTTTATAATCAAACCAGATATCATGATTGATATATAAGCTTTATTTTCAGATGATGAAGAAGAAAAAGAAGATGATGATGATGATGATGATGATAATGATGATGATGATGATGATGATGATGATGATGATGATGCTGATGCTGATGATGACGACGATGATGGTGATGATGATGATGGTGGTAGTGATGATGACTCGGACGATGATGACGAAAGTGAGACCGATGATAACAAAAGAAGGCCACGGAGAAGAAGACGGATGCGTCGACGGTTGGGGGATAAAAATGAAGACGGATTTGGCATTGGTTTTGGTCGACGTGGTAGGAGGGGAGGATATTCAGGTATGAGAGCGCGTTCCGGTAGGAGGTCATTTGGGGTGGAAGGGGACCAGGTGGGTTAGGTAGAAGAATGATGAGATTTAGCAGAAGAGGTACATTTAAAGGTAGAAGTATATTTTCTCGAGGTGGGAGAGGAGGCTTTGGTGGACCGGGAATGAATTTTGGCAGAAGAGGTAGACTTGGTGGAAGAAGTAGATTTTCTCGAGGTGGGAGAGGAGGCTTTGGTGGACCGGGGATGAAATTTGGCGGAAGAGGTAGACTTGGTGGAAGAAGTAGATTTTCTCGAGGTGGCAGAAGAGGCTTTGGTGGACCGGGGATGAAATTTGGCAGAAGAGGTAGATCTGGTGGAAAAAGTAGATTTTCTCGAGGTGGCAGAAGAGGCTTTGGTAGACCGGGGATTAAATTTGGCAGAAGAGGTAGATTTGGTGGAAGAAGTACATTTTCTCGAGGTGGGAGAAGAGGCTTTGGTAGACCGGGGATTAAATTTGGCAGAAGAGGTAGATCTGGTGGAAGAAGTACATTTTCTCGAGGTGGGAGAAGAGGCTTTGGTAGACCGGGGATGAAATTTGGCGGAAGAGGTAAATTTGGTGGAAGAAGGAGATTTTCTGGAGGTGGGAGAAGAGGCTTTGGTAGAACGGGGATTAAATTTGGCGGAAGACGGGGGTTTGGAGGAGGTAAAAGAATTCGAGGTGGTCGAAAAAGAGGCAAACTAGGGTAATTTAAAGTGACCTATCTCTGTATCGTTTCCATATCGTCGACAGTCTGTGGCCATCGTCATACTTTCGTCGTTAATGTAGTTTATTCCAGTCCCTGGTATCTCCCGAATCAGGTCTATTTACCCACAATGAAAAAGCAGGAAATTCAATGCCTAACCTACAATTCAAAGATATTGAACTGTTTATTTAACTGTGACGTCATTTAAGCATTCACTGAAGCAACTGATCAATCAACGTGCTCAACTGTACTTCTATGTAACGAACCCAATTGTGAGAGCTGGTTCCATTTTACAGACTGTCATTAACTGTGTAATATTGATATTTTTATCTAGAGACACATGAACATATGTAATTAAGTCACTGATTTATTAGATTTTTACAAATGTACAAAAGAAATGTCTCCATCACTAGTTATCGCACGTGTTATATAAAAATATGTTATTGTTACTTAGTTGGAGCTCAATATATTTCGATCGATATTTAATACGCCCTCATCCATTACATTGTTTCGATTATTTGATTGACCTGACGTGAGAATGACTGTCGCTCCGCCTACTGGCCATGTGGCATTGTTTGTCCAAGTAAATACAATGTTGTGTTTACTTAGACATCGTAGCTTGTCTAAGGAAAGTGTCAGAATAGCAACTAATATCGATCACTGATTTGATAATTGATTTGTTCCGTTGTCAGGTCAAGTATAGCTTACGACTGTCGTCTGGATCATGGGGTCAGAGGTCATTGTTACTGTTTCTGCTTAAAGACTATTTTAAGGAATATTGGACACAAATCATCGAAAGTTACAGTTTATAGAAATAAGTGTCACGTGTTCGCTTTTAAATCATTTTTTTTGTTAAATGTCAATGTCATCATTAAATAGAAAAACCATTGGCAATTCAACATCTTCTAGGAGCATTTTGATAAATATACTCTTGTTAACTTAATGCAGTGTATGAAAAAAGAAAATTGTTTTAGTTTAGAGTATTTTCTTAACTGCCATTGTCGGTGTTGCTGAATAAAACGTTTAGTAAGTTATTTAATATGTATTTGATGTATTCAAAGAGTCTAACAATGCACGCAAACTATATATCTGTCTATCTGATAATTAACACAAACAATCATTTTCAGTATTTCAACTTTTATTAATTAAATCTCATTATCAAAAGGTCAAGGCTTTTCAATACTATTGTAATTAGAAGTCGGTGCTAATCAATTCAGTTTCGATCTGATCTAGAATGATGTTCTATATTTGAAACATTTACAAGCTTTGAGTAGCATTTGCGTTAGCATTTGTTTTCCCCCTCACACTGTAATCCTATAAACTCTTACTAACGTTTTAGACTTCATGTCAAGATAAGTATCGGTCTCTCAATTATTTTTTAATGTGTTTATAATCGTATTGTTACGCTGGTTATGGTTAATATTCTGTAAGATTATCAATAAACGTGCACATATATAAACAGCAATGTGATTTTTTATGTAACACCCCTCTTTCCCCTCGAACCCACCTAAGTACGAGGTGTGCGTGATACAAAACTCGCATTTTTTGTATAAAATACTCGGGGTGTAAAGCTAGTTTTGAAATACACATGTTGTCATATATGGCAACGAACATAAGCCACTTGCCAATGTCACGTCCTTTCCCAAAATAGTTATTTTAATGGGGCTTAACGCCATTTTCAACATTTTAGATTATATATGTGTTATCCAGTTTTATTGATGGAGGAAAACCTCAGAATGAATCCGGATAGTACCACCGCCATTCCGCTAGTAGCTGGCAAACTTTCTCACATACAGTTTTTTTGCGAACGGGACTCGAATCTACGACCTTAGTGGTAAGAGGTAAACGATCTTGAGACGGCACCTTAGACCACTCCGCTTTTTCCAAAAAATGAAATGAAAATTAAGGATCTGTACACATACTCTGTGTTATTCTAAATACATATTTAAACAAATGGCCCATGGGCCCTAACGGTCACCTGATTATTATAAAAACATTAACATAAGTCTATTCAGTCATATGAAATAACATGTTTTTGTCAATTTCTCTTATATGGATTAAGTAAAGTAGGCTCCATCCCCAGGGCCAAACCGTGAGACCCAGGGACATGAAATTCACAAATTTTATAAAGGATCCATAGTAGGCAACAATCATGCTCATAATTTGTTTCTATAACAATAACATTACCTTTGATTTTTTGGCCCCACTCCCAGGGCCAAACCGTAAGACCCAGAGACATGGAAATCACAATTTTTATAAGGGACCCATATGTGTTCATAATCTTGCTCACCATTTGTTTCCTAGTGTTTCAGATAGTAAGAAGAAGATTTTTTTAAAGTTTACCTTATATTTGACTGTTTTAACCCCGCTCCCAATGCCCCAGGGGAGTGGGGACCATGCAATTCACAATTTTGATTAACCCCTAAGGTACCAAAGCTGCATACAACATTTCGTTACAATTAAGCTTACGGTTTTACAGAAGAAGTCGAAAACGTGGATTGTTTACGGATACACTAAAACTATTTAGACCCTAACCCCGTGGACAGACCACAAGACCCAGTGACATGCAATTCACAATTTTTATAAAGGACCCATATGTGTCCATAATCATGCTCACCATTTGTTTCCCAGTGCTACCTATATTAGGAAGAAACTTTTTAACAGTTTACCTTATATTTGACTGTTTAACTGACCCAAGGCCCCAGAGGGGTGGAGACCATGCAATTCACAATTTTGATTCACCCTTAGGTACCAAAGCTGCATACAACATGTCATTACGATTGAGCTTACGGTTTTTGTGAAGAAGTCGAAAATGTAAAATTGTTTACGGTCGCACGCCTAATGACAGACGACGCACGACGACGGACAAAAGGCGATCGCAAAAGGTGCCTTGAAACAAAGTCTTAGGTGACCTAATAATGTATAGATAGTTTAAACAACAACCATCCTTGCATCTATACAATCATATAACGGCTGTACAAAATGTTGGTCAATATTCAAAATTTCTTTATTTGTAACTTAAATATGTCACGTTTAAGAGTACAAACATGCACTACATTATATACATTTATTGTAACGTACATCCCATATAGGTATCACGTGACCGCACGTATTAAATTACGAGGCATTCAGCACCTCAACATCTCACACAACTATTAATTTTGCACTGTTCTTCAGGAACGCTGAACACATTACCAGTGGTTATAAAAGTGCCATGTTTTCATAGATAGTGCTCTTACGGTCCAAATATGCAGAAATATCATGGGGTTGACCAGAATGTATTTTCACAATTTTGATAGTTTGGTGACACCCCTTCAATTTTTAAAATTTTGTCTTTAAACTGTTATAGCTTCACCAAATAGTACCCAATGTCATCCAAACTTGGCAGAACTCATGAAAATGTTCCATTGCTCTCATATGTACAAATAAATATGACAATAATATGCACTTTCAACAAAATTAATGTCTAACTGATTTACACAGCTCTGATTTCTTGGGCGCAATAATATTGCTACCGTCTTGTAAGGGAGATAATTCTTAAATATTAAGCTAAGAGGCAAATATCACTGAAAATATTGAAGTGCAAAACATTTATCACTGCAAGTATTGAAGTGCAAAACATTTATCACTGCAAGTATTAAATTGCAAGACGTTAGTTACTGCAAGTTTTAAGCGTTGAGACATTCATCACAACAAGTATGAAACTGTGAGACATTCATAACCTCAAGTATTATACTGCGAGACATTCATCACAACAAGTATGAAACGTTGAGACATTCATCACAACAAGTATTAAACGTTGAGGCATTCATCACAACAAGTATGAAACTGTGAAACATTCATTATCTCAAGTATTAAATTTTGAGGCATTAATAATCGCAAGTATTAAACTATGAGACATAATCACCTCTAAGTATTTAACTGTGATACATTCATCACCGCAAGTATAAAACTGCGCGACATTCATCACTACAAGTATTAAACTGCAAAACATTCATCACCGCAAGTATTAAACTGCAAAACATTCATCACCGCAAGTAGTAAACTTCGGGACATTCGTCATTGTAAGTAGTTAACTGCAAAACATGTATCGCTCATCTCCAATTATTAAACTGCGAGACATTCAGCATAGCAAGTATTAAACTGTGAGACATTTATCTAAGTTGAGGTATCCATCAACGTGCGTGCGTGCGTGCGTGCGTGCGTGCGTGCGTACGTGCGTGCGAATGAATTTGTGTTAGCGGGCTTACCTACACATTATTGGTTTTATGATTCCAGATGGTGTAGAGATACAGAAGACACTTTTGTAGCGTCCCTGGTTCTTTTAGATGCCTGGTGTTAAGCATCGACACATGGGGCATTTTTTGTTAAAGTCTCATCCGAAAGTTTCATCAGAAAGACTAATAAATATTTTAGTTGGAGGAGCGGGGGATCGATTCTGCAACCCCGGGTTCGCAGTCCAATGCTATCACCACTGTTCCACTCTTTCGCTCAAACTTTTGCCAATACATATACTCAATTTGTTATCACTTATGACATGCATGAACTACAGCGTTCCTTTTCTTGCCATTATTGATTTGCAACCCTGAACCCACGGGGATTGGTAGTTCAACCATAATAATCAAGATGACAAAATATATTAAACATTATATTCATTTGAAGATTTCTACCCATTTGCAGAAAACGAAACTGGTATTATGCTTACTCTTTGAAATTATGAATATAAAGTGGGTGTTTGGTGAAATTTGTCAAGTATGTAGGAATAACGGTTTTAATCATAGTAAACTGTTTCTGACATTTGGGAGTCTTAACTTTTAAATTTCACGCCCATGCGATTATTTTATAGCCGTGGTATTTCCAATTTCAAATTATTCATAATTAACGCTAGCTCCTGTTTTATCACAAAACAAAAAATATACTTACAAAAAGTATATATATCGACTATTGCACCCACGGCTCTATAAATAATACATACACTATAATTATTCAGCAGTTCTCGCCGAGTGCAAGAAGAGGCGAGAATTGATTTGCTCTCATATATACTTCACAACGAGCTGCGGCAGATCAATTCTGTCAACCAGTGAACACGATCGATGTGAAGCGTATTTGTTTGTCCTTCAGTTATTTCGTTTTGTTTGTCACCATTATATCGTAAGCACGTGCATACATCATTTCTTTAAAATATTTTCTAAAGTAGACATTTTGGAGAAAAAAACATGTTTTTTTATACCGGTGGAATTTTAGTCGCGTAGTCGTTGTATACCTGGTTGCACTCGCACAGTATATGGACGGCTAACATAATTAATTCTATAGTATAAATGTATGTGCTATAGAAATAGTATAATATACCTTTATGTAACCTGACATATCCATGACTTACGTTAAATTGTCCATACACATAGTAATAACTTTATAACTGTAATAACGATAACGATAACGATAATGATAATGATAATAATGATAATAATAATAATAAAGTATTTAGTTATCGAGAGAACATAATTGTTTGAATAAGTCAATTTTCCATGACGCCATCAAACATATATACTTTCATTCACAAAAAAAATAAATAGGTTTTTGGAGTAAGAACTGCATGCCTGACTCCTGTAACATAAGGAAATTAAGATAAGATGAATTATATTTTCATGATGCAATTGTGTAGTTTGATTGTTAGGATTACAAAATGAAAATAGATTGATGTACTTCAATGTTTTTTAGGATTTCGTAATGTTCATTGTTCAGGAGCAGTCTATGCGTACTCACATTTGCATAATTATTTACGGAATAATTCCGGAATTAGTTGATTTCTTGTTTCTTGGAAACGTTTACAAACAATACTGTTACGGAATTCGTCACCCAAATTGCTTAAACATAAGGTGCATTTTCTAACACAGCTGATATCATGGAGGTTTTATTCGCATGAAGCACCCTTGTCTTGCAATGGCTATCTGTCAATATATAAACTCAAATAAATTACAACCTTATTTATAATGTCCAACATCTGACAGAAAGTGTATACAAACTTTCAAATATAGTTACTTCATAACACAATATCGACCTCATTTTGTTGTATATACAGTTTTAAATACGACAAAAACACCATGTTTTCTTTTTTATTCTTAACTTTGACCTTTTTTGGGTGGGGGTGGGGGATCTTATGAAAATATGTGTAAACAACGTAACTATTCGGCAAACGCAATGACCTCGAATGGAGTGGGCCTACACTTGTATTACTTATATACCGACTGTATCGATCGAGTTGGCTCGTGCTCTTTATCTATGTCTGAACATTACACGTAAATGTATTCATTTGCTTTAAACCCATACTAATAAATTTATTTTCTAATTCGCTTTGTTCAAACGAAAACTAATCATTTATTTTCTTTTCAAAGCAATCTGTGGGAATTAAAGAGAACAAGACATTGTATAGGAATTGTCACTTACATTACCGTTATAACATCGAACAAAACAAAGAACAGACAACTAATGTCAATATATTACTAATATTTAA
The DNA here is from genome assembly GCA_029582155.1 of Panopea generosa. Taxonomy (NCBI): domain Eukaryota; kingdom Metazoa; phylum Mollusca; class Bivalvia; order Adapedonta; family Hiatellidae; genus Panopea; species Panopea generosa. The sequence goes on along the minus strand of CM055902.1, from coordinate 39,992,204 downwards.
ATTATTTATCTAAACTATTCATTAATTTAACCACATGAACATCGTTAGGTTCAAGTCTGCTCCAAGCAAATTTATAATATTATGTTCACAATATCAAAACGACATATATCCTTAACAAACATGCAACATTTTGCTCGTATATAAGCCTGTTTCATAATGTAAGAATAATAGTACGGTACAAGCGGTACCAAGACGTTCTCAGACGCCAGTCTGTGCAATAATGACTGTATATTATTTGATATACGATAGCAAATGACATATATTTCAGTCAAACAGGTGACATTTACACTCATTTACTAGAAATTTATAATATATTATTAGTTTTATAATACTTTGTCAAATACTTAGTCCGAACCAAGTGGCTTAAGACTCCAGTTTGTACCTAGTGGTTTTGGACTGCCCAATATACAATATTGTCGAATACATAGTCCGTACCAAGTGGCTTTGGATTCTACAGTCTGCACCAAGCGGCTTTGGACTGCACAATATACAATATCATAGCAATTTACATTCCCTATTGATACTGTATTATTTCTATTAAAATATATAGTCCGTAGCAAATGGCTTTGGACTCCAGTCTATATCAATCGGTTTTGGACAGCCCAATATACAAACTTGTCTAATACATAGTACGTACCAAGTGACTTTGGACACCAGTCTGTGCCAAGCGGTTTGAGACTGTCAAATGTATATTGGACATAGTCCGTCCCAAGCGGTTTTGAACCCAAGGCTGTACCAAGCGGTTTTGAACGGCCCAATATACGATATGAAAACAATTTGCATTCCCAATTTATACTGTCAATTATTATTAAAATACACTGACAAATACATAGTCTGCTCAAGGTGGCCTAACGACTCTATACCAAACATCTCTAAACTGCGCAATGCACGATAGCTAGTGCATTCCTGACGAAACGTTGCATTTATTAGATTAAATTGTATTATATGTAATACCGTCACAATTATCGACAATTTGTATTTGTTTTCCACCGACGGAAAAAGACATGTTGCGCCGGTAACGTTTATTGGTACCAAATATGATTACTTTGGTTTTGTCTGTATTTATTTTAAGTTTCAGCGTTTGACAATAGGGGTTAAAATCATTTAAACGTTTTTAAATTCTTCAGTGGTTTTTTTTTTGCAATAAACACAGTTACCGCAAAGCGTAGGTAAAAATACAGACTATAAAAATTTCACCTGTTTGGTAATCTAAACGAATACTCTCGTTTCCTTTGGAGTCTAAAACATCTAGCAAATCATTCAGGAATAAGAAAATAAAAGCGGCGAAAGGTTTTAACCCTGCCTAAGGCCACATTCACATGCAAACATTACGGAAAGTTGCCAATTTCACCGAACACGTTATTTAATATTGGCATACATATGAGAAATATCCCGTTAATGTCATTGTCAATATGTTTTAGGAATACTTGGGTCATTGGTAGGTCATCAAATGCACGAGAAAAATCTGCATATAGGTGACGAACCGTTTACCATTTTGTTTACGTAATAGATGTGTGTCTACAAATGTTGTTAATCTCTTGTCCAGTAGCGCGGTAAGTAACTTACCGAGGCAACTTAAAATTGTGATCGGCCTTTAGTTTTCAGAAAACATGTGATCCGTTATATACTGGAATGATCTAGCCTTCAGACCAAATACTAGGCATAATTCCTATTTCGATAGTTAGGTTGAATAATTTAGTATATATTGGTAACATTACCTATTTTGTTGATTTAAGGTAATATGCGGGGTTCCCATCTTAAACTGCTGATCTTAAACAAGGGGCTCCTACATGAGGTAAATACTAAGATTTAATAGGATCTATTGTTTATCAAAACGTTTAATGTCTTTAATGTAAGTTTGGACATTGTTAAATATATTAATATTTTCATTGTCTGAGATATCATCACTCCCGTGTAATAAGGTTTTAACACTTAAAGGATGAAACTACTTTCGGGTACTACCATTTTGACACCCTGATTCCTGGTCTAAGCCCTATATGAAACTGTTCCATTAATTCTGACTTTTAAAAAACACATGGCTGTGGTCTCCTACCTTAGGGTAAGTGGTTAGAGTAGATTCCATGGATCTGTATCTCAAACATTGTCGATCACATTAATGTGCCAGTTAAACCTATGATATTGCGTCAAATTCAGGGGAAAATCCAAAGATCTGGTAATCCGCACAAACTGAAAACAATAATACAACTATTTAAGGCTAAATAAAATACCACTTCCTGCATATATTTATCTATAAACATTTACTCTGTCTGAAAGTTATAAAATCAAGCAATGCAAAATGAAGATTTAAAAAATATATATTTTCAGTCGACTGTATAGAAAATGGCGACATTTTTCAGAGATTTCTAAAATAAACAAATTCCCAGAAGAAAATCTGGATTTGAAAATTGTCAAATTAAAATGCACAATAATAACCCATATATTACTTATGTAACCATGGCAAAACATCTAAAAAGAAAGATAAGATTTTTTACAGCCTTTTAACTTCTGCTGGTATTACGGCAAATTGACCAAAATGGCTGAATATTGGAACAATTCAGAAAATCTAAAAATTTAATAACTTTTTTATTCATCATTCAAATTTCATCAAACTTGCCAGGTCTTTAGTCAATAGGATTTATAATCTGAAAATGAAACTAGTGTCTGTGTCATACAAGTGAGAGAAAAAAAGATAGAAGTCGACTACCGACCAAAACATTGAAATTTCGACTAAATTTCTACATTTATTTTACATAATTGTTTTTTTACTTTAAATAAAATGTATATTTTACTATTTGTTTATTGTTCTAATGATTTTAAATCATTTTGAATAAAATAAGTTCAACGGAATGAAACAGGCTTCCATTCCAGACAAGTTGCAAGGAAGGCATCCTGCTGTGCTAAATAACAGGTCTGAAAACAGAAGCCAAAACAAGTAACCAAATTGCCAAAACAGGTAACCAGATGGTCATGTCCGCTCCTCCCATGTTTATATTCTGCTATATAAGGCACTGTAGAAACTGGGATGTTATTACTCCACCATGAAAGGTGAAAGAAAGAGAAAACATGCTATGTTCCAAAAAAAATGCATACCTTATAATAAGGGCCTCATCAGATTATCATCAGCATCATCATCCGACAGTAGCGAAAGCAGAGGCAGCAACTGCATGGCAGCTAAAAGGTCGATAAAGCAGTCTACTTCTTCACTTTCACTCTGCAGTCAGACGTAGACATCTACCAGTCAAGAAGCTGATGTGCTACTCTTGCGTCACAGGCCTGAAACACACAAGATCACCACATTGCGGATGACTGAAAGCGATAAAGAACTGTTAGAAGATATTCTCAAATAACGCTTATGTGAAAAAAGCAATAGAAAGCACACAGTTTAATTAAAACACGCAATCAGTGGAGTTTAATGCTACACTATCAAAAAGCGCTCCTAAGAATGTGAACTTCTCTCGTAACTATGGTGGAAGATATGCATCGTCTGTTCTCCGGCACAATAATGGACAAGCTACTGCTTTAAAAAAAAAACCCAGAGTACATGGGTATTTATCTGCCGAATAGAACAGGACAGGCAGTTTCAAAAATTGGCACGAACATTTGAAGTCACTGACAATACAGGAAAGACAAGCAGTACAACAGACGTAAAGTTTTGCATCGTGGTGAACTGGAGTGTCGCCATCGGTGGTATAGACTTCTCAAAAATAATATACAATCTGATTACTTAAAAAAAAAAGAGTGACCCTAACTACCAGAAACCTGAATAAAATGCTGGAACTGTGATAAATAGAGACAGAAAATTATAAATTTTGATGATAAAATGTATATAGAATAGGATAGAACAGAATGGAACAGAATATGTTTATATTTCTCTCTGTGTGTGTGTGTGTGTGTGTGTGTGTGTGTGTGTGTGTGTGACCATTGTATTGTTTTGATAATTATGTTGTGCAATGCATACAAGAAAAAAATGAACAAATTAAAAATTAAACTTAACCTACCTGTTTTTCTTCTTATTAAACTTTCTAGGAACAGTAGCAAAACAGACTTAAATCAGACGAACCATATTCCACTATGTGGACACTTACCTACACTACACTGCTATATATGCTATACCATGCTAATTGCTACGTAAAAATAATTGCAACAAACCGTTAAAACTCTAACTCCACATGACCCGCATTGAACTGCCCATGTCTGCAGCACGTTCCAGCAGACACACACGACTCCCTCTCATTGTTCGATTCCTGGTGGCTCGTGGGAAAGGTGGTCCTGGTTTATGCACAATTTATTGTGAAATAAATGGCTCACAAACCAACCCTTTGGTCCCAGTTCCATGCTGTTGATTTTCAAGCACATGGCAAAACTGTGAACTAAATATGGGCTGCTACGCCTGAGCCAATCTTGACCGAGCAATCGACACTGTCCATATCCATTTTGGGTTTGACAACTAGTCCAAACGACATACACACCATTCTCACATACAACACTGCACTTCTCTAGGTTCATTGTAATATACCGTTTGTAAGCTGCCTCCATGTTGCTGAGGCTGAAAAATAGTCTCTAACAAAAAAGTGGCCTCAAAACTGCACATAAACTTACCTCTTATTTGTAACTGCATCATTTAGTAATCATTATTAACTGCCAATAAACACATGTATATGTAACTTATTCAAAAATAATAATTATATCAACCTACCTGCAGAAAATATTACCAAAAATTCCAATTCACTGCTTACAACAGCCATCTCCGTACAGAAGCAGGCCCACCATAAATTTCGCATAGACCGTAATATTAGCACAGTAGACTGTCACACTTACAATTGTACTCCAGACTCCATGAGAATTTCCAGAATACATATTCAATTCAAGCAGAACACAAAAAAAGTTAAAAAACATGGACATTAACTGCTTTCAATTTCATAATTTTGCTCAAAGCGAAAGTAGGTGTCCCTATTTCACATATGGGGGTCAAATCAGCCAAATTATGCAAAATTCTTACCGTCTAAACAATAGTCCCATCTGTGTGTTATAGCTACCAGTCCACTCCATTTTGCACCATTCTCTGGGAAAATATATGGAACTACTTTCGGATACTACCATTTTAACCCCCTGGTTCCTGGTTTAAGTCCGTATAGGCTAATCTCATATTCTGGCACTCTGGTGTCACACCACTACGGAAGTGCTTCCGGGCCTGAAATGAGTCCATAGTAAAATTGAAGTGTGGGTTTCATGATCATATTTTTTTATTGAAAATGCTAATTAATTGCAGATATATATGTCTGTGAGCTAAAATAGTGGTGTTGTTGATAAATCAGAGATATTTCTTTGTTGTATATCAGAACTACTTTCCGAGAACATGCAGTCAGGGATGTCTTGGTAATGCAGCGGATGTGTCAGCTGTGCAGTGTAAATATTGACAGTGACAAATGGGAAATGTTCTAAAAAGTCTAAGGTTTTTACGTATGCAAATTTAAAATAAAAGTAACCATATATTTGAAAATGTTCATATTTCTTTTACGAGCAAACATTTTTCTTTAACTTTTGATGAATATATAAACATGTTCATGACTTTTAATGTATATATAAACATGTTCATGTCTTCTGATGTATATATAAACATGTTCAATACTTCCGATGTATATATAAACATGTTCAAGACTTCTGATGCATATATAAACATGTTCAAAACTTCCGATGTATATATAAACATGTCCATGACTTGTGATGTATATATAAACATGTTCAAGACTTCCGATGTATGAATAAACATGTTCAAGACTTCTGATGTATATATGAACTTGTTCAAGACTTCTGATATATATATATAAACATTTTCAAGGCTTCTGATGTATATATAAATATGTTCATGACTTGTGATGTATGTATAAACATGTTCAAGGCTTTTGATGTATATATAAACATGTCCATGACTTGTGATGTATGTATAAACATGTTCAAGACTTCTGATGTATATATAAACATGTTCAAGACTTCCGATGTATATATAAACATGTTCAAGACTTCTGATGTATATATAAACATGTTAAGACTTCTGATGTGAATATATATACATGTTCATGACTTCTGATGTATATATAATGAGGAAATTACAACTGTCACAATTTGCTGCCTTATTATTTCTCTGGTGACATTCGTTTACATATTATGTATTGATCTGTATAACTGTGCAATTCTGTTAATTGCACGACAATTCCGTTAATTGCTGGACAATACGATATGAACTTATCAGCTTGTAATTGCTTATGGGGCACAGATTGCTTCACTTAGACTAAACCGGTTGCTATCAAGTAATTGATGTCAAACCGTTGTCGTATTGAATTCTATCTAGTAACATCAGTTATATCTAGCCTACGTCCAGTGCGGCATTTCCATTAGGTTTTACGTCATAGAGACTGGATCTTCACTTTCGTGTAACGTCTAGCACACCATTTAATTTTTCATTGTTCTACATATAGAGAAATTGACTTCTGGGTCGCTGAACACATTGCCAATGGTTCTAAAAGTGTCTTGTTTCAATATATATAGTCTTCTGTTGGTCCAAAATATGCAGGGAAAAAACATTGGGCTGACTGGATTGCTTTTTCTCAATTTCCACGGCATGGTGACACCCCTTCATTTTCGAAATGTATCACTACGCATCTTCAAAACTATTATATCCTCATCCAACAGTCTGCTATGTCATTCATACTTGACATACGTCACAAACATGTTCCAATGTCCTCATATGCACATAGTAAAATTACCATTTTAAGCATTTGCAATAAATAGTAATGCCCTAGCGATTTGTAAAGCTCTTATTTCTTGGACACAAGAATATTGCGACCGTCATTAAGGGGAGGTAATTGATAAGTGAGACATTACGAACCTTTCATATGCTTTTTGTTACAGCGATACCGCTTGTGTTCGACAATTTCAGCGACCGTGAGAGTCTCAAATATTCGGAAGTAGTGTAAGTTGCAGTATGAATCCGTAAATGTATCATTTTATTAAATCGACACTGTCTATTTTGTCACGAAATTTGATAACGTAACCTATTTGCATAACGGTGTTCACACAGAATATTCCTCGTTCAAACCATTTACAATGAAAATGAAGACAATAATTTTCTATTCAAATAAAAGAACAAACAATATACATGAAAACTTGAGTAAGTTTATTGCAAATAGTGATATTAAGAAATCATGTAAGTTGTATTTGAAAGTTTTAATCAATCTAAAATAATTGCAATAAAAAACAAAATGCGGGGCATTAACATGCGTTCTGGATATAACAATATTGTCTTTAACAAAAAGCAATGACGTGATCTGGTATTTCGAAAATTTATACCGACTATTGATTAACTATTTTACCTAATCACCTTGACAAAAGTTGTATCGAATGAAATTACGTCAATGTCGTGTCCTGGTTGCCTAATTGGCTCTGCATTAATACAAATAAAACTTTTTTCTTTGACGCAGCTCTTTCTCACAGTTGTAAGGAAACAACATTCGATCGCAATGGTTTGTGTATTACTGTAGGGACTGGTGACTGAAAGAAGAAAAGAAATCTTGTCGCTTTCTAGAATAGTAAACTGACACTATTGAATTTTTAATTACAGCGTAAACCTAGAATAACAACGCCCATAAGAAACGCATATTCTTCTGCATGTAATGAACCAAATCATTGTTTTGGTTTGTTCTATGCAACATTTTTATAAAAATGACATAATACAACACATTTTAACAATTTGATTTGCTTCTGCTTAATCTGCTAAAACTACGTCAAAAATGAAATTCAATGAATAACATGTAGACTCTGTCACGTGTGTTCACTTTGGCGGTGACCAACACTGCAAAGTTTGACCACGTCGACATAAGCAAGACCATGCTTTTGCATAAGGCCCTGCTAAAATCTATTCATTTCCTTTTAAATATAAGATTTTTGCATTTTCAAATATCAGCTGTTACTGAGTTTAAACATATCATTTTTTATCGCCAATAAGTATACATGTATATAGCAAATGAATTAGATCACACTTTCTCACAACTTAGATTCGGTCCATAACTCATCATAACTTAAACAGTAATTGGCAATGGCTTATGTATAGCATGAATATTCAAGAGGCTAATAAAAGCTTGATAGAATAGATATAGAATAGATATAACACAAAACAAAAACAAATAATAAGACGCATACGTCTCACTACACAGTTAAATTGTGTTCTTTGTTCAATATAAAATATGGTTTAGTATTTCCACGGTAAAAAAGAAATTCCATAAAGAATTTTTTAAAATATTTATTTTTCATAGCAGAAATTTATCCCCTCATAAAAATGCAAAATAACTGGTAGATTGACCAGCTTTTTTTAAAAGACAGTGTGGTGACACCCCTATTTATTTAAATCACAGAAATCCGTAAATGCTCATAAATTCATCCATCTTTAAAATCCTATAAAATCCCCTTTTTTGACACCAGCGATGCTATGCTAGCTTTTGCTCTACTTGTCTACAAAAAAACATCACAGCCCCTATGAACCTTTTTTCAAAAAAATATTTCAAACCAAATTGCAACGAACAATTTTTTTAAGCGCAAGAATCGTGTTACCGTCACAAAAAGAAGCGCAACTGTGTAGTGAGACGTTACTGTGAGGAAAAAATAAAACGAAGAATGAGAGGTAGAATAAGTTTACAAATAATGTTTAAGTGACTTAGCTGTTTTAGTATATTATTATATTTTTTCTCCATAATTATATAAGCTGTAAGAGGTCTGATGTCACTATTGCGTTTGTCATATACGTACATTTAATTATGACGTTTGACTTTATTGTCACAATGTCTGATTTTCGCGGGCAAACAATCCTAAATTATATAAAAGTAATGTGCTAGACTATAATGTTTTAATGCCGAAGTTTTGAGTGTATTTTTTTTACTTATTGTTTACCCCTGAAGTAAGCGACGACCTGTTTCGTTATAATGATACTGTTTATGCACATATTTCACCAGTTTTACATTCATTACGGTGTCTTAAATAAAAGATACTTGTACATGTACTTTATTTATATTATAATAATTTTAATAATAAGAATATAATAAATTTTACATTTTATTGTGATCATATGCCTGTTTGACATTTTCATCTTACCAGGAATTAACTTACTAACTATCAAAGTATATTACGGTGGGCGTCCATATACATTGTTTTTTTCAGCGATCCTACAGCCACGAATCGATGGCTGGAGGTTATTAACAAGAATTAAAATATATCTTATGTCAAAGTAAAATCTTCATTCATTTTAAAAGTATAAAATCATATTTTAGAAGCCTATAGAATACTGTAAATTGTGTCAAGCTTGCTTAGTCGGCAACGTGTCTATCAATCAATCTAAGAGTTATGAGTTTGAAACCCTGTCCGGCTAAAGTGCCTGTGATGATTGGCCAGACATTTTGTTCTGCGGTTGTTAATACCCACATCTCTTATGAAGGTAAGGTTTTTTTTAGTACTTAATTGAAAGCTGTAGTGTTGATTAACTAACCATCGTTATATAACTGAAATACTGTTGAAAATAGACACAAAACAACAAAAACACACAGACACTTACTGCTCTAACTTTTCAGTCAGTCATGAATTACGAAAGAATAGTAACTTACATAATACCATTTAAATATCTTTATAAGAGTTATTTCCCGTCATTAACTGTGGTATTTAAAAAATGTTAACTCCTAGTCGTACGCGAGGACGATTCGGCACAGAGCATGTTTATGTGCTATATTATTTTACAAATAAAGATAAAACAGTAAACTATACACAACGAGCATTAGCTCATCCAGAATTGGACGTAATTTATAACTACTACAGCAATCAAATGTAATTATTTTCATTACCTTTTAAAACCACACATGTGCTGCAGGTTTCTTGTTTACGATGGACGTGCATTTCATGTTTAACCACATACTTCTTTATTGATATAAATCATAGGAACTGCTTTATACTCTCATGGCCAAAATAATAAAAAGAAGCATGGTGACATACTTTTTTTATTTCATTTTTGTATAACATTTGTAATTATCTAACAACCCTGAAAGTTTCAACAACATCTATTGGTTAGAAAAAAAATGATGAAACTGTAGCGATCGTCTTTAAGGCATTTTTTAAACATCCAATGTGAATTTTATCTGATATGATTCATATGTGCGTAGACCTTCTTATATGATAATTCGACATTCAAAAGTAAGCGACGCCTTTGTTTTTAATATTGATTATGTTGTACATAGCCTTAACACGGGTGTTATGTTGTGCATAGCCTTAATACGGGTGTCATGTTGTACATAGCCTTAATACGGGTGTCATGTTGTACATAGCCTTAACACGGGTGTCATGTTGTACATGGCCTTAACACGGGTGTCATGTTGTACATAGCCTTAACGCGGGTGTTATGTTGTACATAGCCTTAACGCGGGTGTTATGTTGTACATAGCCTTAACAGGGGTGTTATGTTGTACATAGCCTTAACACGGGTGTTATGTTGTACATAACCTTAACACGGGTGTTATGTTGTGCATAGCCTTAAGTTGTGCATAGCCTTAACACGGGTGTTATGTTTTGCATAGCCTTAACACGGGTGTTATGTTGTGCACAGCCTTAACACGGGTGTTATGTTGTACCCAGCCTTAACACGGGTGTTATGTTGCACATAACCTTAACGCGGGTGTTATGTTGCACATAGCTTTAACAATGGTGTTACGTTGCACATAGCCTTAACACGGGTGTTATGTTGCACATAGCCTTAACGCGGGTGTTATGTTGCACATAGCCTTAACGCGGGTGTTATGTTGTACATGACCTTAACGCGGGTGTTATGTTGTACATAGTCTTAACGCGGGTGTAATGTTGTACATAGCCTTAACGCGGGTGTTATGTTGTACATGACCTTAACGCGGGTGTTATGTTGTACATAGCCTTAACGCGGGTGTAATGTTGTACATAGCCTTAACGCGGGTGTTATGTTGTGCATAGCCTTAACGCGGGTGTTATGTTGTAACCTTAACACGGGTGTTATGTTGTACATAACTTTAACACGGGTGTTATGTTGTACATAGCCTAAACGCGGGTGTTATGTTGCACATAACCTTAACACGGGTGTTATGTTGCACATAACCTTAACACGGGTGTTATGTTGCACATAGCCTTAACACGGGTGTTATTTTGTAAATAGCCTTAACACGTGTGTTCTATGTAAGTCCGTTAAGCTTTGTTTAAATATTACGTTTAACTAAACTTTCTCCAATATTGGAATAGTTCATGCATCCATAGTAGTCTATATCATAATTTCTTTCAAATATTTCCTTTGTGAGTGTGTCATAATTGAATAAAACAAAATCCTCCTTATAAATATTTACTATGTCATTCAACGTATCAACATCTGCAGATCAATACGCCTCTTGCAGCGCCTGTCGTTTCTGCATCTTGGAAACGTCTTTTTTATATTCCTTCACGACCGCAATAAACTCAGAACGGCTCATAAGTTTAACTTCTTCATCGGTAAGAGGAAAGTTTGATCGTCCAATTATTCCTCTCATTTGTAACTTTTTCCATATTCGTTTAAGTGCTTTATGCCATGGTTTGCATTTAATAATATCTCGTTTCCGTTCAAATGGACTAGAAACTGAATCTTCGATTGCGTCTTCTGCATGTAAGTCACTTAGGCGAGTTTTTTTCTATAGTGGTTGATTGGTTCATTTCTGAAAGGACTTCAAATGTGTTTGATTTGAATTTTTTGCCAACAAAATAATAATTGGCACTACAAGGAGAACACATGTTAAATTTGCCGACATGACCTCTAGATTACGAAACATTTGGTATGTTCTCCGTTCAAGAATTCTACAAATGTTACGTCACTTCCGCAGAACAACTCTGAATGACTTTTCCCTCGTAGACGCTGAACAGCTTCTTTACCGAAAATCTTCCAAAAGTACAGATTGGACCCAACAATCTTGTCAACGAAGGCGGAAAAGAGTCTAGAAAATGGACCTGTAACGATTAAAAACTTAAATTAATTGCTAACGTCACTTTCTCCCATACTTTGAGTTTTCGCATTAAAATACGTATTACTAGCAGGCGTTTCTGATATCGGTATATCAAACGGCGTATATACTCGAAAAGAGCTTTTTGTATTTGTGTTTACTTGTATCATTTTAAAAACACGGGTCCAAAATGTTGAAGCAACTTTACACATCGGACAATAAAGTACTTTGTTCTATCATAATTCACAAGAATACACTGTTAGGAGATTATATCACGGTCATATCATATCATATCCATTTTCGTCCGTCATTTTCTCAACCATTTCGCCCTGTATCACTAAATTTTCTTCCATTCTGGCGTGTTTATTCTGCTGTAAAATAGAAACTATAATTATATGCAGCACACATATCATGACAACAATACAAGCGCCGTACGATTTGTACGAATGGAATCATATACCAACGGGTCCATGTCAATTGTTTCAATCATTAAAAATTGGGTGATACAGGCAATATGTTGTTGCAATTTGCTGTTTGTTCTCAGCATTTGAAAACCCAACAGCATTTACCAAACCAATAGAATTTAACAACCAACAGCATTCAACAACCCTTTCAACATTCAACAAACCAACAACATTCAACAACCCAACATCATTTGACAACCTAACAGCATTTAACAACCCAACAACAACATTCAACCACCCTTTCAACATTCAATAAACCAACAACATTCAACAACCCAACATCATTTAACAACCCAATAGCATTTAACAACACAATACAATTCAACAACCCTTTCAACAGTCAACATCCCAACAACATTCAACAACCCAACATCATTTAACAACCAAATATCATTGTTTCAATCATTAAAAATTGGGTGATACAGGCAATATGTTGTTGCAATTTGCTGTTTGTTCTCAGCATTTGAAAACCCAACAGCATTTACCAAACCAATAGAATTTAACAACCTAACAACATTCAACAACCCTTTCAACATTCAGCAGACCAACAACATTCAACAACCCAAAATC